>JBBBDQ010000183.1:1725000-2093654 GCA_037127315.1 Ascarosepion bandense
TAATGGGGTAGGCAGAATCCTTTGCTTCATAAGAAAATTGAACATTTAAAGAAAGTCCCTAAAACTATATATACAGGTGATATTAATCTGACAGAATTTGGAAATGAATAAACAATTATTCTATTTATAAAAAATTAGGTCTTGAATTTTTATCAGATATAACATTATTAAATTATTAGAGACTCATGCCTCCCTACACATCCTTGCAAGAAAATATTTGAAGAAAGACCTGCAACCACATACCCTTGAGAGATTGTATTAATAAGGCATTAAACTCACTTGAAGATTGATGTGTTGCCAGTTTTTTGTTGTAGGTGCCCAAAAATACCCAATTGAGGGTCTGTGAGGATTTTGAAGACAAACTGGAATAAAAGCTGTGTGAAATAAACATCTTGTTACGATCCATTACTTCACAAAGGTACTGCAGACACTAGGATGAGAACAGAAAAGAAAACAAATATCTATAACTTGTAAATATTACTGAAATAAAAAATATCCTAGAATGCTAAAGCTAATATTAGCAGTTTTCTTATAAGGAAATGTTTTGACATTCATTGACCAAGCAGCCAGTAAACACTGTTAGTTGATAATTTATAAAATCTTTCTCTAGAAATAGTTTTTCAAGAAAATAAGTTTCTCAAGTTCAGTAGTTGTTATTACTTTTACCAGTATTGAGAAGAGCTTCTTAACCTTTTATTTGAAGTAGTGTGGAATGTTAACATCTTGATTAAGTTATTATTTTCTCTTTCAGTTACATATGATATCCATTTTAGTTGTTGCTGAAAGTCCTTAAGTGATGCAGTTTCTATTATTTAGTACAGTTCTTTATTTGTGATTTGGTAGCACAAGGCCACAATATTTGAAGAAGGATGGTCTTTGCCTTCACTTGCTCAAAACCATTTTTAACCATTGATCTTAGAAAGCAGTTGTATACAGCTGGCACGTTAGATATTTATGAATGAGTTTGGTGCCATGCATAAACATCTATATGAAAATCTCAGTCTTATAAAAACATAACTCAAGTTATATTATTTACACTGTTTGAACTGTTGTCCTCATCTTTATTGCCATGTTTACGACATTTTGGCCATTGTACACACCAGCCTCCATCAGGTGCTAGGAATGGTGAACCGAATTCTTTATTTCAATCACTGGGGTATATAATTCTCATTCTATGTGCAATGCCACTTTCAGATGCCATGTAGTTATTTCCCTTTAACTCAACTCTCTCCTCAAAAACACATGGTCCAGTGGATATGTGTTGGTTAGTTCCAGTGATTTGACTCAAAGAGTTGTGAGTTCAATACCTGGCTACAGCAGTGGTGAACAAATAACTTAAAGAGTTGAGTTAAAGAGAAATAACTATAAGGCATCTGGAAATGACAATGCACACAGAATAAGAATTATATACCCCAGTGACTGAAATAAGGAGTTTGGTTAAAAAATCTAAGTACCTGAAGAAGGCAGAAGTATACAACAGCTGAAACATCGTAAATATGGCAATAAATTGAGGACAACAGTCTGAAGTGTAAATAATGTAAATACTACCTCATCTCAGAATTAAAAAGTTTTCATGTTAAAGTTTTGGTTTTGTGGCAGTTTATGGTGTTGTGTAAAACTACCCCTAGTGCATCTTAAATCCTATACTAAATTTGTTATAACTGATTCATACACTAAGTTGTTTAAAGTGGTTAGTATTTACTCATTCCAGATCCTGAAATTTTATGATAAATTCAGAGTATATGCCATCAAAAAAAACATTTGTCTTTCCTTAGGTGTCATGCATGTAAGAATGCTGCAAACAAGATCAACTTAAACAAAAGTGGTAGCAACATGAACCACATAAATGAGTTCAATTATGCAAAGAAATCTTGGAATGTGAATGACTTTTCTCAAAGGAATAGTTTTGGGCTTTTTTATTTTTTATTTTAAAGACACTTTTGAGATTAATGATATTTTATTTAATTTGGATCAGGGACCAAATTTTACTGCAGAGTGATTGAGACAAGTAAATTAAAATTGACATAAACCATATGGGCTTGTTCTAAAAACATCAGGGTGAGAAAAATTGATTTTTGGTAATCATTTGCAAGATTCAATTCTTTTTCCACTTGGAATGTTAGCTGGTAGTTGTCCAAGGTGAAAATTTTAAAAATTCTTACCAAAAATGTCTGCTGACGTATTTTTTTTTCCTCATCAAACTGAAGATTAACCAACTTTGGAATCAGATTAACAAACTGTATGGCTGCATTTTGGTATTCTTCAATTCTGAAAATAAAGTCATCTTTAAAATTTTGTTTGTGAGACAACACTTAATAATAGCATATAACAAAGACATATTCAAAATATGTAATGAGAGATAAAATGGACTGATATTTAATTTGAAAGAAAAAGAAAAATTGTCATTCCCCAATTCATCAAAAATTCAATCAAGGAATAAAATAGTAAAAAGATAGAGGAAAAATGAATACTTCATTAGCAGTAATATACTAAACACAATTTTTCTAAACAGACTACTTTAAGACCTAGGAGGCACACCTTCTGTTTCTTCTTCTATGTGCCCTGTCCCTTCAGGATGTAGACAATCATGGTTCTCCATGTGTCCCTATCCCTGGTGGCTCTTAGTATGTTTGCTCCTGTTACAACACACAACCCTCGTTCTGTCATCCACCTGATCAGGCCCTGCAAATGTTATCCACTGCCTTCCTCTGTCACTTTTTCCTTCTATCTGGCCTGTCAGTATCAGGTTCTCCAAGCTCTCCTTCCTCATTGCATGTCCTAGGAACTTCAATTGTCTCTTCCTGATGCTCACCATTAATTTCCTTTTCGTTGCCATTCTTTCCAACACCTCATCGTTGCTTGCATGCTCAGTCCATGATACCTGCAGCATCCTTCTGTAGATCCACATTTCCACTGCTTCAAGTTTTGTCCTTATTTTTGATAACATTGTCCAGCATTCACTGCCGTATTAAAGAACTGACATCACATAGCAATCCAGCACTCTTTTCTTTGTTTCTAGTGAAATTTTCCTGTGTCTTAGTACTTTACTCAGCTTCTGGAATGCGTCCTTTGCCATGTCAATTCACCTTCGGATCTCTGTGTCACACTTTCCATCTCCTGTTAGAACACTTCCTAGGTATTTAAATTTTTGTACTTGCTTGATTCTGGTATCCCCCACCTGTATTTGTCATTTTGGGTTGCTCTTTTTGCTGATGACTATGCATTCAGTTTTCTTAAAGTTTATTTGTAGTCCTTTTTTGTCACTCTCCACCAGTACCTTCTGTAGGAGGTCTTGTAGTTTCCTTTCCGTGTCTGCAATCAGCACTGCATCATCTGCATACCTTATGTTGTTCAAGTTATGGCCTCCAATAACAAATCCTGGCATATCATCTAGGGTCCTCAAAATATTCTCACTATACAAGTTGAACAGATCCAGTGAAAAGACACATCCTTGTCTTACGCCTCTTTCAATTTCTGTAAATCTGCTGAAATTGTTACCTGTCCATATGTAGGCAGTTTGCTGCCAGTAGAGATTCTTGATTACTCTGATGTCTTTCTCAAAAATGTTGAGGCTGCTGAGCATCTCCATCAATTCTTTGTGTTGTATTTGGTCGAATGCCTTCACATAATCAATAAAACATTTGGCCATTGCAGCTTCCACTTCGGATTTTAATATTTCCGGTCCATCCTCCTCCTTGTATATTCTCGGTTGTTCTCTCCTGTCACAAAAAAGATCCTTTATATATACTCTTCCCATCACTGGAGTATTTCTTCTTTCTCCAATATGACTGCCCCATCCTTGGATTTTATGCATCCTGTTGAGGAGCAGGTTTTTTTGTCCTGTCACTTCTCTTATCTCTTTATGCATCTCTGCTTTATTGGTCCTGCTCAGTCTCTCTACTTATGCACATTTGTTGTTGAGCTATTCCTCTTCAGCTGTCTGCATTTTTTCCTTATCTCCCTGTGTAGTTTCCTGTATTCTCCTTCATGTCTTGGTGTTATTTTTTGTCTCCTTTGCATCATGTGGAGAATCTCTTCAGTCATCCACTCATTTTTTCTTCTGCGTCTGATTTCCTTTGGAGCTATGTTGTTCGCTGAAGTCACCATCGCTTCCTTTAGTGAGTCCAATTTTGAGTGTCCTTTTCCAATTTGTTCTTCATATTTCTTTCTCACACTGTTAGTGTATTCTTTCTGCAGGTTAAGGTCATTCACAAGCGTGTTGTATTTCAGCCTTGGTAATGTGCTGGGCTTCTTCATTCTCCGGAGTTTTATCATTAGTTTGCAGATGACTGGTACATGGTCACTTCCGCAGTTGGCACCTGGATATGTTTTGCATTGAACCACTGCGTTCCTGAATCTCTTGTTTATAGTTATATAGTCTATTTGGTTCTTCGTGTCGCCTCCTGGGCTTCTCCATGTCCATAGATGTTGTGGGTGTTCTTGAAACCAAACGTTAGCAATTATCTGGTCATTTGCTGTACACCATTGGACCCATTTTTCTCCTCGTTTGTTGCGATTCCTTCATCCAAAATTGCCGGTCATGTCTCCTTTCCTCTCTTTACCTACCTTGGCATTCAAGTCACCCATTATGATCCCAATTTCTTAGCTTTTGCACTGAGCCTTGGCACTGTCCAGTATGGAATAGAATGATTCTATTTTGTCCCCAGTGTTTTGAGTTGTCAGCGCATAAACTACTATGATAGCTATGTTGAAGGGCCTTCCCCACAGTTTAACCAAGACTCTCTCTGAAAACTGACAGTATCCAAGAACACATTTCTTCACTTCTTTGTCTAATATTAAGCCAACCCCTTTTTCATTGTTTTTGCTTCCTGCATAAATTATCCTGTGGGTGTCACTACTGAGGTCTCCATTGTTAGGCCATCTGGTTTCACATATGCCTAGGATATTGATCTTCAGTCTGTCCATCTCCTGCTTGACATGCTCTAGTGTCCACAATTTTTAAGTGTCCTGGCATTCCATGAACAAAAAGTAATTCTTTCTTTGTTGCGCACAGTCACAGGGTAATGGTCCAGAGACACCTGTTGCTCATGTCGTTCTTTCCCAGGCGAGGGACAAGTTTTGGAGTAAAATGTCCCCTTTACACCATTGGTGTACCTGGATTTAATAAAAATTGTCTCAAGGACTTTTAGGTGGAACTCAGAAAGAATGATATCTGCATAACATGGAGAACATGCTCACATGGTATGCTCTAGCACACTGATGGATTTAGACATTTTTTTTTCTTTTTCTTTGCATAGCACCTGATTAAAAACTATCAGTGCATTAAGGTATATTGTGAAAGCATGTCCTCTATGTGACGAACATTTCTTTTTCTTTCATATTATATGTCTTTTTTGCCTCTTATTTTATAGGCCATTATTAAGATCCTCTTTTTGAATAATAGGAAAATGAGTTAAATAACAGAAAGAAAAGAAAGAAAAATAAGCAATGCAGACATCCTTTGCTTGCTAATGAAAGAGGCAATGGCTGGGCTTCTTCGAATTGATGTACAATATGACAATCTAAATGAATCCTTTCCAAGACAAAATCAGATAAATTTTGAATGATTGTTCTTTTTCTGTTTTTGTTGTTATATGAATGTCTCAGATTAAACAAAGATCAGAGGCATGCCCTTCAAGAAAATGTTATCTTAACTGCTTACTTGTAAAATCTTGGATTGTGATTCAAAGAAAAACTAGAAATAATCCAGGATTACAAGTGTTTTAATAGAGAAATATGTTTATCATCAATGTCATGGTTTTTTATGATCACCTATACATGTTTGTTATGATCACTCCTATCATCACTGAACAAATTACATTAAAAGAGACATACTGAAAAGCACATGGGACAGGCATGAAACTGAACTTTTTCTACAAAATATTCTTCAAGAAGATCACATTTTAATTAAGTGAACTTTAATTATCATCTCTTGGACTTTTTTCTTCTTTTAATTGACATTTCTCTTCAGGATGTGGGCAGTCAAATCTTTCCCCAACTTCCTACCCTTTGTAGCTTTAAGCAAATATTTGTCGCTTGACTATTCCTCTCAGTCACTGTTCTGTCATCCATTTACATAACGACTTTTTTAATATGTCCTGTGAGTATCATATTCTCCAATCTCTCTTACCTCATTATGTGTCCCAAAAATTTAAACTCTCTAAGCATTTACAGTCATATCACATTGAAACATAATCTTATCAATGTTAATCAAGACAAAGCCTGGTCAACACCTAGATGGGTGATCACTTGGGAATGCCAAGTCATGTAAACTTGGACATGATGGTGGTGAAATGGATAATGGCATGGAATTGGAAAGTGGAGAGCCAAGTTCCAATTCTAGCTGGGTTCATTATATTGACTTACATATTGGAGTAGATAGACTAAAAAGAATGCTTAGGATGTGGTTTCCGGCTTTCTCTTCTCCATTCTTTTCACTCTTACGTAGCCCCCTGCGCTTCAGTGGCGTTACCGCCTTGCTCGGGGTGATATGATTAAAAAAAAAAATACAAAAACCCTTAGGGAAGGTACAAATCCACATCTCCTAGCTATGAGTTTGTTATGGTTTATAAAATTGCGAGTGTTCTAAAAATAGAAAAAGATAGACACACTGACACCAAGAATTCAAAATTGGGCAGCAAAATAAGGAACCGTTTCTTTTGGTAAGAGTAGGAGTAAGAAGTAGGAGTTAAGGACAGTAGTTTTGTGTAGGAGATTTGAAAAAGGGAAGACCACTAGAGTCCAGAAGGGATATGCTCGTTTACTACTAGCATCCCACAGTGAAGAGAATTTAGCTAGTCTGCTCCTGTATCCACACAAAATTTAAAGGTTGTAACTTGATATAAAAACCCAAAGTTTTATACCAAAAATAAACATCATTAATTCAAGTTTGTGTTATCTTCTAATTATACCAAAACAAAGCAACACAACAGTGGTGACCACGACATACGAACAGAAAGCAACCTCATTTACAAAATATATATATACACATATAAAAGGATAAATGGAGCAGACAGGAGAGGAAACGACTCAAGTCAATATCAAGGCACCGGAATTCATGGAAACTGCTATAAATGGATGGTTTATGATATTAGAAGCCCAGTTTCACTTGCGAAATGTGACAGCGTTGAAAACAAAGTTTTATATAGTAATATCGTCGTTACCAGCCGAAGAAGTGGGTAAACTACCAAATGCTACACTCACATCACAAGACTACAAGGAATTAAAACGGACTCTGATAGAAGCTCACAAACAAACAAAACCAGAGCTTCTAGAAAAATTAATGTCGGCTACAACTATTTCAAGACGACCGTCGATATATTTGCACAAAATGCTATCCGTAGCTAAACGGATAGGTATTAGTGACGACATTGTGAGACACAAATTCCTGCAGGCATTACCTTCAACAATAGCTCCAGTAATAGCCTCACAAAAAGATCTAAACCATACCCAACTTGGCAGGTTAGCAGATGAACTGATGCCATTATTGAATAACGATAAAGCATTTGTTGTTCAGCGACCCTTATCTACTAAGAATAACTCACAAACAAATTATAAAGGAAAATACAGCAAAGACACTTCAGTGCCACTAAATGTCAGGCCGTATTGGAATAACCAACGGACAAAAATTTGCAGAGCACATATTTATTTTGCCAATGAAGCAAGAACATGTAAACCTTGGTGTAAATGGCCCAAAAAGAACAATCTACAAATGTTGCCTAGTTCCCAACCAGCAACACCTACAGGAAGTGATTCGGAAAACTAATAGGGCGAACAAGTTCAGTCTCACGAGGTTCGCCGCTATTAGAAATTACCACAAAATTAGGGGCTACCAAATTAAAATTTATTGTAGATACTGGTGCAAGTATCTCAATATTATCAACTTCTGCAGTAAATGGGATTACATTAAAACTGACTCCCATATCACTATCCACTGCAAATGGGGAGAAAATAAAATGCTACGGACAAGCGAGTTTGGAAATTGGAATACCCAGTTTAAGGAGATCTTTTACTTGGACATTCGTGATCACTGATATCACCAACCCACTCCTTGGAGTGGATTTCCTCAACAAGTTTGGTCTAATAGTAGACTGCAGTAACAAAACCATTTACGATCCTACAACAACCCAGAGAAAGAGTTTAAAAATATCTGCATCAGCGGTGAATCTAGTCGTAAATTAAACGAAGCTCCCGTCATTCATATGGAACATGATTAAAGAAAAATATCCGAGCCTAATCACACCACATAAGAACAGTAACAAAAAACACTGCGGCGTCTACCACAGAATTGACACAGGAAGCCATACGCCAGTATTTGCAAAACCCACGCAGCTTAATGTAGAAAAACTGGAAGCGCGCGTAGCGAATTTAAAACCCTACAAAAAGACGGAGTGATCTCCCTTTCCAAAAGCGAGTGGTCTAGCCCACTACACATAGTATCTAAACAAAGCGGAGGATTTAGATGTTGTGGAGACTATCATTCTCTCAATAGCATAACCAAGACTGACAGGTACCTATACCAAATATAAACTCTTTTTCAGCAAAACTTGCGAACAAACAACGATTCTCCAAAATCGATTTGATTTCAGCCTACCACCAAATTAAGATGCATCCGGACGATGTAGCAAAAACTGCTCTCACTACCCCATTTGGTCTTTATGAATATAATTATATACCGTTTGGATTAAAAAATGCGTCAGCTACATTTCAACAGTATATGGACAAAATTTTGGAAGACATTGTGTTTTTATATATATTGATGACATTTTAATTTTCAGCAATGATGAGATTTCTCATAAAAAAGACATTGAAACTGTTTTTAATATTTTAAATGAACACAATTTAAAAATTTCAGCCACAAAATCTGTTTTCAGTGTGACTTCCCTAGATTTCTTAGGCTTTCATATTAGCGTAGATGGCATTAAACCTACAACTAGTAAAATAGAAGAATTAAAATGCCTCTTGAGAGATTATTAGACCTTGAACTCATACCCAACATCAAGTGCAACTAATGTTAAAAATGCAGGAAAAATGGTCAGTTTTCGGTAGCACCCCAGTAAGTAACTGACTCATATTATCCTCTACCTTTACAAGAGCCAGATCAGGCCTAAAATAATGTACTGTTATCATATTTGGGCAGGAGTTGCCCAGTAAAATCTTTCCAGACTTTGTAGAGTCCAAAAGCATCCCTGAGTCCATATCGGTGACAAATTATTTTACACCCTCCAACCTCTTTCCCACGGGTAGGATGTAGTGAGCCTCTCACTGCTCTGTCACTACTTCCATAGAAAGTGTTTGAACAAACTAAATTTCTTGGTTCCTCCAGTTCTAACCTTCATAGGACCCACTATGTCACTCACATTGTAACAAAACACCCTCAATTCCCTCAGTATTCCATTCATGAGTGTATATACCCATCATCTTAGGGCTGCTTCAAAAATTGTCTAAGGGGCAACATTTATGAAAATATT
Source organism: Ascarosepion bandense (assembly GCA_037127315.1). Taxonomy (NCBI): domain Eukaryota; kingdom Metazoa; phylum Mollusca; class Cephalopoda; order Sepiida; family Sepiidae; genus Ascarosepion; species Ascarosepion bandense. The sequence continues at coordinate 1,734,471 of JBBBDQ010000183.1, forward strand.
AGAAAAGAAATTGTCCATATGAAAGTAACAAACCTTTCCTTTTCTAGTCGGTCACTAAAGCCAATCTCTGAGTTGAAATAGCCATTCAAAGCAAGCACTAAATCTCTGAAGATTTGTTGGCACCAAGGTTGCTGAAATTAAATAATAGATTTATATTATCTTTCACATCTAGATGTTCACAATGTTTCTATGCATATGAATAAATATTTGTTCTATGCCTAATGTCAGTCTTCCTGACAAGGATTGATGTTGGAGGACAGTGAAAGACTTATAAAATATCACTCATTTTTTTTCTATCTAACATCATAGCAAAATTTAGATGAGTCAGAATGCTTAGAATGTTGAATCTATATTTTTCCCTGCAGATACAACTTTTCATGATAGTCGAGGAATGTAACAGGGCAGTGATTTTATTAAGTAATAATAAGGCATCAAATGTCGTTCAGTGATTTGGGGTATTGAGAGAATAAAGAATTCTAAGTGACTGAATAAAAATATGAAGTGAAAAAGTATGGCAGATTAGCTGACCAGATTGGAACCTTATGAAAGAAGGTCTGGTTTAGAAATATTAACCAGAACCTACAAAGTGCTTATAAAGAAGGAATTTGTAGGATTTTAACCTAATATAAACCTATATATAAATTCAGTATGACTGAGTTTTTCCTATACAGCTTAACAACCAGAGTAAAATGTGGTGACAAGATTAATGCGTTTGCCAAATTCCTGCCAAGTTTGGGAAATATAAATTTCACAGGCTATCATCCTAAATGCTGAATGTGATCAGGAGTACTTTTGGAAAGGTCATGTGCTTTCCTAACAAAGTATATGCACACACACACACACACACACACACACACACACACACACACACATACTCACAAGTTTCTACCCTTGCTGTTAATGTCAGTGAGAATACTGTTGAAAATCAATTAGTGTGATTACAACTTTTGGCATCCTTTAGATTATTAAACTGTTTTTTCAACAGCATTTATTCCTTCTATCTATAATTTTTCTACCTTTTGAGAAAGTAATCAGTTCAAGAAAATCACCACTTGCTAAAGGAAATATTCATCTTGGTATGTACACAACACTAAATCATACTAGACAATTGCATCTGGTAACCAGCAACAAATGAAAATAGTAAACTTATGAAAACACCCACACATGCATCACATTACCTCACACTACTTATTGTGTTATATTTAGTGCCAGTGACTATAAGAAGTGTACATTTGGCACTACAACCAATCAAAAGTCTAAGGGAAAAATACAATGACTTCTCAATTCTACCACCATGCAGGCATTTTTTATAGATTCTTATAAAAAACAACTTTGTACCCCATTTACTAGAGGTACACACTTGCAGTTCTTGTCCGAGTTTGAATTATTGTATCTTCATTTGTTGAAATGAATTCCTTAACAGTACTGAACTGTTACATAATGTCAATCCTTCCATATAGCAGTGAATGCTGAAAAATCCCTACAAATAAAAAAGAGACTTGAAGCAATGGAAATGTAGTTCTATAGAAGGATACTAAGAATACCATTGATTGAACATATGAGCAAAAATAAAAAGAACACTTATACTTAACATCAGGAAAAGACAGTTGAAATTTCTAGGGCACATAATGAACAAAGAGGGCTTGGAAAATTCGTAGAAGATATTGAAGGCAAAAGAGGCAGAGGAAAAAAGTGCATAACCCAACACGCTTGTATAAATTGATGGCAGAACAGGGTTTAGGCAAGATAGCAAAAAAGACAAAATTTACTAAGAGCTACAGGAAATTGTGAAGAGCAATGATTGCCAATATCCTGAAGAGACATGGCACATAGAAGATTTCAGCCACTGTACTCAGGCTTCTACTTTATTTTGGAATATTTACCCTTAAGGGACATGTGAAGCATTGTGATAAAAAAAAAAAACAACTCAAAAATCATAAAATTAGCCTGAACAAAATTGATTACATATTTATAGTTTATAACAAAATTTGTCTACACATTATTATTGTCATGAAACTTATCTGTAGACAAAGAGTGAATGTGAAAAACAGAACAGGAGAATTCCTAAAATTCAGAAATTACAAATTAGTTTGTATTAACAAGTAGTTTATCTGGTGATAACTCTTTGAGATTTTAAATATTAAATTTATGGGTATTTATGCAGGTAAAAAACAACCATAGTGCACATTACTGAAATCACTAAATGTTGCAGTACTTGTGCTAAATTAAGCTAAACTTAATAAGTGACAACACTTCCAATTACCAATTTGAGACAGCCAGAATGATTCAAAAATCAACAATAGCAAATCAGTGAGACCCCAATTAACACTTAAAAGTGTTGAATAGTAGGTTCTATACTAAGTTTCTATGGAAAAATCATATCCAGCCATTTTTATTTTCTGTTAGGACAACAGCATTGATTGAAAAATGGAGACTGGGAAGCATTCACTTATTGCTAGAATCCTTCAGTTGACTACTTTCTTTAACAGAACTAAATGTCACTCTCAACAACTTAAAAATGACAAAAGACTTCTCTATCACTGAAAACCTAGTGATTAAGATGCAGACCAATCCTTCAATATTCACAATCAAGCCATTCATACACATTTCTATCCAGGACAGACAACTGATATTCATCCACTAGCCAATGAGATTCATTTTAGAATTTAATTTTTTAACTTCCTGAGGCTTTCTCAAAAATTATTTCTCTATCTTTATAGATCTTAAAATCTATAGCTTAGTATAGCACAAGGACACAAGTGTAAGACACCAAATAAACTCACTATAACAAACTTATTATAGGAGATAAGGAAAATGAATAAAGGAGAGGTTGTTCTCAAATTCATTTTGTCCAACACTGCAAGAGGCTACAAAACTAACATTAAATTATCTTTCTAATTTCACTCAATCTGCTTCTGCTGATCTGAAAAAAAGGGGGTGAATTTTTCCATAGAATGTACTAACTTCACTTTCTTAGTAATCCTGTAAATCTCACTTGAGCTGTGTTTGCTTGTTTCATCTCTTTTCTGAAATAGGGCATTAATACTTTGACTAGAACTTCAGTTTTTTTAATGTAAGTAATTTTCATGTATTTTTTCTTTTTCTCTTCAGTCTCTCCCCAGTATTTTAATTTCTCTATTATATATTTTTCAATGGACACCTGTCTACATATGGATGTAAATATTGTTAGAGTTTTTCTTTTGTTTGTAAGGACTAATAAATTTTCCTCTTTGAGATATTCCAGCCACTCCTACCACATATCTGTTGGCTGACTGGCCTTCTGCCAGCTTGCTATATATATGAGTTTTCTAAAGCTGCTTTGTTTTTTTCAGAAAGAATCAGTAACAGATCTTCTGACTTTAAGTTAAAACTTAGTAATTTTTTTTTTCTGAATTGGAGTAGACAGGCCCTTCTATTGTCCAATTCATACAGTCTATTCTCTTGAACAGGAGTAGAGGCTCATCCCTTGTTTCATGTTAGAAAGGTATTTCTTCTTTCCCTCTCCTCAAGCCTTAACAGCAGTGCTTTTGAAAATTTTCTGTGATGTGTGCAAACAGTGGCAAAGTTTCTTCATACTGAGGTTACCAGGTTGGCAGTTTTCTGGTTGCTACTTCCAACTGGTAGTTAGAAGCCTAAAATCTTGCATAGTGTCTAGAAAGGCTGCTTTGATCAACAGTCGTATAATATTGGGGTTCTTGCTGTGCCATGACATACATGAATGGGTGTCCCTGCAAGCACTTCCAGTGGGCAACTCTGAGACCACACTATGCTGCAGTCTGCGCCAGTTCCCTTCCTACACATGTCACAGTTGATGACTCTCTGCTACTCAAGGCCTCTCATTACTAAAATGACCCAAATTATGAATATCCACAACCAATGATACACTAGACTAAACCAGCGAAACAAAAAACAGTTAAACTCTTCAACATTTCTTTCTCAAACATCCTTGGTATACATAACAATTTTTGCTGTGTGGGATCATTCCTTTACAAATGATCCACACACCTCTTAGCTCACTGTAAAACTAATCCTACAATCCCCTCCTTTGATTTCTCAATTCCTGGGTATTTTGGAATGACTAATGTCCACATGCATGGCCTGGGTGTTTATGTCAGTGACCATCTCCCTCTGACTAGGGTGATTTCTCTTGAATCTCCATACTATTCTTACATGTATCTCCGTCTCTCACTACTAAACTCAGCTACCTTTTCTTTCTCTACCAATTCCGACCATTCCTTGCTAGACAGCATTACAGATAATATAGACAAGGAGATTTCCTCTCAACCATTCGCTATATATTTGTGTCCAATGACTTCAATGCCTACTATGCTAAGTGGCTGAAAAACTGTCACTGATTTTGCTGGCATCCAGACCCTGAATTTATCAATCACATAGTCTCTCACAGAAGTGGTGCATTTCCCCAGTATCCCTGGAGGCCACACTTCACTTCTAGATCTCTGCTTCACTTCTATCCCTAACTCTTGATAAGCAATCCAGCTCTGCTCTCTGGTCAACTTTGATCATGCTATGGTTTCCATTAATATCTCTTTACAGATTTTAGTGTGTTATATACATAATGTATACAAACACCAATAGCCAAGAGTGTTCAATCCACTACTGGAGAATGATGCATAAATAGCAGTGAGTAGCTAGTTTCTAAAGCCTACCATTTCCCCAGAGTGCTTAATCAACAGGCTAGAACATAAATAGCCATAGAAAATATATATATATATATATATATATATATATATATATATATATATATATATATATTATTCTATTTTTCAATGCTTTCATGCACAGTAAACACATGTGGTCTCCCTTAAAATTTAAGTCCAAAACCTAACCCTAAATTCTTAACTTTTTTTCTTTTTCTTTCTATAACTTCTACAATTTTGCTTTCCAGTTTCATGTTTAGGTTTCAGTATAAACCAAATTAAATTATACATTTAATAAATTAAAAAATGCTACCCCAAGTTTATAAATTATAATGATCTTAAACAACGCAAGAACCAAAAATTAAAATTAAAATCTAGAAATGATCAGTTCATAATATGCACCTGATGATTGCATAGTACATAAAACTCTGAGTTATGTTATAGACATAGGATTATATATATATATACAAACAAAGTGCTGGTACAATTGATTCAAAGCCTGTGAGATACACTAACGAAAATTCAATAAAAAAAATATCAAAAACAAATTTAGCAAAAATCAAGGAGAAAACGTATACATGACATGAAAAAAAGAAAATAAATAATAAGAAAAACAAAGCAAATATCTACCAAAACAGTACTAAAATGTTTCACAGCACCACACTTTAAAGAGACAAAATTTGGATAGCTCATTAAGTTCCACACTACCTACAATCAGCAGATAAACAGAATACCTTTTTATATATGTATATATATATATATATATATATATATATATATTTTCTTATACATGCACAAAGGTCACTGTAAAAGTAATGTCTCCTCTTTTGTCCAAATTTTGTTGATTTGGCTGCAGAAGATGTAACTTCTCATCAATAACCCATATTTTTTTTCGCTTTTTTACTGATGGCTGCTGAGTAATAGTCTTCTAAAATGGTATCTGAATGGTATGAAGCAGTGAAGACAACAAATATAAACTGCTAAATTTATATTTTGTGTAAAAATCTTTCTTTCATTTTTCCTTTAGAAATTTAACTTAGATTTTTGTCTTACCTTTTTCACGTCTGGACATTCCAGTATTGCTGTTATGGTCTTGAGAAGAAAGGATGGAATTGACACAGAAGTACAGAAATTTGTAATCAAGTTGATATCACTGCAGAGGAAAAGAAATTGAAGATGTCTCAACTGATTTCTTTTTGGTATAAATAAAACGAACAAAAAGTATAACCATCATTGAAATGTAAAATATTTCAACATTGTTTTTGGCTATCATAACATCCTGTTAATTTGGATACCTCCAAAACAAAACTGCTCTCTTTCAATCATCTAAGAGAACATTTATTTTGCTTTCAGTCTGCATGGCTGATGCTAACCTTCCCAGTCTAACATTTTCCACTGACTTGAAGGGGAACAATTATATTGAATCAATTGTTAGGTCTGCTGCTAGGAAAGTTTGTTCATTTGTATGAAGTTATTATTTACACTATTTACATGACTATTGTCCTCGCTATTTGTTGTTGTTATCACAATGTTTCGATCATTGTGTCCTACAGCTTTAATCAAGTGTATATCAAACTCTAATTTTTAAAACCAGAATCTATCCTACAAATAGTCAACCATTTGTTCTTGCATTGAATATTACTGCTGCATCTGTTCTGGCACTTCTGCCATGCATCTAGAGATTCTTAACAAAACCAATGAAGAATCTACAATACTATTGGTTCTTACCTGACATCACAGCTACAGTCAATTCCCACTCATGTAACATAACTTACCTGTGGCTAATATTTTTTTCTCACAATTTTCTTTTATGAATTCTTATTCCAGCTTCTTGCTTTCCTATCAACTACAATCTTAAAAAATTTAAATGCAATGTCAGTTATCATTCTCTGTCTCTTTCAACCCTGGTTTTTTATTGTCTATCTTTTAATATATATGTGCACATATGTCATATGTACTTCAAGATACCATCTTCTGTGGTGAATGATGTTTTATTTAATGTTGGTTGTTTATTTTGTATAATAATAGCTTCTAGTGTTATGAATCTTGCCTTGCATTTTGTAAAGTATTTTGGTATTACCAAAAGTATTTGTCTTGTGTTGATAGTTGTATTTTGATTGTTTGTAATGTGCTGGTCGATGTGTGCATGGATTGTGATGAATTTTGACAGGTGGCAAGTCAATCTGCGAGCGAGAGTGGTGCATGTATGTCTAATGTTAAAATTTAATGCTGTTTTCTTTTTATTATTAATGTTGGAGATCTAATCTGCCAAATGGCATAAGAATTCATAAACATTATTTTTATACAGAAGGGGGTCGTTGAGGTCTCATGTTGTTGGTAATAATTAGATTAAATGTTTTAAACTTTTTATAGTAGAAGATAAATCTCCAATGTTTGTTAGAATTGTTGAGTGATATGTATTCGTATATTATGTTTTCAATTACTTTTTCATCCTGTTTACAATTAAGGTGCATTTAGTTACACATACATATAAATATTTTTTGTTCTATTTTGTTATACAGTAAGTTTTTATAATAATTTGAATATTGTAAAAATGTAATGAAGATGAAAAAAATATTAATAAATGGAGTAATAGCAGTGATTCACTCCAGAATATGAATAATTTTGTAAGAATTAAAATTTATTTGCTTGTTTTTTTTTTCAAAGTTAACAGCTAAATAAAACTGAAGATCACAACATAGTTATTAACAAGGCACACTGACACTCAGCAGCAGAAAAAAACAATAAATAAAAACAGATTACTGTAAAAAAATACAACACAAATTAAAGCCCATCCCTAAAAAGAATTGAAAAAAAATAATTCTCTTACCATTTTAAGGTGACTAGATTAGTAGTGAGTCTGAGGGCAGTTCTAAATCGGGCAGCCCCTTCTAACATGCCATCTAGCACTTGCTTATACCCAGTGTCTAAACGGCTCTTCAGTTTTTTCTGAAATCGATCATCCTGCAGCAGCATGAGGGCATTGTCAACATAGTCATCCTGTTCGGTCTTTTCAATGATTCCTTGCCATTCCTCATCACTGTCTGCATCCTGAAAATAAAAAGAATCTTGGATGATGATTGTAGCAATTGACCAGTAATCATTTGCTAGAGTTCCACAGTTTATAAATATCTACATAGGATTTGACTTCTTTTTCTAGGATGAAGACTAAAAATGCGGTTTGCAAACAGTGGAAAAATACAAGGTGTAATGTCAAGAGCTACATGAATAACAATATTTGTTGGCAATCCATCTTGCAGGCTACCTTGTTCCTTCAGCCATAGCACAGCAAACCATAGCAATTTTCCTCCATTTTGATCAATCTTGGGCCAGTTGTGAAGCTTCAAACCAGTTGATGTTTCTTTTCCTCAGTTCTTCTTTAAGAAGTTCACCATGTCAATTTAAGATGATCATGACTATATCATTTTAAGTTGATTCCTTAGTCTTTTTCAGCCTTGAGGAATGCAGCTGGACAACATTGGTTGGATGACTATCAGGTAAAGACAGAACCTCATCTAACTTTCACAGGCTCTGGTTTGTGCAACAAATCCAGGATGCATTTGATCAGGAGTCAGCACCTACTAGTGGGATTCACCTGTTTCTGAAGGCAGTCTTTGACAAGTTAATTTTTTTGACTTATGGTGTAAACCTGATTCATCAATGTGTTGAATGTCACTTAAGAGGTTGGATGTGAGGCTAGTAATCTTAGCTTGTAAAAATTAGCTTACAGAAACCACAAGAAGAATCACAAAAAATCGGATCTTGTAGTGGTAAAGAGAAAATATGTGGAAAAGCATTTCACTTTTATTATCTTTGGTGTTTTAATCCATAAGATCAAAGCAATTAGCAGGTTACAAACAAAAAAGTAATATTCCCTTAATTCTGTTGGAAAAAAGTTCCTATGCAATCCAAAGAAAATGTGAGAGACTTTTAATCATCTGAGAGAAGCCTTTTTACCTTCCATCAACTTGGCTGACTTATTGTGCCTTCTGGGACTAATGTTTTCTGCTGGAAAGTATATATGAGGTGGAAAGTATATATTGAATCAATTGCAGCTGGAAAAGTTGGTTCACTTTGTCGAGCGAGACAATTTTTCTCACCAGAATCTATCTTACACATTTATAAGACGTCCATTCACTCCTGCTTTGAATATTGCTGCAACATCTGATCTTGAGCTTCTGCTATATATTTAGATATTTTTGATAAAATTCAAAAAAGAATCTGCAACATTATTGGTCCTGACCTGGCATCTTGGCTTCAGTTACTTTCTCACTGCCGTAATGTAATTTTCCTGTGTCTTTTCTATGAATACTTTCATGGTAATTGTTATCATCATTTTACAATCAAAATAGCTAGATGTAACCATAATTTCAATGCTAACAGTTTCTTCTATCATAGTTCTCACTAGTGGAACTCTCTTTGAACTTATTACTTCCCTGTCAACTTCAAATATTTAAATGTAATCATTATGTTCTGTCTTCATAAATTTTGTTCTTTTATTGTCTTCTCTCCTCATATTCTCTAACACTCAGTAACCTCTTGTATCTTAGTAGTTTGATTGCCTTGCTTGGGATAAAATGATTGAAAAAAAATTAGAGAATTTTATCACTACAATCTTTACTTCTTCAAGTTGAGAGCAAAACATTATCAACCCAACATGAACACCTCACTCCCTCATTTATGCCCTAACAACATCTTCATTTAGCAATTATCTACCTTTAATCTTCTATTGGGTGAACAATATTAAAAAAACTAATTCTTTATTCAAACATCGCAATACTCAACAATCAAAAACTATATACTAAGATACTAATTAAGATCTGTCTATCCATATTCAAATAGTGGGTAATAGTCCCTACGTTAAGAACCGTGTTTGAATTTCAGCTAAGTTTGATACATTTGCTTATGTGCAAATACACTTAGGAAAGGTATGAATCCATTTTCCTGTCTCCCCAGCTATGGGTTAAATAGTAGAGTAGATTGGGCTCTTCAGCCTTGGTTGGCAAACAGTCTAGGAGAAAGATGACATTGAATTCAAGAACTGTATGTAGTCTTGGTGAAGCACATACTATGTGCAGATAATGAAAGAATTGTGGACTATGACCGCAACTATAGTCAGCATTGATTAGATGATATAAAAAAAAACATATTCTGTCTTTGTAAGTTATTAATTGTTCTTATCATTGCACCTCTCAATTATCAAATGATAATTTACAAACCTAGAAATGCATTATTCTCTTGGGATATAATTATTTATTAAGTATCACTTAGCTCAAACACAAGGCCATAATGTATAGGACACCTAGTGAGAATCAATATTTAATAATAAGGATCTGTGTGACCATACCAAAACAAGATGTGCTCATTGCTTATATAAATCAATGATAATTATGAAAATCAAAAATTCCTTCCTTCAATCTTGTTAAGGTGTTAGACATCAGTGTATCTGTGATACACTATCATGGAATGTGTAGAGCAGAGGAGACAAATGTATTTCCCTTCTCAAGCACCCTATTCATAATTCATAAGTAATATATGTTGAAGTGCAATCAAATTAAATGCAATAAAATACAGTTTCTTGAAAATGCAAAAGAAATATTTGCATGTAACTGACCTCTGTTTCAAGATTCACACTTTCAATAGTGCTTTTACAGTCCCTGTTTTTCATAACATTTAGGTGGTTCTCTCCCTCAGAATGTGGATGGTTTTTTCCACTATTGTGGCATTGAAAAGACAGGCTGCTATTCTGTGCAAGAAAGAAGAAAATAAAAAAGTTAAAAAAATGTAGCAAGAGAAGGGTGCAAAACCAAAACAAAAGAATGACATTTTTCAATGTATGTAATACACAACAATCTGACAAGACAGAATTGGAAAGGATGGCTAGGTCATTTTGAAGTGGATCAGATGCCACAACAGCTATAGCGAGAAGGTGTAGAGCAGATGTAACAAGAATTGTTCAGTTGATTTGCAAAATTTGTCATGGCTAACAGCTGTGAAAAGATTTGTGAAAAAAACTGTATGGATAAGCTATGAAAATATCGATAGCTAACAGATGTAGGAGCGGATGTCAAAAGATTAGTTATAAACATTGTATATGAATGTGAAATGTACATAGTAACTGATGTGTTGCAGGAGTGAAAAGATTTTCTATAAAAATTGCATGCGCGAGATGTGAAAAGAGACATAGCTAACATATGATGACCAGCTGTGGAAAAATTTGTTATAAAATTGTTTTGCTTACATGTGAAAAGGAACATGGTTAACAGATGTTCAACAGATGATAAGTAGACATGGAAAGATTTTTTATAAAAATTGTAGGAGACAAATGTGAAACAAGATATGGCTAACAGATTATGAGCAGACATGAAAAGATTTCTTATAAGCATTGTATAGTGATGTGAAAAAAGACATGGCTAACAGATGTGCAACAGAAGATGAGCAGATTTGTTATAAAGGATATTTTTTATAATCATTTCACACCATTCAAAGCAAGAATGCTACTGATGCACAAGAGTTTACAGTGAGAGAATGAAAAAGGTGCAGGGGATGTCAAAGAAAGAATAAGAGATGAACAGGAATCAAGTAGATAGAAGATAGCAATTGACATTGCATTTAAACTTTTGGAGATTGTAGCTAACAGGGAAGAAAGCAAACAGTAGGGAGTTCCACAAATGGGAAGTGTAAGAAAAGAAACTGTTGAGTAGAAAAGGTAGTTACATTTAACAATTTCAACAGTAAAAGGGTAATACCTTGATGAAAATCTAGTAGCATAAGTAAATACACACAATCGGGGTACCAGTAAAAGCTTGTCAGAGAAGTTGGCATGAAAATACTTGTGAAAAAAGACAGAGGGAATCCATATCACATTGGTAAGAAAATGACTGAAGTCGAGATGCCAAGTCAAGACTGTTTATATTGTAGATCCTTCTTTGGATCTTGTGAATAACCTTGAGATAAATAGCAGGAGCACCCTACTAGATATGGCAATAGTATTCAATGCATAGATAAATGGTAAATTTATAATTGTGCAAAATGGATTTTGACATGGTTAACAAGTGTGCAATAAGACAAATCAAACTATGCATATGTAGATATATTTTATAAAAACCTGTGCAACTACCAGATGTACTAACCTCCACTTCATTCTGGTTCTTGTTATCTTTCTGATCAAGTGCATTAGAATCAGCATTATCCCAAATGTATTTTTGTGCTGATGCCGTGATAGAGCCTTTCTGAAAGAAAAATACATAAAAATAATTTTTTTAAACCCCAAGAGATACAATTGCTAACCAAAATAATGGTAATTTCCTTATAATTTTTATTCTTTTCATAAAAATTATTACCAATTAATTATTCACTTAACAACTCATTAAAATATTACTCAGTACACATACAGTAATGAAAAGATGAAAATGCAATTAACAAGATATGCAGTAATTAACTGGACGATGCAAGACAAGGTGACAACTAAATTGCTATTGAAGTATACATTTGTTTAATGTATACATATTTGTATTCATTTAATATCTTTCAATTTAGCCTTTCAATACTTGAATCAATACTCTCCTCAACTACCAGAGCAAATAGTATGAAAAATTAAAAAAAGACGCTTTTAGTGGATGTTGTGATGAAGAAAAATGCAACAATAGTAAGGTTGAGTAAAACTAACAACAAAATGATAAATGGTTCAAAAATAATTCTTCTATCAGGTATTTTCTGTCTGAACTTCTAGGATAAGGAATAATCATTATTTACACTGTTTACATATGGGCGATTGCTCTCATCTTTTTTTTGTTTTGGTTTTATCACAAAATTTTAACAAGTGTGCACTCCTGTCTCATTCAGGTGTATATCAGTCTAGGTAACCTACAGGGAATTTCAAACTAAATCTTTCATTTAGTGTACAGGGATGGACAGACTGTCCTTGTTACACTGTCCATGTGTAAGGATATCTCATTTATTAGGTAGTAAAATAAAAATTACACACTGAAATGAAAAGAAAAGGATGACAGAATAACAAGAGATTTGTGTCTTGGTTAATTTTGATTGGTTTGTTTTGCAGGTTATTTTAAGCCAATAAATATTTTTACACTGTATGAATTTTTTGGAAGATAATGATTTACTAATACAAATTCTACTACAAAATTCATTGCTAGGGGGGATAAGAAATGGATTAATACCTTTTTCAAGGTTATTTGCATTAAATGAATATTACAAACCCAACTAGAATTGGAACTTGGCTTGGAATTCGAAATCAAGAAGCTCCCTGATTTCAAATTTCAAGCCATTATCTATTACACCACCTGCTAATCTAATTTACAGCATTTGGTATTCACAAGCAGTCACCCATCTAAATAATGACCAGACTCAATGTTGCTAAAGGCAACATCTATGCCAGATAGGTTGAAAAGGTTTAGAATGCAATTGAAATAAATGGCATACATGCAAAAAAAAAAAACAGAATAGTAAGATAAAAAAAATGCATAAAATTCTCTGGAATTTTAAGATTTAAACAGATCACCCAATTCTGGTCTGGAGGTAAGAACAAGTTATTATCAACAAGGTAAAGAAAATTATTTGAATGGCTGATTCCCCTATTCCAGCAAACTACAGGGTAAAATTAAAAGGAAGTGTCAACCTCATCATATATCTAGACTTTGCCAAAGAAATGAAAAATACTGAGGAACATGAAGATGACAGTTGCATCAGTTGCTGTCAGGTGATTGGGAACAATGCAAAATGCCTCATGAAAAGGGGGAGAACTGTAAATCCAAGGAAGAACCAGTTCAGTCAGATTAGTTAACTTAATTTGTTGGGTCCTTTAATATCAAACTTAAATCTTACAGGACAAAATTTATTATGAACTAATTGATATCTAGACATAGATTCAGTTTACATTAAGGTCAAAAAGCTAGACAAGTATCAACCTAGTGTATCCACTATAAGTTCTATGCTAGTAATTTCTTCTCTGGCACTTCTCATTTGTAGAACTCTTCTGACTTCTTGCTTTCCAGTCAACTTTGATCTTTCAAAAGTCAATCATCATCATCTTATGTCTCCTTGAATCCTGTTCTTTAATTGTTCTCTCTTCTTATTAATGTTTTTTCTCAGATTATTTCGCTCTCAGTCACTGCTTGCATCTTGGTCATTTTATTGGTTTGCTTGGGGGTGAAATAATAAAACAAAATATATAAGAGAGAGAGACAATTTAAGATAACTCAAAAAGAAAGGATAGCTAATGTAGCAATAATCATTGCTAATGATTATTATTTTTTAGTGGTGAGATCACATTCACAATGACTGGTGATGGAACAGAAGACATGAAGAGTTAAATTGACACATATGCTATCTCGGAATTGTTCTAAAACAAAAGTTATCATCCAAAATAAAATAAAAAGTTATGGATTCTGTTGTGGGTGTTGTCGCCCAGGATTTTTGGTGGCAAAATAAAATCCAAGTGTCATACCCACAAATACAAAACAAAATTATAAGCAATACAAAGAAATGTCTTTCACAAAAAAGAAAGAAAATTAAACTAAATATACCAATAATATTTATACAGGTAAATACATGTATTTACATATTAAATTTCATTGTTCCTGTGTGTATGCCATGAAGAGACTAATAGTTTGATTGTTCAAAATGATATGTTGCAAGTGAATTTGCTAAGTTTTAATTGATTTTGTTATAACTGAAGACAAATGTTATGTATGCCAATATGTATGTGTAGTGATTGCTATTAAAATGTGGGTGACTGCTGGCTGATTGCATGCAGTAGCAGTAATTTTAAATACAGTGAACAAAAGGGAGCAGAAGGAATTACTTTCATCATACTGACTGACATGTTGTTATAACATGTGTCTATGCCATTGATCAAGGCAGCCTGTTTGTTTGTCAAAGATCATGTTGCTGACTGTCCTCTTGTTTTTTTTTTCCAGTGAGCCATTTTTGTTACTTATGTTTGGTTCCAAATCTTATCTGAATTTTGTGCAAGCATTTACTCCATAACCAGAGCCCCAACTCTTTTCCAGGTCATTTGGAGTTCCACAACACAGATGTCATACAATCAAGTTCCAGAAAACACTTATTTAGTTTGGAACTCTATTTGTACAAAATTGTAAAAAAGATTTTGTATGTACTGAATTTATTAAGATTTATTTGTAGGCATTTCTTACTTGTTTGTGTTTCTGTTACTGGCTGTAAACATAGATGTTTATATCCTATACTGCTTTAAAAATCACTAGATTCAATACATTTGTAAGGAAAGCTAGAGAATATATCATTCAAAGCAACAAAGATGTGGATAAAATTCTTTGAACAATAACAAAAGGTTGTGCTCTGCAATCATCTGATGATACTTCTGAAAAGTTAATTAAATACCTTCTTTTTTGCTTCCAAAGCTTTTTTCCTTGCTTTGGCCAACATTTTTGGCACCCCAGGAGGTCGAGTTTTCTCTTTTATCTGCTGTTCCTTCATCAAAACCATCGAAGCTGACAAAGGTTGAGTGAGAGGGCTTGGCAACTGATACTCTTCTTCCAAAGCTGAAAAATCAAAACTTATATTAATAATTAGTTTATCAATTAAAAATATAATGTCTATTCAGTCATATCCAAGTATGTCAGACTGCTAGGGTGGCTATACAATCCATGTAACAGACACCTGCTTATGCACATTTGCATTTGTTCAACACTCACAGAGCTCACCAGTGATTTATACTACAACTATACTGAACAGACCTTAATTACAGTTTCTGTGAGAGAACACATCATCTAGCATGATCAACAGTTTGAACAAGGTCAGTATGTTCAAATTCTCAGTCACGATGACGTATAAATTCATACTTGGACAACCATCAACAAATAATTGTCTACCCAATTTCACTCACAAGGCTTGTGTCAACCAGTGGTATGGTTCTCAGACAAATTATAACATCAAGAATTCTTCTTCCTGATTGATGATGAGATTTAAACCCAACTCTTATGGTTTGAAAGTCAATGTTCTAACCACTCAGCCATGTGCCCATTAAAGATATACAGGAATAAAGTGTAATCAAAAAAAGGATGTGGATATGAATATTAATGACTGAATTAATTCCATCAGTTGATGTAATTCTTTCATTTAAGATAACCCATTCTACAGCCTTCCTCTACAATATAAATTGGTTGTAAGGAGAAGTCTTATTTTGTGAGGTAGTTCAAAGTGAAAAACTATCACAAAAATATTTTAATATATAAGTCAAATAATTACATCTATTTCCTATCTTTCACAAAATGCAAAAATATTCATAACATTTTTTAATTAATAAAATAAAAATATCTTTATACTTGTATTATTTCAAAGTACTATTTTCATTTGGTTGATATAAATATTATTATAGCTACATTTCAATCACTAGATGTCCATTGTTTGGCTGATATGGAATATCTGTTGATTATTATATTATTTTTGACTCTATGATCCTAGTTATTGTTAATTTCTGCTGAAATGGTGCTTTACTACTTGAACCAGGGATTGAATTCACAACCAGTAACACAAGGCTAACCAACTCTTATATCCAATACATTCCCATTCCAAAGGACATTAGTGGTGTGCTTTTGGAGCCTTTTATATTCTTTATCAGATGGTTTTGAACATTTAGTTATTATGATGGTTTCATACCACTTTTCATATATTAACAGTTAGGCATACATGAAATACTACAAAGTATCACCTTGAATCATGCAGTTATAACTTATAAGAATTTTTTTAGCATGTATGTGACTGATTTATTCGAATCATTTCACCACTAATCTCTCTCAAATTTCTGTTTTGATAGAATTGAAAAATAAACAAATAATGTCTGATTAACATCATTTCAAATACCTGAGAGAGCATATATATCAGTTATCTATAAAAAGTAAGATGACAGAAGTGTACTTTCTTGAGACGACATTTAATCTAAGAACAGGGCTGTTTAGGCCATATTTCAAGAAAGCACTATAAAGGTACATTAGCACTGAATCAAGCCACCCACCAAGCTTATTAAGACACCTTCATAAATCTATACAGATCTAATTATCAACCAACTCCTCAAATGGGAATATCTTCAATGATGCTGTTACAGTATGCCATGATATGCAGACTGATTCCAAAATTTTAAAAATTTTGGGGGGAATCAGTCTGCATATCATTGTGGAAGCCTTTTCTTTGCCAGCAGAAGGATTTTGTGAAGTCTCTTTATTTGTTGGAGATATTTCATTTTAACTGTGCCTCGATAATTATTTACACACAATTTCTTCTCCTGTCATTATAAATATATATATTTATACGTATATTTATTTTAGCATTCCCCCCCCCCTTTTTTTGCTCTTCATTTTAGTTGCTTTTCTTTCGTTTGATTTATAATTCCAACGATTTTCTCTTGATGAGATGTTGGACGAAAGAGCTCTATAGACTGTTAATAAATTCCTTTTTTTAAAGTAGTATACAAATTTTGTAACTCCAAACATTTGTTTACACGCACACACACACGTATATATATATATATATATATATATATATATATATATATATATATACATATGTATTCTTATTCGTAGAATTGTGGGTGTATATATATGTATGTATGTGTGTACTTCTATAGGTATGTATATAATAATTGAAATTTTTTTTTTTTTTTTTTTTTTTTACCTAGTGTTGTCTTTATTTAGTCTAATTTCAAATGACCTAATTTTTTTAAAAATAATTTTATTTTAAATCCTATATCTTTTTATTCCCTTTTATTAATAATTATGCCTTTTTAAGTAAAGGCCTTTTTCTAATACTTCAACGTTTTGGGGAAATTAGGTTTTTGAATTTGTCCAGCGTCTGTAATATTTAAAAAAATTTTTTTTTTCTTTAGTTTCTTTCTTTTACCCTCCCTTCCTTCTTTTATCTCTCTTACCACCTTTTTTCCGTGTTGCCTAAACGGACGTCGATTTAACGCGTCTGTCTGTTAATTTTTAGTTACATTCTCCCTTTTTTTTGCGAACCCAGACGATGTCAATTTTTTTTCTTTTCTTATTTATTTGATTTTATTCTACCTTTTTCTTTTTCTTTTTCGTTTTCTTTTTCTTTTTCTTTCCCTTTATTTTTATTTTTATTATTTTTTTTATTTTATTTTATTTTATTTTATTATTTATTTTTTAATTTCTTTGCAATCTATTTAAAAAGGAAAAGTAGACTAATTTTTCTCCAGTTTCTGAAAGGTTTTTTCTGTTGCTGAGGTGATGTGTCGTCCCCCGTGGGGATCTTCATATCGAAATGGCTATTCAACATCTTTGAATTAATCCTTTTTTAATATATACATATATATATATATTTTTCTAAACCCGTCTCGAAAATCCCACCGAATATGAACGCGAAGGGGAAAAAAATGGAAACAAAAAAGAAACGAACTAAGTACTTGAATATAAGTCAAAGTATTCGTCAAAAGAAAAAATCCGAGACGAGAACCCTAACACGTAAAGCATTCAATACAATAGCAGAGCAAACAAATAAGTATGAATCTAACCTAGAGCCAATGGACCTACCTAGGTTTCACCTAACGGATCGTCAGGGCAAGTTGGCCAACTTGCCCTGATGATCCGTTAGGTGAAACCTAGGTAGGTCCATTGGCTCTAGGTTGGATTCATACTTTACACACACACACACACACACACACACACACACACACATCAATAGCTTTGGAAATAGGCACTTCAACTGACACCAAATCAATCATGACTGTTCACGTCAGTTCACATGTGTGTGAGTGTGTGTAGATAGGCACACAAGGGTATGGTTAAAGTTTCTAAGCCCAAAGAAGAAAATTTAAGAAAAATTTGAGGTTTGCTTAAGTTTTGGAAGTAAAACAGCCTAAAAACTTTTCAGCACCTCTTCATGCATCAGAAATTTGCATTTTGTCCGAGAGAGCTTTATGCTTCTTGCCAGTGACAATTGTTGTTGTTAAGCCAGAATTTTTAAGGTCAATGCAACACTGAAACATCTTTTCTTGCTACTGCATTTAACTTCGTACCAGATGAAGGTCAGCTTCATAGACATCTATATAATAAATATTTTTATTTACCTTTTACTCCATCATTTACAAATTCATGGGTGAGTAGATAAGGCCAAGAGAGTCTATTCTTAGAGTTCTTGGCCAATAAACCTTGCAGAAAGTCCTTGAAAACCAGGCTCATGTCCTTGGGCCATCGCACAGGGTCTTTCACAATCAAACTGGCCAGTTGGAAGATGTTGTTTGTGTAAAAGGGTGGCATTCCTGTGTACAGTTCATACAAAATACAACCAAGAGCCCTAAAATTTTAAAGAATATATTATTTTTGTTTTTAAAACTGTCAGGTCATAAAAGACAGAGAGAAAATAAAATCATAAACATAAAACTAGCTAAATGAATATGAAATGAAAAAAAATACTTTTGAGTTTTGGGTAGAGATGTGGTTATAAAAAATATATATGTGTGCCCTTAAAATTTTCTTTATGAAAAAAATGAAATCTGCAAATTGAACCTAAACTATTTACATTGCTATTTTTGTATTTTGTTTTGGGGTTCGTTTCAGCAATCAAGTAAAAGGATTAGATTGTTACAAACTTCTAATTCAAAATGGAAGGGTGTGCAGCATAATAGTTCTTTGATCTGGAATCTGTATTTGCATGTAAGTGAATAATGATGAACACAACTGAAACTGAAACTCATTGCTCTGATTACCAATTCCATAACATTATTCAATGCCCCACCAGTATATTCAAGGTTACAGCATCTGGTGTTTCCCAACAATCATCCATTTAGGTACCGACAAGACTCAAAATTGGTTTAACCTTTGGTGATCATACAAAAAATGATGTTTCAATGTGATATAGCCATAAGCTGACAGAGTTGAAGTTGTTTACTTTGCACGTATGTCCTTAGAGTGCAAACTGGTAAAATCTATACTAAGAAAAATAAAACTCTGAATTCAAACCCTTATAAATAATAAGGCAGATTGTCAGATCCTAGCCTTGATAGGTCAATGAAGAGAAAGACATTTCTCAATTCAAAACTAAGCTAGGATATCTAAACCTAGACACCTACACTGTTTGAGCTGCAATATCTGCAGTGTTCCTTCAGCAATATTTGGCGATGGAAATTGTGATCATAAATTAAAATCTAATAAATGCATCCTAAAACAGCTACAGCTCATGTTATATTTTAACTAGTAATCTACTAATCAATCAGTAAATGTTTCATTTTCCTTTGCAAAAGATTAGCTAAAAAATAATTCAAAGCAAAGCTCAATGACAAAATACAAAAAAATCTATCACGTTAAAAACAACAAAATTTTGAAAAACAATTGTTAGGATAGTTTTTTTTAAATGATCAAATCAAATTAATTTTCAAAAATAATTTTTTTTATTTCGATTTTTATTTTCTAAAATGTGCCTATTATATTCTTCATATTTTAAGTATGATATTTTTTTTAATATGAGAACACAAGCTTTTAGAACCAAAAAAGCTCCCTGGCATGACAAGTTTTATTTGCTTAATTGAAAATAAACAAAACTGTACATGAAAATTAAATGATCTGGCTTAATGATAGCTTAATCCATTGTAGAGCAAAATTTTTTTGCTTTACTTATTTTGTATAAATAATGACACATTAAAATATTTCCAATTGGTAACAAAAAAAAATTCACCCTTTGCATTGTACCATATCAAACTAAAGAATTTTATAATGCTGATGATTTACAAATTGCAAAATTATCATCCTAACAGACATACATATGATATATGGGTCATTTTATATCAAATCACCCAGTTTCAGGAAAACTTCCTAAGTTATCTTCCCAGATACACCTGAAATATGTTCATCTACAAAGTAATCGAAAAAACCACAAATATTAGGTTTATACCTTTAATAGTTTTAAAATTAACAATCTTTGAAACTTTACTTCATTTTATACATTTTGCCAAATGAGCATTTCATCTAATTTCTAACAATTATACATTCTTCAATATGAGATGCACAGCTTTGAATCTCTGTGACAAGGTTTGAAAATTTTTGTAAATTTCAATAATGTAAACAGATTGAGTCTATCTTTGTACTTTTACTCCACTGTATGCTCTGGAAAAGATTTAAAATCAAAACATTAAAAGACCGTAAGATTTTTTTTGTTCCAAGTTGGCATTTGAAGTCAATTTTTTTAACTGACCTTTAGCCATCAAAAGGATGAGATTTCATACCACAAGCCATATTTTGCCAAATCTGGTATTTTGTAACTTGGATATTCAAGACATCGATCTGAAATTAGCTATACCTGTAGTTTTCTATCCAAGTAAACAATTTCTGCATTAACTTATTGAAAGTTATGGATGCTTCAAAATGAAAGAGTTAGCTTTTTGAATACTGCTTTCAATTACCTTCAATTAGATCAGTATACAAAACAAGCAAAATTCTAAAATTCAAAAAAGGTGAAAAAAAACAAAGAAAAAAAACATTGCTCTTCACTTACCAGAGATCAGCAGTATGGTCATATGGCTGTTCCTCAACTATTTCAGGGGCCATGTATAATGGAGTACCCTGAAAAATTAATCACAACAGTTGGTTAACAGACAAAACAATCAGATATTATTAGAATTTCTCAATAGATGAACTTTTGTCAATATTCCATGAATTATTTAAAATGAGTATTCTCACCTCTCTTGTTTCAATGACTGTTTCAAACACTTGGATCTCTGATATCCTCTAATCTTGCTTGATGCTCTCACATGAAATATTTTCAATATTCCATTACTTATTAGGCTAAAAATCACATCTGCTTTTTATCAATTTAGATATTTAGGATGTTGCATTCTCTAGTATTTTTTGTATGAATCCATTAATTTTCAACTAATTCAAACTTATTATTCCTTCTCTTTCCTCACAATTCACAGATTCAAGCAACAAAAATACATCCAATTGAGTCAATGAAACTTATGGCTCAAGCAAGTTGTAAAGCTACAATCATATTTACGCCCTTATATTCCAAATCATCTTATTGTTATCAATACCCAGTAGTAATATTAAATTATTTGAGATTAAATATTTTTACATACATTTTTTTTCTATTAGTCTTTTCTTCATTGCAACAATGATCTTATTAGAAGTTGTGCCTTTTCTGTAAATACTTTCATGATAATTATTCTAAAGAGCTTTTCTATTTGGTACCTTGACTTTATTACTTTAAATACAATACTAAATTGACAATGCAAGAGAAGAAATTGTTAGCATAGAACTCAGTTACATCTAGCCATTTCAACTATAAAATGATGAGCCCTTGCTGCCAATCTAGTACTGAGCTTAAACTCATAAAGTTTATGTATCATAGAGGAGAGTTCATCAAATGCATTAGTAAACAAAATAGAAAAGAAAAAAGAAGCCTATTTTATAAATTTTCATTTGTCTTACCTTGACAGAAGTAAGAACAAGTGTGTCAAAACTCATAGCTCGAGCAAATCCAAAATCACAAAGTTTAACTTTCTCTCCTTTTGCCAGAAGAATGTTCTGTGGCTTCATGTCCCGATGAAGAATGCGATGAGAGTGCAGATAGTACAGAGCTGACACCAACTGGCAAGCAATTAATCGTACCTGAAACAACAAAGAAATTGCTCTAAATATATATAAAAACACTATGTCAATTAGTTGTCAGACAATATGTGCCAAAAATAGGATCAGAAGGAGTAAATGAAGACAGAGCTGAGGGAAAGGAAAGAGGAAATCTCAAAAAGAAGATTAATTAATTTTAGCTTTTAAAATCTGAGTTACACGTTTATGATTTCTACTACAGACTGTTTATTCTTTCATTTATCACTTTCTTAAGATATTTAAAACTTTGTACTCGCTTGATTTTGTAGTCCCTAATTTGTAGTTCACATCTTGGCATGTCTCTTTTACTGACAACCATACATTATTCTATCTTCTTGCAATTGGTAAGCATTCTACTAGTGCTATATAAATTACACATCTTACAAAATTTTCATGTCAGCAATTTATAAGCAATTTATTCTAGGTCAACAATTCAACTTATGAAGCATAACCATTCCAAACAGAAATCACAAGTCATAGTATCAAAAACATATGATATCATATTGTTGACTACAAGGAATAAGGTCATACCATCCAAAGTATAAAAATACTAAAAATATAGCAGCTATCTATGGTTATTTTTCACTCCAGAAAGTACCAGACTCACTTTCCAATGTTGAAAGAGTTCAAAATGCTGTATGCAGCATCAAGAGTGATTAAATGTTTTCCACCCTACAAACGCTATTCCACAGATGACACTCTGCTACCCTCTCACTACTCTATCACTATTTTCATAGCAGATGTCTGGCTGAATTACATTCATTAATTCTACTAGTTCAAACCTTCACAGCTTGTATTGTGAAAGACTACCAAAAAGATGTTTCTCTGATCCCTACAATCAACCTCCTCAAGTTTTTAATCAAGTGTTATCTATCCTACATATCCTCATAATGTGCACTTCTTGCTCACTGTACACCCATATTTAGTAAACCTCTAACTTGAGTAGATCTCAAGCCTTGTATTAGGTGCATATTAAGAAAATTATGAAAAGAAAAAAATAACCATGATATTTGACACATACACACACAAGCAGAAAAAAAATAAACTTAACCCCTATAATAGTAGAATGGCAAATTTAGCATAAAACATTAACAAAAATTGAGAAAATTGTCAGTCAATTGCCGAAACCTCCTGATAAGTGGAACAAACAGTTCTGGAAAAGTTAGTCTATGAAACTTTGTAGTTGAGGTGTTGAATATAACAACAGATAAGTGACAATTTTTATTTGTATTAATCCTTTACATTATATATATATATATATATATATATATATATATATATATATATAAAGTGGACATGGAGGTTAACACCAAGTAGCAACTGTTGGTTGGTTTTTATATTTATACATGTTCTATCCCTGATATTGAGCACTTTCACCCATAAATGTTACATACATTAAAACTATATTTTTATCACACACACGCATATCGAAAGGGACAGACAGAGATAATATCTGGCCACGAATATAATTACTGAATATTTAAGTGTTGTCAACAATGTGTAAGTAGTTTGACTCAGATGTAGGCAAGGTTCATTGAATAAATAACCAGTGAATAAATTCCCCTGATAATTCCTTGATTTTCCTAAAAGATTCAATGTATATTCCCTGATTTTGAGATGTATAACCAACAGTAAGTATACAGTTGTGCTGGAGCACAGCTAAAAAGATGAATGAACAAAGAAACTTATTTATATCCAAATTTTATTAAGTCTAAAACCATATATATATATATATATATATATCTTAGAAGTAGTACAAACTAATAGGTTGACAGTCCCCTGTTTGTAGTGCTCAATACTTAAATGACATTTAGTGTTTATTTTCAAATAATTTTCAATCTAAAAAAAAGCATATAGTAAACATTTCATTTGATATATGTTAAAATAATTTCCACCCTGCACCCCTTTTTTCCCACAGACAAAACGTTGCTAATCTCTTATTACTCTATCACTACTACTACAGCAGATGTTCAAACGAGTTACATTTCTTAGATCCACTAGCTCAGACCTGACATGGCATGTTCGTAGTAGTAAATCACCCCATACTTTTCATGATCCTTTGATAAAAAGCAAGTTCCACTCAGACAGCTTCTTCCCCAGAACTGTTACTTTGTGGAACAAACTCTGAAAGAATGCCTCCCTGACACCTACAATCTTGGTTTTTTTAAGTTCAGGGTCATATCTTTCCCACTATCATAATACACTATTACATCCCTTACAAAAATCTTATTCAGTAATCCTTTACCTTCAGTGGCCCTTGGGTCTGGCATTAGGTGAATTAACAAAAAAAAAATCTTAATTTATATTGAAAATTTACCTGATTTCCCTAATAATATTAAACAAAAATTTCCTAACTTTTTCTTAAAAAAGCAACAGTTTTTTTCAATTCCTCAATAATTTCTTGGTTTCCTTGTTTTCCAAGTTGACTGTGAACTCTAGTAGTCAACTAGGGTTCAGTGATATAACAATTTGGTGATAATAACTGTTGTGGCCTGGTTAGGGTCCAGAAATAAAGACACAAAAATGGAATAGAGTTAAACAAATATATTAACAAATAACAGTAGTACAAACAGATCAACATGAGAAGATCACCAGTGTAATTGTATTGATTTGGCTGTCAAAGCTGTCTGCTGGAATCAACCTCTCTCTGCACAAAGCAGAAACTGCTGCTTATTTATAGTTTAGAAGAGTTCATTTGTGCATAGGTAAATTACCATAACACCTCCCCCTCCTAATTATCAATTTCACAGGAATTTTAATATTTTTTTCTTTTTGGATTAATGATGAGAAAGTCCGACATTTTCCTTTTTTTTTAAACAGTACTGTTCTGGGGCCGCTTGTGGTACTAACATGTCAAAAGTTTTGTAAATGACATCCATTACTTTTTTCTCTTCAAGAGGACTGCTGTCAGCATTGTTTGACAGGCGTTTCCTGCTTTGGTTTAAATGAGTAAACTGGGGACATTTGCTACTCTTTTTTCAATTGTACCCATTTCCCAGAAAAATTTATCCCGAGACATCCAGAAAAAAACTTTCTCTCGAGGTTGGTAGTGTTTTGTAGGTACCATGTTAGTTTGTTCAGGTTTTGTTTGTTTGGAAAGTAGCTTGTCGAACACAGACCTGATTTTACATGAAAACATTACCTCAACTGGTGTGCTGTCATTGGGCTTGATTCTATACACCTGAAGGAACTGTTTATAGGGATTTTTTGTGGGTGTGCCCCTATCTTTCTTCAGAGATCTTTTTAGTGTGTCAACGAAGCACTCGACATGTCCATTTGAACTTGGATGATAGGAAGCGATCATATGATTTGATCTGGAAGGTCTTACATGTCCTTAAAATCACTGGACATAATTGTGTCCCATTGTCTGACACTAAACAATCGGCTACCACAAATCTAGCAAACACTTCGTGTAGGAAATTGATTGTCACTTCTGCAGTGAGATTTCTACATCTAAGAACTTTGGGCCACTTTTCTTATGTGAGCTATGCCAGATTCCTTGATATTTTTCAAATTTTTGCATACACTTACAAATCTCTAACACTCTTCCACTATTTGTTGAAGAATAAGGTTTGGCTCATTTTCCAATTTATTTAGAACTCTACATCTAATTTTAGCATCTTTAGTTGAAATAAGTCCCTGAACAAATATCAGGCACTTGAAATTATTCACACTCAATTCTGACAGTTTGAAATTGTTGCAATGCTTGTTCACGACCGATGCAAATGTAGTGAAGTTTTAGGACTAAAAAGTTCTGTAAGAAGTTTAACTACTTTGGTAAATGTCAGTTTGCTTGTTTTATGGGGTAAAATATTCACAAATTTGGTGTGTTCTGTGTTGCCCAGTTTTCAAAGAAGATGAACTTTCTTAGAGTCTGACAAATTTATGCAATCTGTAGCATAAAAATCCTTGAAAATAGGAGGCAAAAGTTATATCCTCATCTAGAGAATACGTAAAATGTCTATTGTACTCCAGATTGTGTTTCGTGAGAACACATTTTCGTTTTCACTAATTTGTTCCATTTGCCAGTTCAAACAAGTTTCTTTGCTGTTGTTGAGTTTGAAGTAGAATTTCTTCAAGTTTTTGATGTCTGATTTCTGTTTGCTTTTTAAGCTGTTCTTTTGCAGCTTGTTTTAGTATTTCAAGTTATTCCTCTTGCCATTTAAGTTCTCATTGGTTTTGCTGTTCAAGTTGGAACTTAAGAAAATCAAGCATGGCAGATTTAAATTCATCCATGTTTGACCATGTCTTTTTTTTAGTGAATAAAAAAATAACTTTAATTTCTTACTCACTCAAGAAATCACAGGTATTTTTTTCCTCTCTGTCAGAGCTATCTGCTGGAGTAGACTTCTCTCTGCACAAAGCAGAAACTTCTGTTTATTTTTGGTTTGGAAGAGTTCATTTGTGTAGGGGTAAATTACCATAACAATAACACAATGCTATAATACAGTTGAAACTTGTGTGAAGAGAGGAGCACTGATCACTTAAACTTTCTATACTGTATCCTAGATGAATCTACTAACAGAAAACAACATTCCTGCTTCACCTCCCAAAACCAATGTACAGAGGATAAGGGTGGCGATGACATGGACATTTATATTTGGGACAAGAATGATCATGTGCAGAAAAATCAGCATCCTCTACCAAGTATTCCAAGAATTAAGATAAAATAAATCTTTCCAAAACAGAAACAAAATGATCTTGAATTAAATGAAAGTAGTGATGGCTCATGACTTGAATCTATCAGAAAAATCTAGGAAGTAGAATTAGTAAATACTAAGCACTTCAAATATCCCAGAGTATAGAGTTACAACAAATTTAGTATATGAGATAAGAAAATTGAACATAGAATAGCTATGTTGATTTGTTTTTCCCAACACTACAAGCTGCTACAAAACCAAAACATTAATCTAATAACTAGAGACATGTTCTGAAATAGCCTTGTCAGATCGAGATGTTCACATGAATGTCATACATAGCACCAAACTAGAAATATCTAAACTGTCAGCTGTATACAACCACTTCCTCAAATCAATGGTTAGAAATTACTTTGAGCGAGTGAAGTATGTACAACAAAGTGAGGACCATCCTTCTTCAACCCTAGTGGACTGGCACAACAGAATCACAAAGAAAGAACTACACCAGATGAGAAAAACTACATCATTTGAAGACTTTTCACAGCAGCAACAAAGAAAGGTATATTATATAAAATAGATATCATATAAGAGAAAATAATGACATAATCAAGATGTTGGCATTCAACCCAAACAAAAAGCAAAGAAAGAAGCTTTCATCAATACTGAAAAGAGCAATAATAGCTACTGGACTTCAGAAACCTATTTTTTTTTTTTTTAGAAACTATTTTAACAGAAAGATTTTATATATCTTTTTCAATCAAAAGCAACACTGACAGCTCTGTCAATGAATGGTGAATATTTCTTTATAAGGAAACGACTACTGTTACCATTACTAATGCTAGAAAAGCAGATGCTGTATGGTTGTCAGAGTGAGAGTAGAAGGATCATAACAAAATAGTATCTTACCTTAATAAGAATTTTACTAGGATAGAAGTATTGGATCCATGTGGAAAATACTAAGGAATATATTCCCAACTGGAATTAAACCTTGTATGTAGAACAGCTATTGTTGGATATTTTCAGTGGGGATATTATAAGACAATTCTACAAAATGCTACAGAAAGTAACAAATTGAATTGGAATTAAACAACATATTTTTAATTTGTTTGAACATTATTTTCAATAAAATAACTATAAAATCCTTCGTGATTAAGCAGTTAAGACATGTCAGATCAACTGATAGCTTCTCCTAAGTCTATAGGAGTCGCAGGTTCGAATCCTGTCAGAGGATGCATATTTTCCTAACAGGGCCAGTTGTTTAATTATAAAAACAGAGTATCCACTAGAAATAATGGCCTAGAGCTGTCATGTAAAATCACTTTTGTTGTGTCTGCTTGTATAGCAGCCAGCTTTTCTTCAATACTCAGCTCAAATGCATCAATTGTAGTCAGTAGTGATCTCCCGTGATGATTTCAGTCAGTTTGAGCAGCTCATAATAAACTACACCCAGCTGATCTCACCAAATACAGAGCAGAAGCTTTGAACCATGGATATTCAGTTTTGCCACTGATGTTGATGCATGGCTGGGCTTACCCCACGATCTTCTATACTTGGGGTTATTGTAATGTATCCACTTTTCATTGCCGCTCATGATACGATGAAATAAACCTTTCTTTTTCTGCTGTGAAAGCAGCTGCTCACTTATGACAAGGCGCCATTTGACATCTCTCAGCGTGAACTCATATGGCACCCAATGTTGTTGCTTTTGAATCATTTCTAATGTTTTCAAATGTTTTGAAACTATTGTGTGATCAATTCCTAATGATTTTGTAAGTTCATCTTGCACCTGACATGCATCTTCCTAAAGTAATGCCTCTAATTCTTCGTCTTCGAATTTTTTGGTGAGACAGAGCATTATCTTTAGCATCAAAATCATTATTTTTAAAGTGTCTAAACCAACCTGTGCATATGGTTTTCAACAGAGCTTGATGGCCATAAGTTTCAACAAGAATTATTTGTGCTTCAGCTGCAGATTTCTTTTGAATAAAGTAGTGCAGTAAAATTCTCTGAAAATACCCTTTCTTTGGCACAAAATCTGATATGTTTAACACTATGAAAAACAAAGTTGATTACACTTTGGCAAAATGACATACACTGAATTTCAAGCTTGCTCATAGTAGTACTTTCTTATTGATGCATTACCATCTGAAACTACATGCACAAAGTTCTGGGAATGCCATCTATTGGAAAACAGCAAGAACTTATTCAAGGTCCTAATATCTATGTATATATGTATAAGCATTGATCATGGAGATGTTTGGCCAACTAGCAAAAAGAAAAATATCAATTAGTGATTGATAATGAAAGGAAATACATTTTAATAAAACTTCTCTTCACTCTACATTTCCTTATCTCTGTTGTTTAGTTAAATTTATGAGGTGTAACAATTTACAGAATGACTGCAGCTTGTCACTGGAGTCATGCAAACATTTGTATCCTGGACAGGTTCCAGTTTCTGCTTTCTTGAGATGCAGTACAGATGAGTTATTCATTGACAAGCAGTAGAGGAAATTGTATGTGTTAATGTTATACTATTAGCAGGAAAGGAATCTGAAATAGCTAACTATCATCAAATTCTGTGTGAAAAATCATAAAAGTGCTGGTGAAATATTCTTGTATGTGTCATGCTTCTTCAGAACATAAGCAATTGTAGCTTTCCACAAATTTCTGTTCTTTGTAGCCCTTAGTTTTTGTTACTAAATTTCCTAATCCATGTTTTACCAAGCATTTAAATAACCTCATTAGGCAGGTTATACGCAGCTTTAACCTCAGTTCATCTTGCCTTCAGTATGACCCATGAGTGTCCAAGAAAATCTTAGAAATTTCAACTCTTTCTGATGCTATAAATACATGTCCTATTTCTTTTCATTTTCATTAAACTTTGGTGCTTCTCACATATTCAGCAAAATGTTATCCATATTAAATAAAGAAATCAAGTATTTTTGGGTGGTGCAGGCAGGCCAAGAAGATGCACACAAAAACACACAGAGTGGGTAGCACAAAACACAAAGAGATGCAAATGTGGACAGAATGTGAACCTTGGTGCACTCAGATCAAAGTGTGTGACATAGCAGAACTAAATATGAATAGGGGAACATGCAGCTAATTCTAACAGAGGATTTAGGAAATAAAAAATGATGAGTTAAAGTTTGGTTAGTTCTTGGATAAAAACTCTATTACAGTAAACAGGCCATCCCTCTTATTCACTAGATTTAATCTCATGTGACTTTTGGCTATTTCCACAATTGACAAATGCTTTGAAAAAGCAAAGATTTTCTGACATCCAGCAACATGTGACTATATTACTAAAAGGCATTCTGGCAAATAAATTGTTTCCAGCAATGACACCAACTTCTCACAAAATGAATATCTTCACAAGGGGAATAAATATGTGCAGGTGAGTCTCCGAATGAGAAATCAGTGAGCCAAGTTCAAATTTCAGTCAGGTCCATTACATTCACTTACACATAAATACTATTGAGAAAGGCATGAATCTTTTTGCCACCCAAAGCTATGCACTAAATAGTAGGACTTGTATCTGGAAAAAAAAAGTCAGTTATTCTCAAAAAATTGCTAATGCAATATTCACTTAGAAAAAATATAATTATTCTGACAAACCAAAATGTTTTGGCATTGAATAACCCACAAAGGTTGATAAGTCATAAAAACAAAATCAATCAATCAATTACAAGTAGTGTATTCTGAAGGTGTCTAATTAAGCAATTTTGCTTTCACGTGGCTATTCTCAGAATTGTCATTCCTTGTACATAATGAACATAAATAATACAAGAGGTTCACCTGATTTTCTGGCAAAGTGCCATCATCTTCAAGGATTTGGTAAAGTTCTCCATCAGCATAATCCATCACAACCACCAGCTGAAAATCAATAAATAAGAAATAATCAACCATTGCATTTCTTGTTGACTCTTGGGTAAGAAAGAGCATCTGTCAGTTAGCCTTTGACATGCAGTGAGCCACAATAGATCAAAAATAGAAGAACCTAATTTTTTTCAAAATCTGATGAAAGACAATGGGAATTTCTCTATAACATTCCAAGGTTGATTAAACCACATTTCTTTTTTATTATATAAATGTTTATAAACCCAGCAAAGCAAAAAGGCCATTGATTCCCAAAGAGATCAATCCAAGGGTCACTGATTGATATCCAAAGTATATTTCATCTCATTACATCCATTAACTATTTTGTAAAGTTCTTTAAAAAATCCAACAAAGCAGAATATTTTTTTAAAAGAAAAAAGGAAAACATTTTCACTCACTTCTTCTTCTGTTTCAAAACTGTCCAACATTTGCACAATATTTTCATGTTGGAGATTACGCATGATTTCAATCTCCTGCCGAAGACTACGCAGTTCTCGTTCAGATTTCCCAACTTTAGGAATGAACTTAAGAGCAACCACCTAGTTGTAAAGGAAGAAAATATATTTTAGTGAAAAATTTACTTACAAAACAAATATATACTATTACCACTATCATAACAACATAAACCCTATCATTGAGTCAGTCTATGTTACAATACTTAGAAAAGTCTTAATAGAAACTTCAAATAAATTTCAAAGAAATTTTTTTTAAAGATTACTGGTTGAATCAACCACTTGAGGAAGGCTGAAGATTGTTAAAGAAAATGACATAGTTATTAATTAACCCTAAAGAAAATTAATTTAGCAAAATAATATGTAAAAACAAAACAATACAAGAGGTGCCAACCATGATGATAAAGGTAATCACAATACACTAAAAGGTAATTTTAAATAGTCCATAAGATGCTATCAGCATGACTTGACAAGGTGAATTGTGTATCATACTTGGCCTATATATATATATATATATATATATATATATAAGCCAAGTATGATACACAATTCACCTTGTCAGGCAGGCAGGTCCATACATCATTTGTTAATTTTGGAAGCCGTATGTTTTAAATTGCTGCAACCATCACTTTGCAAACAAAAAGACAATTTCTTTTGCAATTGCAATCTCTACATTTATTTGGAAATATGTGAAAGATCATTTTTTCTTTTATGCTCTGCTGGTTCATTTACCTATTTTCTCATAAATTTTTTTTCTTAATTTTACGTATTCATTAATCGTAATTTTAAATGTGTTCAAGCCTTATCTCTATGAATTCTTCTCCATCTAGTCTAATGTAATTTTGATTCTGTCAATGATTGGTCCCTGAGGAAACATTGGCCAAAAGGCAGCCTAGGTTCTAATATTAAAAGCAAAAAAAATATGAACATAAAATTGTGATTATTCAAATCTGTATTTTTGTTCTGTGGTATCAAGGCATTATTCTGAGATTATATATATATATATATATATATATATATATATATATCAGCTTTAATTCACCTTACTTCCCTGTATAAGGTTCCAAATTACTTTCCAACAAAATTTGCTTAAAAAAAATAAAATAAAATAAAGATAACTGAAAAAATCAAGCATTTCAGATTGCACTAGCTTATCAAAACACCAAATCTGAAAATACTGAATAATTCACAAGATAATGCCATGTGGGTATCATCAAAACAAATCTTGTTAGAAGAGCAGGTCTTCATTTTACAAACAAAATCACTAGGAAAAATGTTGGAATTTAGCCAATTAGAACAATAAAAGAAAATCAAATTTTTGGAGGGTAAGAAATTCTTGCTTAATTCTTCCTCCAAAATTACAGAAGAACCTCTACTCTCATACCAATTTAAATTATTAGGACCTTGAATAATTTCCAATTCTCAGAACTGCATGCAGGTAGTTTCAGATGGTAACACATCTATAAGGAAGTACTATAAAGCTTAAAATTCAGTGTATATCATTTTGCTGAAGTGTAAACAACATGCAGAGATTGGTTTCAACACTTCAAAAATAATAATTTTGATGCTAAAGATAGAGAACACTCTCTTGCACCAATAAAATTTGAAGACGAAGAATTGGAGGCATTACTTCAGGAAGATGCATGTCAGGTGCAAGATGAACTTACAAAATCATTAGGAATTGATCACACAACAGTTTCAAAACATCTGAAAGCATTAGAATGGATTCAAAAGCAAAGATACTGGATGACATACAAGTTGAAGCTGAGAGACATCAAATGACATCATCATGTGTGAACAGCTATGGCAAAAAAGGAAAGGTTTTTTGTATCGTAACATAACCAGCGATGAAAAGTGGATACACTACAATAACCCTAAGTGTAGAAGATAGTGTAGTAAGCCCAGCCATGCATCAACATTGGCAGCAAAGTTGAATATCCATGTTTTAAAAATTCTGCTCTGCATTTGATGGGATCAGCTGAGTGTAGTTTTTTATGAGCTGCTCAAACCAACTGAAACCATCACAGGAGATCACTATCAATTACAATTGATGCATTTCAGCTAAGCTTTGAAGAAAAAAAATGACCACTATATGAACAGAGACACAACAAAGTGATTTTGCAACATGACAATGCTAGGTCACATTGCCCTGTCTGATTGTTACTTGTTTCAATCAATAGCACATGACCTGACTGAGCAGCACTTTCATTCTTATAAAGATGCCAAGAAATGGGTTGACTTGTGGTTAACCTCTGGCATGAAATTCAAATGCCACCAGAAGGATGGGAAAAAGTAGTGGATAGTGATGGACAATACTTTCAGTGATATGTTTCTAAAGTTCGTAACATGATGAAAAAATATCCCAAATTTGATAAAAACTAAGTTTTATCATTGAAAAGAGAAAAGACCAAAGTTTTAATTATTTTTATTAAATTTTTTAATCCTCTCTAGCACGTTCAAAATTTTCTTTAAAAATCTTGTTTTTCTAGTGACAGCTGGTGGACTAAAAATTAATATGGGTAATTATAGGATCTTTTTTACTATTAAAAACATTGTTTTGAAAATTCAACACACTGTGCCTTCTTGGCCTCACTTTTTCAACCGACCTGAAGTGAAATAACAACATCAAATCTATAGCTGCATCTAAGGAAGTTGGGTCTCTGTATTGGGCCAGAAAGTTTTTCTCATCAAAATCCATCTTGCACATTTATAAATCTACCATTTGTCAATGGATTGAATACTGTTGACATATCTGGTTGGATGTTCCTGCTATTCATCTCGAGGTTCTAGACAAAATCCAAAAAAGGATCTGCAATATAATTGATCCTGACTTGGCATCTCAACTTCAGTCACTTTCTTATTGATGTAATGTGGCTTCCCTCTGTCTTTTCTACTAATATTTTCATGGCAACTGCTCTGAGGAGGGTTTTTCCCCTCAAGTGCTCCAACCATGTGAATTTAAACATGCTACTAGATTGGCATCTAGGTAACACAATTGAAATACTTAAAAAACATAATTGCCACTTTTACTCTAACAGTTTCTTTTCTCACACTTCCCCCACTTATTTCCGCTTACTTGCTTCCCTGATAACTACAATCTTCAGAAATTTAAATGCATTAGTTTAAAGCAGGACTCATTGGAGAATTTAAATCATCAATTTATTTTTATCAAACAGAAACACTATTTACTGAAAATAGACTTTGAATCATAAAATAAATACAATAAAACTATGACATCATTTAATTATAAAAGCTTTTAACTGATTTTATAAATAAGTGTCTTATTTATAAAATCAGTTAAAAGCTTTTCTAATTAAATGATGTCATAGTTTTATTGTACTTATTTTTCTGAAGACAATAGTGCCTATTGTCTTCGGAAAAATTTTTTTGATAAATAATGAATTTTTACAAGAATTGTTTCCATTTTTCTTTTAATTTTAATTTAAAAAATTAATAAGTCTTAAATCTTTTAAAATTCTGTATTAATTTCAGTATTCTAGATGAAATTATCAAGTGAAAATATTTACTAATCATAAATGAAAAAGATTAAGACAAATCATCAAACACCAATATTTTTTAAAGAATTTTAATTTTTTTTTTGTATGTGAATAAACATGCCAATTTTTGTGACCATACACTACATTATGAGAGAATAAGATGAATAACTATAACAAATTTAAAGCCAACATTTATTAAATTCAATAAAAAAAAATTGGTTACAGAGAATATTTTCCTAGATTTTTAAGATTACTGAATACTTAAATTATATAAAAAAAAAGGTGCTTACATCATTTTCTTCAATTATGTTTTACAGATAAAGTCATTAGACCTGCCATGAGGTTATCAACACATCAACACAACAACTGTTGGGTTAAAAACATAGCTGCTATTAGGTTAAAAAATGCATTTCTGCAATATTTTAAGCTTAAAGTAAATATTATTTGTGCCAAATCAGATTAATTATACTTTCTTTAAATCAGCTAATATTCCTTAAATATAATTTCAGAAAAGTGGATTATAATTTTGAAAGATTTTTCATTTTGAGATAAAGAGAATTACATTGCGATGAAAGGCGACTGAAAAGGGCACTAATCAGCTATCTTAATGGGAAAAAAAAACTCCATCCAGTCAATTTAAATTACTTTTTGAAATACAGCAAAGTATTTTAATTATTAGAAATATTAAATTTCATTTATTAACTTGAAATTAAAACTAAAATAAAAACTCCAAGAAAGATTTTTCACTTTTACAAATTCATTTTAAATCTCAGTTATCACATTTTCTGTGGAGGTCCTTAATTTAAATGGAACTATATCATCTTGGAAAAAAAATGTCACTTGTGTCTTAAAAAGTTCACTTAATAAATTTTTATTACTTTTTAATCTCTCATTACTATTACATAATAAAAGTATTTATCCTGCAGTCATATTTACAAAACCAGTCTTCACCCTAAGTTTACATTTACAAGAACAGTCTTCATCTGAAATTCACATTTCAAGAGTTCAAAAACTTTTTCATATAAACACCTGTGACTCAAAATATATGGAAGAGCTGTCTGATAAGTGGCAACAAGTCATTGCAAATAATGATAAAAAGAGAATTGAATAAAATGCAATTATACTTTTTGAAAAATGAACTTATTTATAAAATCAGTTAAAAGCTTTTCTAATTAAATGATGTCATAGTTTTATTGTACTTATTTTTCTGAAGACAATAGTGCCTATTGTCTTCGGAAAAATTTTTTTGATAAATAATGAATTTTTACAAGAATTGTTTCCATTTTTCTTTTAATTTTAATTTAAAAAATTAATAAGTCTTAAATCTTTTAAAATTCTGTATTAATTTCAGTATTCTAGATGAAATTATCAAGTGAAAATATTTACTAATCATAAATGAAAAAGATTAAGACAAATCATCAAACACCAATATTTTTTAAAGAATTTTAATTTTTTTTTTGTATGTGAATAAACATGCCAATTTTTGTGACCATACACTACATTATGAGAGAATAAGATGAATAACTATAACAAATTTAAAGCCAACATTTATTAAATTCAATAAAAAAAAATTGGTTACAGAGAATATTTTCCTAGATTTTTAAGATTACTGAATACTTAAATTATATAAAAAAAAAGGTGCTTACATCATTTTCTTCAATTATGTTTTACAGATAAAGTCATTAGACCTGCCATGAGGTTATCAACACATCAACACAACAACTGTTGGGTTAAAAACATAGCTGCTATTAGGTTAAAAAATGCATTTCTGCAATATTTTAAGCTTAAAGTAAATATTATTTGTGCCAAATCAGATTAATTATACTTTCTTTAAATCAGCTAATATTCCTTAAATATAATTTCAGAAAAGTGGATTATAATTTTGAAAGATTTTTCATTTTGAGATAAAGAGAATTACATTGCGATGAAAGGCGACTGAAAAGGGCACTAATCAGCTATCTTAATGGGAAAAAAAAACTCCATCCAGTCAATTTAAATTACTTTTTGAAATACAGCAAAGTATTTTAATTATTAGAAATATTAAATTTCATTTATTAACTTGAAATTAAAACTAAAATAAAAACTCCAAGAAAGATTTTTCACTTTTACAAATTCATTTTAAATCTCAGTTATCACATTTTCTGTGGAGGTCCTTAATTTAAATGGAACTATATCATCTTGGAAAAAAATGTCACTTGTGTCTTAAAAAGTTCACTTAATAAATTTTTATTACTTTTTAATCTCTCATTACTATTACATAATAAAAGTATTTATCCTGCAGTCATATTTACAAAACCAGTCTTCACCCTAAGTTTACATTTACAAGAACAGTCTTCATCTGAAATTCACATTTCAAGAGTTCAAAAACTTTTTCATATAAACACCTGTGACTCAAAATATATGGAAGAGCTGTCTGATAAGTGGCAACAAGTCATTGCAAATAATGATAAAAAGAGAATTGAATAAAATGCAATTATACTTTTTGAAAAATGAAGTTGATAAACAAAAGATGGAATTTATTTATGGCAATTTACTAAGTGTAGTTTAGATGTGGCACAAGGCTGAAAGTATGAAGAACCCAATGAGGATTAAACTCACTATTCAGTCATAATTGATCTAGCAAGACAAGCTCACTAATCATTACACCACAAATGCTTTTTGGCTCAGCGTCTCTGTAGAGCAGTAACCTCAGAAAGAATCCCTAATTTGTTTCAGAATGAACAAATAAGAAAGTATAAAAGACTGAACTCACATTGGCTGAATATTTGCGCTGACCTCTGTACACTTTTCCATATGACCCTTCTCCAATGCACCCTAAAATGTGGTAGTTCTCCATTTTCTATCTTCACAACTGTCAAAAAATGAATAAAATGAGAAATCAAGGCCCTCATAGACTGTTTCAAAGAGAGGGTTGGGATTTTTGAAGTTAAGAAAATAATGAGAATTAGCACTGTGTTAAGAAGCATCATTACAAGATTTAAATTTCAATAATGTCTTGAGGAAATAGTGTGACCATTATCATAAATGTTTTTTCTTCAGGTTTATCATAGCCATTCCTCAATGGTCATGAGTTAAAATTATTAATAATTTTTGTCCGAGTAAATTTATTGGCATTATTCAGTTATTTTGATGGCTAGTCTTCCGAGCATTCTCTGATATAATGAATATTGGCTATGAATGAGAAATCAGAAAGCAGAATTTGAATTCCAGTCAAGTTCATTGCATTCAGTTATGCACAAATAGCCTTGGAAAAGGAATGAATCCATCTCTTCTCACCTCAGTTATGACTTGTATCCAGAAAAATCATTGCAAAAAAATTCTTAACTCACAAAAAAAAGAAACAAAAAATTATTATTACAATCCAAAACATGTTTCAGCTTTAAATAACCCACAAAGTGTTGATAAGCCATAAAAAACTAATCAATCAATCCGAGTATACTCATCTAATAGAATGGCCAGTTAAACTCCGTTGTAGATACCTGCTCAGTTACATTTTGTGCTTTTTAGCATTCAGAGTGCCAACCAGTGATTCATATTCATGCTGAGGAGTGCACAATCTGGTATGATCACTAGGTGAACAAGGTTATTATGTATAAATGCTCTGTCATGATGACTTGTCACTTCATGCTAACACAGCCATCAACAACTTCCAAACAATTTCACTTAGAAGGCTTGAACCAAATTGTGATATGCTTTTTCAAGCACTTGCTAGTTGTGTTATACTTCTTACATCTTCTATACAAACTGGATGTTGACTGCTTGACAACCCAAAGCAGGCTGTATAAATATGTTTTCTGCACATGGGTTCCATACATACATCCACTTTAACCAAAATAAAATTAACACTATATGAACCAGTTAGAGTCACACCCACTTCAAAAAACAAAACCTAATTTGAAGCTGATTGATAGCTATATATTCTCAAATTCAAACAAACCCAAACTAGACCAGCATTTGATGTCAACAGTGACAAGCTGAGAGAGAAACACATGACACAAATCAATGTTTCATGTTAATAAAAACACGCTGAGAGAGAAATGCCACTTATGATAACCACCACCAATGTATACTTCACTTCTAATCTCACCATTCTCTCTAAGCAACAGATAGAGGTTTCTAGGTTTGTATTTATGTAAATAAATTATACATTTATTTACCCGCATTCAATACCTATTTCTGAGATTATTTTTTCAGGGTGATAGTGTCAAAAAGTCACTTTGCTGATAAACTAACCATTGTATGTTTTGAGCTTCAGTTTCATGCTTAGAATGCTACCTACTTGGCATATTCAGTTATTTTAGGTTATTATTCTCAGGTGGTATACTGGTTAGGGGCTTGGCATTAGAAATCAGCAAGCATTGACTTTCATACAAATACTCTTGGGAAAGGTATGAATAAGTTAAATAGCTATAGTTGGTGTCTGTTTACAATTTCATTGAAATGACTACTAAAAACCTCCCCTTCTCAAATCGATAGACAAAGCCTGTAGATGCATGCTGGGGATTTCTTCCTAACTAATTAAAAAAAAATGAAAATTCCCAGGTTTTTGTTGTTTCTTGAACTTGAAGTCAGAACATTATAATCACTTGAATGTATCCCTTTTGTGCATGTATACTATTCCTATTTCGTGAGCTTTTTTTAGCCTGCTTGCTTTACTTTTGATTTGTCATTTGCGCTTAAGCATAGTCAATTATTTTAGAGTTAGCAACCCATATAAAAGAGGACAACCCTGAATTCAAAATTGTATTTAGACTCTGGAGATGCATGTACTTGAACTGTAACTAAGGTTCACTCAGCATAGTTGTAGTATGAGGCACAGGTTTGCTCAGTGGGTATTGAAGAAAACAAAAACGGGCCTGTGTAGATGGGTATGCTTGAAAATGAGCTGCCAGTCTGAAGATGAGAAATCACATTGACATTCAGTATGACTTGAAGTCAAAACAACTCTGATTATGATATATAAAATAATCAAATATTTTAAATATTTAGACAAGCTGATGATTTTTAGCATTTGCTTCTCATTTTACTTTCATTTTTTTTCTTCAAAATATTTTTTCTTGTAATTTTTTCAGCCTTTCTAAGAAGAATGTCTAAGAAAGTAAGGTTATAAACCAAATGATACTATCATCTATATAAGGCTGAATAACTGACAAATAAAATACTGCAAAAAAAATGTTAGGAAATGGAGAAATATCTAAAACATAAAACAAATTAGGTAAATAAACAAAAATCAACTGATGGTTAGAAAATGAAAAAATTAAAATGCTATAATGATCTGGAAATGAATCCAAACAACTACAAAGTGATTTATAATGTCATTTCCTGGCCTTAATATTTTGACAACTATTTTTTATATACTGTGTCACTTCAGGATGTAGAAAACCATAGCTCCCCACAATTTCCTATCTTTTGCAGTTCTAAGCAATGTTAGTCTTCTTACTAACCATCCCTGTCCCTATATTGTCATCCATTTGTAAATAGGGACAGGCTCATTTGGTAAGTAACTCAGTTTTCCTCTGCCTTTCTTTAATTCAATACGTCCTTTAAGTATTAAATTCTCCAAGCTCTCTTTCATCATTATGTGACCCAGAAATTGGAACTATCTCTTTATGATTGTAAGATTCTTTTTTATTTTCATTTCATGTAAAACTTCTTCATTGCTTCATTGTTCTGTCCATAGTATTCTCAGCATTTTTATAACCTGGCTCACCTGAAATACATTTCTTGCTTAGGTTTCTGAATGAGGCTGGGATTACAATGAGATCTTGAATGAGAATTATGTCCAAATCTCAACTTAAGCCATTGCAGAAACAAGTCCAGACTAATATTGGCTTAAACTCTCTTTTAAAAGGTAGGGTAATTATCTTTACCTAGCAAATTATGTTTTTACTGCTCTCCTCTTGTTTTGCTTGCCTACAAAAGTATTCATTGAATTTGTTTTTTAATCATTTCATTCCAAGCAATGCAATAAATCCACTAAGATGCAAGGGGTTACTGAGTGTAAAAGAATATGAGAAAGAGAAAACATCATTAAGGAGAGAGAACAATAAAAGTACAGGAATTAAGAAAGTGGGAGATAATAATTGACCCTCATTTGAATTTTGAGAACTTGACTGGAAAGTAAGAATTCTACAAGCGAGAAGTGCAAAAGAAGAAAATGTTAGCATAGAACTTATGGTTACATCAGCCATTTCAACTGTAAAATGATAAAACTCTGCCACTAATCTAGTATTACAATTAAATTCATAAATTCTGGGTACCAATGAGAAAAGCTAACTAGAATAATTACCATGGAAATATTTATTGAAAAGTCACAGAGAGGCTACATTATAGTGGTGAGAAAGCTGAAATGCCAGGTTAAAACTAAAAAACATTGCAGATTC
Organism: Ascarosepion bandense; assembly: GCA_037127315.1. NCBI lineage: Eukaryota > Metazoa > Mollusca > Cephalopoda > Sepiida > Sepiidae > Ascarosepion > Ascarosepion bandense. The sequence goes on from JBBBDQ010000183.1 coordinate 1,775,595, forward strand.
TTATTGTATTTTATCAAGAGTCTCTAAATGCATAACAAAAGCACCAGACTAGATATAGCAGCAATATTCAATATATGAACACTCTGGAAATTCAAAGATTCATATGACAGCTTTCCAGAAGAACCATCTTAATAAATATATATATATAGAGAGAGAGAGAGGGAGAGAGATAGATAGATAGATAGATAGATAGATAGATAGATAGATAGATAGATAGATAATCCTTCTCTTGTACTAATCAAAACAATCATATAATCAGGATAGAGAAGACAGTTAATCTAAATGGAAATGTAATAAAAACAACAGAACAAGTGTTTAAAAACCAGGTTAAATATTGTAGAAAAAAAAAGAAAATAATCAATTAAACACGGCTGATTAGTAGAGATCATGGTCATTGTAAACTCCATGAACCTTTCATTAACTGCATATGTGCCTTAGAAGTAAAACACAGGATTTGGCATTCATTGTATTTTTCCTACACTGATTGCTAAATAAAGCTGAAGAATCCAGTTTGCCCTATTTAACTCATAGCTAGTGGGGTGATGGATTCATACCTTTCCCAAGGGTAGTTGTGAAAAAATAATGTAATGAAACTAAACTTGAATTCAAATTTGGTTCTCTGAACTCTCTTTCATAGTCAACCAAAATCAAAACAAAGTGGTTTGTTACAATCTATTTTTGTTTTAAAATTTCCTGATCTGTGATTTATAGCCCTAATCTCAAGCCATGTTGAAATACTAATTCTTGTTTCATCATCAAAGTTAAACTGCATCAAGTCTAGTCAGTAATCAGCTGGAGAACTGATTGATAACACTGAGTATTGTAAACAACCTTGCACAATCTGAAATATGTTTGAGCTTGAAATAAGATATAAAAAGTTTAATAAGCCATAAAAAATCAATCAATTGATCTATGGTTTATAGATAGTCCATAAGTCAAGAGTTATAAAATTTTTGGTATAAATCAAACATTTTTATGTAGTCAAAATCCATGCATGATAGAACAGCTGCAAGATTTTATGACACTAATGTGGCCAGTGTAGGACAGGCCTATTCAACCAGAGCAGCTGTAAGAAAGAGTTCAAGAAGTATAGTAAAGATGAGTTGAGTTCCAATTCCAGTTAGGTTTGTTATATTCACTTATATTCAAATGCCTTTGGGAAAGGTATAAAACCACTTCTCCTTTCAGTATGGGTTCATTAGTAAATCTTGTATCACTAAATCATTATTATCTCCCAAAAAAGATTTTTTACAATCTAAAAATTTTTTTCTGGCTTTAAATAACCTGAAAAGGGTTAATGTAAAACACAAATCAATCAATCAAACTTTTCTTCTCAGTCTATATCACATAAGTGCAAGTCTTCTTTAAGAAGTCTCAGTACCTCTGCCTTGGCACACCTTTCTAGATAACCAGTGGACAGTTTACTAAGATGGTCTAAAACCCTTGGGAAATAACAATATACTATCCTCAATATATGAGCTGCAGAGTTGAGATATATCTTGTGGAACACTACTTTGTGGCTTATGAAACTTTTGAAGATTTTTGTGTTAGTAATGCAGTTACACCAGTTCAGGCTGAAAATGGTTCAGTCATTGCAGATAGCAACAGTCAAATCAGTATAGGTGACAATAATAAATGACAGTGGTACAAAAAAGGATGGTTAGCATGACAACATTGTATGTCTTTCTTTAGACTCTTATTCTCGAGATCCATTTGTAAAGTACTTGAAAAGAAATTGATAATATATTTTACTGAAGATTTCTATTATCATTGATTCAACTTTAATCAAAATAATTTTTTCCAAAGATTAGTCTTTGGAAAAATTATTTTCTTTTTTCACTAAATTTTCATCCAAGACAGGGCCCAAGAGTCATTCAAGGTAGAGGGTTACTGAATGAAATTGTTGTATGAACATAGGAGGAGGAAATAAGTGCAGTTTATGAGGATATATAGGATAAATAACAGATGACCTGTAAATTCAAAGTGATTTAGATTCTAGAAATTGAGGAAGCATACTCTTAGAAATGTGTCCTCAGAAAGTAAAACTTACATTTTTTACTAACTGAATAAAAAAGGAATGAAGATGATTCAACCATGTGTATGTAGCATAGCAGTTCCTAACTGTAAAAGGCTGAACTGACAGAACTAGAGAATGTAGGATACTAGTAAATTACTCAAAAAAAAAAAAAAATGAAATCTCTATCTTTCTGATTTTAATAAGCAATTGTTAAGGCGAGATTATTAATTGATTATTAAATGACAAAAAAGAATAGCCATGTGTTACAGAACAAATGTATTGTTTTTGGCTGACACAGTAGGATCAGTTTCTGAGTGTGTTTTAGTATTTGTGATAGTGGAAAAGGATGTCTGATAATGAAAGTTTTAATTGTAAATTTTTTAACAGCACAAAATTTAATTACAAGCTTATTTTTAAAACATGTAGTTAAAACTAGGTAAAATAAGACAAAAAAACAAAAAAAAAACAGGGATTTTACTGGTTGTCACCCCTCAGCTTGTAAATGTACATACAGACTAAAAAATAATGGGAAAAAACTAATACATCATTATTAGTAATATACTAAACATTTGTTATCTACAAACAGATTATATTATGTCTTAACAGTCATTCCTTCTGTTTTATTTGTCTGCATCAGTCCTTGATTTGTAGCATAGAATTTAAACATTTTTGACACTATTAACATTTTTGCAAGGGTCTAGGGAAACTAATATAAACAAACCCTATCACCTGTCTAGTTTATATAAGTGAGGGAAATATTTTTAATTGATACCTTATTGATGAGTTGACAATATTTATTTTTCTTAACACGATCAAACTGTAAACATGACAATGTTAACTGGATTGAGTCTTGTGATTTGGAATCCAAAGTGAGTTTGTTTATACAGAAACTGATTACTTTTAAGCAAAAATCTCCAATAATGACTAATTATTATTAGTATTACTTATTTTAGTAGACAGTCCTGTTTTTTGTTTTTCAAATAGTAAAATTAATGCCTACTAATTTGAGAACATTGAAAATCTTTTTTAAAGTAAATATACCTCTACCTTTGATGCTATAGCCTAGTAAACATTAATTTGCATATTTGAAACTAACATCTGAACAAAAAAAAATGCTTGTAGCAATAAGAAATAATGATGGATTATTTATTACTTATATTAAACATACACAGAAAAAAATTTCACAAGTTCAATCTAAAGAATGTTACACTTATAAAAAGAAAACCTAACTTGCTTAAATGGAAAATTTTTTAGTGCCACTACTGAATCTTACCAAAACCTAAATCTGCACCCTGGGTTTTTCAAATATTTCTTTTCCTAAACATTTTCCCAATTATAAAAATTTTGAAATTAAAAGAAAAACTGTTAAATTCAAAATTTTCTATTTTTCAGTTAGCCTGAAGTATATTTATGAGAATTCTTAATTTTAAAAATTCAAACAATAACATTTAGTCAGTTTGGTTTATTAGACATTAAATTAAATCAATTAACATATTTCATAATTCACTTTAACTTTTCAGTTAGCTGATAATATATTTATGAGAGTTCTTAAATTTAAAATTTTGTTAAAAACTAATATTTTTACATCTGTGTATAAATACTTGTTGCAAAATAAAATTCTTACATTTGCCTTGATCAAGTCCATCAGAGGATGAAACACAAAAAGAAAAGAAAAGTTTTCCATTTGTGTGTGTATGTGTGTGTCACTTAGCCAAGTGTGTGATGATGAAAGAAGCATTTATTTTATACAAGTATTTTTTAACACTACCTTTGTTTAACCCAATTCTTCACCATTAATCATACAGTGAAAATATCATACCTAAATTCAATTTATGCCTGTGTCAGGCTACAAAAATATTGATTCACTCTTGTGTAGACAGATATAAAGAGAGATCAAAATACTTTATTCATGTGACAAGTGCAACTTTTATTTTATATAGACCTTAATAATATTCTAGACCCTTCAAATTCCTCACACATGATTTAAAATTTCTTTAAAAGAAAAATACAAAACAAAAAATATTAATATAGGTAAAAAACAAAAATGATAGGAAAAATGTATTTTTATTTTGTGGTGCAGTGGATATTGGCTCGGAACGAGAAATCGGGGAGCCAAGTTCAAATTCCAGTTGAATTCCTTGCATTCACTTACACGCAAATACCCTTGGGAAAGGTATTAATTAATCCCTTCCCTCCAATTATAGGTTAAATAATACCACAGGTTGGGTTCTATAGCCTTAGCTGGTAACCAGTCTACCACAGAAAGCAATGGTAACCTACTGCAGGATAATCTTCTGCCCAGTCAGTCATGTCTCTTTCGAGGCATGATCGCCCAAGCGTGTATCAAGTATGGCACTTAACTGACTGACTGAATAAACAACCATTTTGTCACAAGACTACTTTGATAATGTCTAGTTTGTAAATAAAATAATTCATTGTTTTATACTTGCTGTATGGATGAACTAAAAAGCTAGAATTTTTAATACACAAGTGGAATTTATTTATGTGATTAGTAAAAATGCATAATATGCTGAATATTTTATTTACATGAAAAAGAATGTATTTCTTTTCTAGTCTAAATATATCAAAACTATTACAATTTTAAAATACTTGTTTTTAATCCTTTTAGTTTTTTTAAATAGTAAACACCCCAGAATTATTCATACATCTGTGATATTTAAAACCCTTGTAACAATTAGAAATGGAGCTAATCATGAAAATTTACTTTTCAATACTCAAAAATTGGATTACTGAAACTGGGCAATGTTTCCTATTGTTAGTAACGATTTTGGTGGTCATGTGAAATGCTTGCATGTTACAAGTATCACACATAGAGGATTTACAATGCAAATCTTTAAGGGATAAAAAAAAGCATAAATGTTACGGCGTTTATCTTTAAATGAAGATAGACTACAAAATGTAGAACCTTTATGTACAAACAATGGAATACAATTTAATAAAAGTGAATACAATTGTCCACAAACATAAGGTGAAAGTGAACATATTGCTTCAGGAATACAAGTTACATTAAAGCAAAGTCAGACTTACTTATTGAATGATCATTCTCAGAATGATGAGTGCCCAAAAGTTCTGGCTAAAAGCCCAGTGGTAGCAAAAAGGAAAAAGGAGAATTGTCTTTCCACTGGCTTTTTACATGGGATCAGCAGCCCTTCAGTGTCATGTGAGTATCTACAGGAGATACCTCTGAAATGTCATAATAATACCCGCATCTTGAAACAAGTTCTTAGAACCTGTAACAAAAAGGTGCTGTTGACATGATGCAATATCTCACCTGACTTATAGGTGGTAGCAATTCACTAACTAAAGAAAATAGTCTGAAAAATGCTGAAAAATGAACACACAACACAAGAGAAAAATGTAGAAAAACAACAAAAATGTCCTACACATATCAAATGTTCAGAAACTTTTAGTCCATCAAATGTTTTGGCTACTTAATATGTCAGCCTAATCTGGTAATTGGTCTCTCTGGTCACTCTGATGTGGTCTCTGAAGCATCATCATTCAAACAAATGGTAACTAAAAAAGCAAGCTTCAACTTGTCTTAGGAAATGTTTTCAAAGGTGTTTTTTTATTTTCACCTTTAAATGTTTTTTCTTGTCATTTGAGGATTTCAAATGGCCCTCTGTAGGTTGGCTGTAGCGTATGTACTTTTGCTGCATCACACATGAAAACAAGTATGCGAGTCTGTAAGGATTTTGGCATACATGTAGGCTTTTGAGTCTGTGCAGCGGGGTGGTAAGCCAAATTGAGCATCTTGGCTTCTCAGTCCACAAACGAGGTGAGCTCAAGTTGCTTTTGTAGGAGCTGCAGAAAAAACTGTCCAGGATGTCTGAGTATGATGCCATAAACCATCTCAGTGGATGAGCACTTCATGTCTGCTTTTACAGCTGTGCAGAGTTCCAAAAGAACTAATGGCAAATTCTCCAACCAATTTGGTTGGTTTGTCATTGCTTTTAAGCGGAAGAACTCAACCAGTCCATTTGCCTGTGAATGATTTGCCATTGTCATAATTCTCTCTGTTCCCAGCAATTGATCGAATAGGTCAACTTCAAATTGACAACCTCTGTCTGTCCTGATGATTATGGGTAGATCAAAACAAGATCTCCAGCCTGTGATGAAAACCTTTGCTGTCGTCTCTACAATGATGTTCAACAGAGGAATAGCTTTGCACCAATGGGAGAAACCGTCAACACATGTCAGTAAAAGTTGTATCCCTCACATGAAGGCAATGGCCTAGTGAGGTCCAGGTGTATATAAAAAAAAACATTCATCTGGATACAGAAAGAAACCTGTGTGTGTGTGTGTGTGTGTGTGTGTGTGTGTGTGTGTGTGTGTGTCTCTTTCTCTCAATTTCAGTCTTCTGGTATGGAAAACAGGTTTTCAATCACAGTCGAATGTCACTCTTCATGCACAGCTAAATGAATCTGTCCGTGATTAGGTGGATCAAAACATTTACGCCTGGGTATGAAAGGTTGGGCATAGAAAAAGAAAAAACAATGTCCTCCAGAATAATTCTGGAACAAAAGGGCATGATTATTTTAGTGCTGGTGTCACAGACAACTTCCAACTTGGTGTTGGGAATAGTTACCCTGGAAAGCTTCAGTGATGTTGAAGGTTCCTGTAAATACTTTTGGGGCTGCTAGTCTTTTGCCTGTTCTTCTATAAATGACTAGTAATTCAAGCCAGCATTCTTAAGGAGTGTGTTGACACATTGGTACATAGTGTTCCCAGAATTGTTTTCCATTCCCTTAATGTATCTAATATCTGCAATAAACTGTAACAGATAATTTAGCTGCCTGGTCTCACATGGAGTGTATGTCTGGGAATTTGACTAAAAGGCTCCCAGTAAGGATTTATGGTCCATTTGGATAAAAAAGGTCTACTCTTCCAACACATGCAGAAAGTAAAGAACAGCTGAATATGCAGCAAGTAGTTCATACCTAAAGGTGCTATATTTCATCTCGGTTAACAATAGCTTTTTTTCTACCGATCATCTATATTATTCTGAAGGATGACTCCCACAACAACAAACGAAGCATCAACTGCCAAACATAACTCCTTACTTGCAACAACATGTAACAGTTCTACCGCCTGGAACAAAAGTGACTTAATTTTGTTAAAAACTATTAAATTCGATAAAGTCAAATCACAGTTCTTAATGTTAGTTAAGGTATCAGTCAGACATTTGGTAACCTGTGCATAGATAGGCAGAAATTCCTGAAAAAATTCACCATTTCTAAAAACTGCTATAGCTTCTTCATGCTATTAGGCACAGAAAACTGGGAGATGGATTCTACCTTAGCAGAAGAAGGAGAAATTCTGGCCACACTAATACAATGACCCAGAAATATGATTTTGAACTTTCCAAACTTGCATTTTACTGGGCTTATTACCACTCCAAATTTTTCAAATTGTTCAAAAACAAGTTGCACAGGCTTAATATTTTCCTCCATAGAGGAATTACATATGATGACATCATCTATATATGTAAATACCAACTCTAAACCATATAGTATGTGGTCAACAAACCTTTGAAAAGACTGTGCCACATTTCTGAATCTCAACAGAACTCACAACAAATTCAAAAAATGGTCTTGTTATTGCCATCTTTGCAATGTCTACAGGCTCTAATGGCATCTGATGTTTGGCCCTAATAAGGTCTATCTTTATAAATATGGACTTCCCCTGAGTAATAGCTATCACTTCATGGATGTGGGGGATAGGACAGCAGTCATTTTTAGTGATGGCATTAAGACCTCTATAGTTGTCACATGCACACTATGTGCCACCATTTTTGGGCACCATGTATAATGGTGAAGCCCATCTACTGCTTGATGGTCTAATATTTCTGAGTTCCATCATTTGATTAAATTCAGCTTTTGGCACCCTCAGTTTTTCAGGAGCCAAATGACAGGGATGGTTGTAAACAGGTAGACAGCTAGTAGTGATGTAGTGTGTAACATTGTAGAGTAAAACTTCTCTGTGAAAAATAGGTTTTGTTATACACTTGAATTTTCATAAAAGTTCATAAAAATGTGAGCTAAAGTCAAACATAGTGAGACAGTAGTGAGGCTAGATAATGTCAACTTGATTTTAGTCTTGAGATTTATCAGACATCTGTCTATATCTATGAGGAGGCCTTATTTGTGTAAAATATTCGCACTCAAATATCACCTTCTCCACATCCGCTATGATAAAGAAATGTATGAAAACTCGTCATAACCCTAAATCTAAAGAAAGGCATCTCTGGCCATAAGTAGCTATAACAGACTTATTTTCAGCCTGTAGTGTAAAATTATGAGGGCCGTTTATCTTATCTGCCTTAGTAGCAAAAATAATTGAGACTTGCACCCCACTATCTATGAGAAAACGGATACCTGTTAAATGGTCACACACAGTTAAGAGCCAACAAGTCTCTCCACAGCTACCATGCTGTTGCCTTCAGTTGTCAGTTTGGCTTTTTCCCCTAGAGGTTCTTATACAAACAAGGGGGAGGAGGGGTACAATATTTTGCTTTCTCCCCAAACTTTCTGTGGGGTGGTATGTATGTTCATGACTCTTCTCACTTCTTTGACAGTGGAAAGAGCTAGAGCAGCCTCATGGCAGTGTAAATGTAAGTCATTCATCCTTCTGAATAGCTTGTCTATATAATGCTCTATTCTCTGTTGCCCCCCTATTAACTAAACCCATGGTTCCAGCTTTGTAGTTCAGGCTGCAGCAACAGGCATGGTGTAGGTTGCTGTCATGTCTGCTATGTTGTCAGTGACAGCCACCAACTTTTCTATGGGTTCATTTTCCCCCCCACAGTAGCCAGTAAAGTCCGATACTCTGCTGACAGATGTTGTAAGAACATGTGCCTTACAATGGCATCGTCTTTTTTGTTGCTGGCTAGAAGATACAGTCAGCAAAGAAGTTGTATCAGTTTGCTGTCTCCAGTTTGCTGTCTCCATACGTACAAACTTTCTTTTCACTTCAGTCACAACTAAAACTTTAAAACTAAATATAAAAGTTAAAAATTTTATCGTGAGATATTGAATTGAATTGTTTACTTTTTAGTAAGATTCCAGCCAGTCTCTTATTAAAAATCCGCAATACCCATGCTTAAGAAAATGATGATTAACATACGAATAAAAGAAAACGAAGAATTCCCTTAAAATGGCATTTCATTATTTACTACACATGTGCATTACAACTTCCGGGAATTTTAAACAAAAGTAATCTCTTAAAGTCTTCAATTCATAAAGAAACAGTTGTCATAAAGATTTAGCATCAACAGTAAAAAAAAAAAACAATGTGTATTGAAATTGAAACGAATTTTCAGTTTGAAATTCCTGTACAACAGAAACCTGACGAAGACTCAGGAGTGCAACTGCCTAAACGTTGCCACTAACAAAAAGAAGTCATTTTTAGTGAATATAATTAATTTCTCATGTTTTAAATTTTATTTTAAACATTGATTTTCAATTCTTTTGTTCACTAGTGCCTACTACTGTTTTTTTTTTTTTTGTTTTTAAGGTTTCCATTTTCTGTCAGATAAATGGGAAATTATTTGCCAGGTCTAAGAACCTTTCAAAGTTGACGCAGAAAAATGAACTATTAAAAATAATTTTCTTCTTTCACCTGAGCCAATTCGGTATTTTTATTCAGCACAGAAAAAGCAAGTCCACGTTAAATTTACGAGCTGACCATTTCGTGTCGCATCTTTTAAACTGAAGTCAACTTTTCTAAACCTTTTAAAAACTGTCTACTCTTCGGCATTTTTTTTTTTTTTGTTTTTCATTTTAAAAAATAATCCATAAATACCGAATATTTCAAGTTGTTTCTGTAGTATTACTTCTATTCTAATCTCAGAGTATTACACGTAAATACCTTCATCTTATTTTAATTTTAACTATATATTTACATCAGCTTGTTTCCGTGACGACGAACATGTACTACTTTACTAGCATCGTTCCAGTTATCCGAATCGTTATTAAGATCTTTAGCACTTTACAAAATAGCAAAATTGATATAGAAGTAAAAGAAAGAATTTTACATATCGATAAATAAAGAGTAGTAAAAGATTAATATGTTGTGATAAATTTTAAAAAGAAAAATAATTAGTACCTCTTGGCAGCAGATGATATAACGGTGCTATACAAAATAAAAAGCAAAACACAACAAGCGGTGTCGGAGGAAAATTGTCATACTTCGTGGATAAGCCTAGATTAATTTATTCTTGAAACTAGAAAACACGTCAAGAAAACATTTTTCCTTGAATACACTTCAGTGGTATTAACACGTAATTTTGCTTGATAATCAACAAAAAAAACTTATTTAATTTAAAATAAGTTTTTTTTTTAATGGCTATATCAAATTTATTGGATACTTCTGTAAATTTGTAAAAAATTAAGAAAAAAAGCTCGACAAATTTGTTAAAATTTTTTTTTCACTTTTAGTAAGAAAAATAAAAAAGAAACCAATGGTAATTTCTTTTAATGTATTTTTCCAAATTTATAATATTTAGAAAAAAAAATGTAAAGAGGTTTAATTTTTTGGCTTCATAAAAAAAACATGGCATTGTTCAATTGACCATTTCAAAAGATTTTTTAATGTTTACGACGTACCTTAAACTTAAACGTAGCATACTAAGCGCCCAGTGAAAATCACGAATTTAAATGTTCACTCATAAAAAAAAAATTGATCTAGTTCGACAAACACTTGCTAACCAGCACGTCCAACTGCCTAAAAACTAAACTTAGATATAGCACAATAATATCGTAAGTATGGTAACAATGTTACCGTAACATTTTAGTCTCTAGTGAGAAATGAACTCGCAATCCAATTGTAATTGACAAGCATGACCACGTCGAAGTGGCTAAATAAAGATTTCTGTATAACAAGGCACTGAATTACCTACCTTTAGGACTTTACGTGAAATCAAACAAATGCAGGAATTTTATGTTTATACTAATTTTTAACGAAAAACAACTCAACAAAAGCCATGCACCCGAAATAACACGATAAATAATGTTCGAAACGGATTATATAAGTTATTTTAACTATATAAAGTTTATAAACCAAAATAATTCAACATTTGTGAGCAATAAGTAAGTATCAGATTTTTAATGATTTTATCATTTTTTGTTACTTTGTAAAGCAAAAAGGAAAGGATTTCGAACATCAAAAAACATAACGTACGAAATGCAATGTAATTTTTCACTTCAACTAATTTTTTTAGTAGGTAAAAATTGAGATTTGCTTATCTCCTTGTAGACAAAAAAGGCAAGGAATACATTTTTATGGTAATTCGTGGGTGAAAAGTATCTTTGGAAAATCATACCATTCCATAATTGCACCGAATGTGATTTTTAATTTAAATAATTCCAAATTTAAGAAAATGTAAAATAACGGAGTTGCTACTAAATAATGGGCAAAAATAAAATTGGTTGTATAATGTTAACTGATTATTCACTAAGTTCTTAATTACTAAACTTCATTGGTATCTAATTGTTGTCTTTTTGTACACAACTTATAGTTCAAGAATACAATTTTTTTTTTTTTGTGCTTTTATGAACTTCCCTTATACACCGTGCAAAAGTAAAATAAAATAAACAGTTGCTAAAAAAGGTAAAATCAGTATTCTTTTTTTAAAAGTTACTTAACACTCAGTCAAAAATGATATTTACACTTTTCGATTCTTCAAAATTATGACCAACATCAACGGGAGGAATTTCAAACATTTCGCACTGAAATTTTTTTTTTTGTAAATATTGAATTTTTAATATGCAAAGAGACTAATTCAAAATAAAATATTTGAGTTTTGTTTTTTATTGAAGTATTTTCGGGACGAACTTTTTTTTTACCCAAAAGTTTGTATGACATTCATTTTTCAAAAGTACTAAAAATTTTCTTTCAATCGAATAATTCCCGGATTTGGAAAAAATATTTTAAAAACACCGCAGCGATTATCATATTTTTTTATTATTATTATTTTTCATTTCGGAAAAATTGTGGTAGTATCTACATCTAAATCTGGAAGACAAAAAAAAGAAGTGAAAAATCCAATTTTAAAAAAAAGTACACAGAAGGCAATTAAAGTTAATAGTTTTTTAGAGCAGTACGAAAAAAATTGAGTTTTTTTTTTTATTCACAAAGAATATTCACACATTTTTATTAACAATGTGCGAATAACTAACTTTATACTGCTGAAAAACGAGGGCAGTTATTGTTAAAAATATAAGTTTAGTTCAACTCCTTTGAGTTTAAATTTAAAAACTAAATATCGAGTCTACTGTACAACACTCTATTTAGTCTTCTGAAAAAAGAAAATGTCCGCATTTCATCTAAGAAATCAACAGTAAATGGTTTGAAGGTATTCGGAATGACAGCCATGTAAAAAAGAAAGAATTGGGACATAAATTGATATTTAATACAAGGACGTGGTCATTGGTGAGGTGGATGCGATGACGTTAAAGTAGGCGGTGTCCACTTAAATTACGTACCTGCTTAAGAAGGAAGTGATATCTTAAATGGAAAAATTAAGTCACGGAATACATTCCTGCGCAGTAACTCAATTTATCTCCATTTTCATGAAACCATCACATATGTGAGTTTCTTTCATTTCTTCGATATTTATTTCTTTTCAAATTTTTACATATAAACTAAACCCAAAAGAGATACTTAAAAGACAATTTCTCCGCGTGTATCAAATTATGTAGAATGAATTGAATTGGATTCAACGGAATGCCTCGAATTGTCGAACCGTTCAACTGTTAAGGAAAGAAAGTCAAGGCCGGGCAGTTATGGGCGATGTTAGTTCGTTTATCACGCTAAAAGATGATGTTAAGAACTAGATACTTCATTCACTGTCGTTTTAAAAATCAATGTTTGGGAATATTGTAATCAAGCTACCTAATAAATATGTTGTACTGACGGATGTAGGTAAGATGGTATTGACAGGTGTGATTTTTTTTTTCTGTTTTTGCCGAGAGGTGGATGAGTAGATCAGTTGTTTTGGCTTAAAATTTTCACCTTCATAAGTGATATGATCCTGAATTGTATATTTAGGAATGATTTGAGATCACTTACCTAGTTTTAAAAATGATTCATATCTACTCAATAGAACAAAAAAAAAGGAAAAATAGCCTATGCCTAGTTTTTTTTTTTTTTTTTTTTCAACCAATAAACTGTAAAACCTAATGTCAGGTTGCCGTATCAAGCTTCACTTAACAAATTTTTATCAATTTTAATTTAAGACTTTGAAGAAAAAATATTTAAACTGCTCTGAGGAATTCGAAACAGTGAAGGAACAGGACTCTTATTTTGAGACAATATTACCAGTTCTATTTTCATTTTCTTTTTAAAATGTTATATTAAGTGAAACTTAAAATTCTAAAATTAAAAATTTCAAAGACGTCCTACAATATTTTTTAGGAAAAACGTCTTTCACTCGCTCGACTGACATGATTTCTTTTCTCATAGCTCTCTCTAGCAGCTAAAAGTTATGAGTCAAACAAAAAAAAAAAGCTAGAGTTTAGTTTTTGTTTAACATTTAAATTATTTCCAATTAAATGAAATAACGCCCCAAATTAAATATGTTGTTTTTAGTAAACTTTGATACATTAAGAAAACTCTTAAAAAACGTAAAAGTAAAAATATCTTTTTGAGAGGAAATTTTCTTAGTTTTTTTTTTTGTCTTAACGTCTTTCTAGTCGAGACTGCTTGTGTACTGTTGGTTGTTAAAAAAAGGTGTTATAATGAATTCTTCTGAATTCGTTTATAAAATAAAAATGCAACTTAAACAGAAATAAGTTTTTTTGGGGGGTTGTTTTTTTACGTAGTATTTTTATTTGGTTTGTCGTTTGATATTGTATCTTCAGTAATTAACATTCATGTTTTCCATTTTGATGAAACAAGTTAGAAAAGTTTTTTTTTTTTTTTTTTTTAATGATTTACTCAGCATTATTATCGATAAGGAGTACCCAGTGAAGTGAGGATCGCACTCACTACTACTTACTACTACTTGCTTGTAATTCGCTGATTGATCGAGCGAGACAAACTTGCTAACCATTACATCACCTCTAAAAAAGAGGATCTTTATAAGAAGTTGTGGTAACTTTTTTTTTAGTTTTCTCTGTGTTTATTTTTGTTAGTGCTATTAGCAACAAAAATTATTACAGGTAAAACGGTGTTTACCTTTTAAATTATATTTAATTTAAACTTAAACCATCAGACAAACGAACTGGTTGTTTATTCTGCGTATTGTTACTTCTTTTGAAAAGTGTATTTTATTTCCTCATATTTGAAGTGATGTTTTTAATATTTTAGAAAATTTGATTTTTTTTTTTCATACAAAAATATTTATTGTTAGAATGCTTTTCTCTTTTTTCTTCTGTTTTTTTTTTTTAATTGGTTACGTAAATTTAATTATGACTAAAGTTCTTTGTTGTGTAGCCTGCCTTCTCTCTGAAATGGTATTTCCCCAAAAAACAAAGCACCAATATCAATTTCCAAGCCCAGCTTCCACTTTAAATTTATGCAATATAATCTTCCTTCTCACTGTTTGTTTGTTTTTGCTCTAGTCTTACTTTCTTTTCTTTTCTTTTTTTTTTTTTTTGTCTTAAGCGTAATAATCTTTTCACTCTTTTCATTTAAATTTTTTGAATTAATCTTTTTTTATCCAGTTGTTTTGAATGTTAAAAAATTGTTTGAACTGGATCAACTATCATCCTCTTTCTTTTCAGTTTTTAAAAGATTTTCAATCATTCAGCACCAAAAAAAAATAAATTCTGGAATCAACGGAAAATTTCAAACAAAAATAGTCTGATTTGAATTTGATTTAAAAATTATAGGTAGAAGTTGCATTCAGTCATGAGGATACACTTCGCAAGTTAATTCGTTTTGCTTTTTTTTATTTATTTTTTACGTAAAAAAAAATAAACAAACTAAAAGCATAAAAAAGTTTATCTTACTTATTAGTTTAAATTATATTTCGTATTTTAATCGGTTTTTCAGAGTTTAAATTTTCATTAATAATGATCTTTTTAATTATCAAAACGTAAAAGATCACATAGATAAAAATCACAAGTTATTCATATTCTTTTATTATTGCCCGTAATTTTTTTTTTTTAATGGCTAAATTGTTAAAGTAATTGTTTGAAGTTAATCGTGTCATTATTTTTTTTTAAACAGTTGACAACT
This sequence comes from Ascarosepion bandense, assembly GCA_037127315.1. Taxonomy (NCBI): domain Eukaryota; kingdom Metazoa; phylum Mollusca; class Cephalopoda; order Sepiida; family Sepiidae; genus Ascarosepion; species Ascarosepion bandense. Next base: position 1,790,815 of record JBBBDQ010000183.1, read on the forward strand.
CAAAAAAAATTTTTTTTTTTTTTTTCAACTGACAAATATTTTTAGAAATTGAGATTATTGTTGAATGTTGTTTAATGTTGTTACTTATTGTTATCGGCTATCGCTAATCTCCGTTTCTAAAATATTTGTCAGTAAAAATCATTTATTAAGTTGTTTTAAAAATAATGACACGATTAAGTAAACAGTTACAGTTACACCGTGAATGGATAATTGAATTGTTTTTAAAATAAATTTTAACAATTTTTCCTTTTTTTAAAAAAATATAATATTTTCACACTACAGAACTAAAACTAAAAAAAGAAAGTGAATAATTTGTGATTTTTTTTATCTATGATGTGATCTTTTAAGTTTTGATAATTCAAAGATCATTATTAATTTAAATTCTAAAAAGGTTCAGATCTATTCTTGTCTTGATATTTTTAAATTAACGAAACAATATTATTTAATCGTAAAATAAATCATGTAAAAAGAAATAAAGTATAGTTGGTTGCATACACTTTTTGAGTTTATTTAAATTCAGAGATTGAGTCAGTTGAGTGCCATACACGCTTGGGCGATCATGTCTCGAAAGAGACATGACTGACTGGACAGAAGACTTTCCTGCAGTAGGTTGCCATTACTTTTTGTTGCCAATCAAGGATATAGAACACAATCTGTCTTGTTATCTAACCCAAAGCTGGAGGGAGAAGACTGATTAAATACCTTTCCCAAAAAGGTATCAATGCACATAAGTGAATGCAATGAATTCAAACTCAGCTCTCCGATTTCTCGTTGCAATCTGATATCCGCTGCACCACAACGCACATATTACTTAGGTTACTAAGTTAAATTAAAAGCAAACTACAAAGCCATTTTCTCACTGAAGCCAGAGAAGTTGATGTTCAAGTCTACATAAAAACCAGAATTTCAAATGGTATTTTTCTAAAGTTTAGAAAAAACAATTTTGATAGCGATACTACTGTACAAAAAAGTGAACCAGCATGCGCAATGTTTAACATTAATATTGGTAATCCTTAATTTTTTTTAACTTTACGTTTGTATCCTTAACAAAAAAAAAAAGAAAAATATATTTAAAACAAAATAAAAAATGCAGTCTGTCTGAAATCACAAAAAAACACTAATAATTCAAATTTGGATTAAAATATTTTTATCAAATTTTAAAAAACCATTAGCTGTCAAAACAATGCTTGAGTTAGATAAATCTTTTAGGTAGTTTCAACATGACATAAAGTAATTGGATATATTATAAAAACTGCAGTCTTAAGTTCTGTTGCATTAAACTATGGTGAACTGTTGCAGGTTTATAGTAGATTGTGGTCACCAGTTTATAGTGGAGTGGGTTTGATTTGATTTGGCCTGTTAACTTTAACCCACCATAAATGTGTGAAAACAAGAAAAATCAAGATGATGTATTAAAATAATTATTTATAAAAATATTATATTAATTCAGTATTATACAAAATGATATTAATGTTCATATGTCTGGTGGAAGGTTGGAAGGTTGGCAAGAAGAGTTCATAATAGTCCTGTACAAGAGAAAAGTAAGTAACAATGTATGAAAGCAAAATGATGGTAATGGTGTATGTAGGAATGAGAGAATATAGTTGTAGTCAAGATATCTTTGATGTAACTGCTCACTGTTCTAAATGTTCATTTTCTGTGTCTTCTCTAAGTCTGTCTTTATGGTATCTTCCTTGCAAAAGAAAGACAGAATGCACAAAGTGAGAGGGTAGCCAGTGTGGTTGCCTGACATGTATTAAGAGAATGCTAGACACTCTCTGAAGATAAAAAGGGAAAATCACGTGATAAGCATTTTTGGAAAACAAAAGTAGATTACTTTCAAATATATTTTTCTGTGGATTTTTCTTGGTTAATACATATTTCTTTTAAATTGCTTTCCATCTGGAAGATCTTTGCGAAGACATGTGCAAAACCTTAAATATGTCATTCTGTTTTAAGTCATTGAGGAGATAACTTCCTGTTCACTACAAAATTGTTAGTTTTAAAGCCTCTGAAATCTAAAAAAAAACAAGTTTTTTTCTATAATATATGTTAAAACATGGGTAATGGAAAGGACCTATTAAATGTTGAAAAACAAAAAATAAAGTTATTGCTTGAAGGAATGTACACATTGGAGATATCAAAGGAGCTTCACAGAGAACATCAAACAATAAAGAGGGGTGTTGAAAATATAAATGTTCAGAATTAGAAGCAAAGAAAGCTTTAATGAAATGACAACTTCTGACTAGTGCTAACATTTTTGGACAGGCTGAAATCGAGGAAGTCAAAGAGGATAAAAAGTGTAGAATTTCTTCACAAATTGGCATTTGTCAAGAAATCTAGACAAACTTCTCAGTAAAGCAAATATTTTAAAGCATCAAGATTGGACCAAGAAATATATGAAAATTGACTTTTCTCAAGTAATTTTTACAAATTTTGGGTGACATATGGGTCAAGGATGGATTTTTCCAATGCAGATGTGCCTGTGGCCAAAAGAAGGTGACAATGTGATTATATGGGTTGGGATTGTCAACCAAACCATTGTTGGACCAGTCAATGTTGGAGTTAAGCTGAACAGTGCTAACTATTGTGATTTCAAGACTTTTTTCAAATGGCACAAGTCCCAGCCTTGCAATTTCAAAATGAAGTGTGTATTTATGTATGATAATGCCCCTTCTCACGTATCTAAGGTTACTCAGAAATTTATTTTGTGTAAAAAGTTTATAAGTGAGATTAGATTTCCCACAATGAAGTCTCAATCTGAATCCAATCAAAAATCTATGGTCAATTGTGAAAATGAAATTATATGAAGGTGGCAAACATTAAAACAGTAAAAACAGTCATGGGAAGCAATTAAAATCACTATGTTGGAAATTGAACCTGGTGAAGTAAAAAAAAATAAAATAAAATTATTGACAAAATAAATGGATAATATATTACCGGCTGTTATTGAGAAGAACTGTCGCTATATTAAGATGTAAATGCTTTAGAGACATGTTTGTCATTTGTTCTATTTTATTACATACATTTTATTACCTTGTTATTGAAATAAAATGTGATTTTCTGGTTTTGTATAACTTCAGACTGCAGTTTTTATGATAAATCCAATAAAACATGTTGAAATTATCTAAAGATTTAACTCCAGCTTTGTTTTGGCATCTAAATTAATTGTCCAAAATTTGACATTTTTCAAAGTAAATTCAAATTATTAAGGTTTGGGATTTGCATAATGACTTCAGATGAACTGTAGTATATACCATTGTGAAAAGTGAAAAAATATTCTCAAAACATTTGTACATGTGTAGAGTCCACTTTTCACACAGTAAAGTAGTACCCCAGTAGCTCCCTCACAACTCTGGAAAAAATTTTCACTGGCCTTGTGTCATAAAGCTTAGTCATTGGTCAGTAGGAGACATTTAAGGCCTCTGGTTTTCTTTGATCATCAAGTTAATCTTAATTTCTAACTAAGTTTTAATCCTATTTTGCTACCCACAAATAATAAAAAATTTTAAATAAAAATAATCTCTTGTTGATCTTGAATTCAATTTTAACATTACATTAATTCATTATATATTACATTAGTGATTTCTGAGAAGCATTCAGAAGTTCTATGTGCCATGTCTCTTCAGGACATAGGCAATCATCGCTTTCCAGTTCTCCTTATCCCTGGTAGCTCTTAGCACACTTTCTCCTGTTACCCCACCCAAACCCCGCTCTGCCATCTACCTGCTCAGGCCCTTCAAATTTATCTGCTGCTTTCCCCGTCTCTTTTTCCTTCTATCAGATTCTCCAAGCCTTCCTTCCTCATTACATGTCCCAAGAACTTCAACCCTCTTCTTGATGCTCAGCATTAATTTCCTTTTTGTTTCCATCCCTTCTAAAACTTCATCATTGCTCACATGCTCTATCCATGATATCTGCAGCATCCTTCTGTAAAATCACATTTCAGTTGCTTCAAGTTTTTTCTTCATCTTTTATGATATTGTCCAGCATTCACTGTCGTACTGAAGGACAGACATCATATAGCAATCCAGTCTTCTCTTTTTTGTTTCTAGCGAAATTTTTCTGTCTCTTAATACTCTGCTCAGCTTCTGGAATGCATTCTTGGCTCTTCTAATTCATCTTTGGATCTCAGTGTCACACTTTCCGTCTTCCATTAGAACACTTCCCAAGTACTTAACTTTTTGTACTTGCTTGATTTTAGTATCCCTAACCTGTAATTGGCATTTTGGGCTCCTTTATTTGCTGATGACCATACATTCGGTTTTCTTGTAATTTATGTATAGTCCTTTCTTTTGACTTTCTTCATCTACCTTTTTTAGGAGGTCTTGTGGTTTTCTTTCCATGTCAGCTATCAGCATTGTATCATCTACATATCTTATGTTGTTCAGATGGTGACCACCAATGATGAATCCTGGCGTAACTTCTCGGGTCCTCAGAATAGTCTCGCTTTACAAGTTGAATAGATCTGGTAAAAAGACACATCCTTGTCTTACACCCATTTCTATTTTTATATATCTACTGAATTTGTTTCCTGTCCATATGCAGGCAGTTTGCTGCCAGTAGAGGTTCTTTAATACTCTGATGTCTTTGCCAAATATGTCTAGGTTGCTGAGCATTTCTATCAACTCCTTGTGGTGTACTTTGTTGAACACCTTGGCATAGTCTACAAAACACAGGTAAACTTCTTTTTCCTTGACATCACCCTTTCTAATAGCATCCTAAGCATAAATATCGCATTCCCTGTTCCAGTTTCCTTGACAAAATTGCGCTGTTCTTGTCTTATTTCCAGTTAGATTCTGCTTCCTGCTCTATTCATCAGGATTTGGACTATAAGTTTTGTTATGTGGCTCACCAAACTGATTGTTCGATGAAGTTCACATTCAATTGCACCTGGTTTCTTAGGCAGAGCCGTGAAAACTGATTTGTTTAGGTCATCTGGTATTACACTACTGTTGTAGATTTCATTTATTATTTCTGTAATTTTCTCTGTCAAAACCTTCTAAGGCTGTCAGCATCTTTTTTTACTATCGGTTGCTCTCTCTCTTGTTGTGGAAGAGATCTTTTATATGTTCTTCCCATCACTGGAGTATTTTCTCTTTCTCCGATATGATCATTCCATCCTTGTATTTTATACATCCTTTTAATGAGCATATTCTTTGCCCTGTCAGTTCCTTTATTTCTTTATGCATTTCTCTTTTATTACTCTTTTTCAATCTCTACTTCGGCACATTTATTGTTGAACCATTCCTCTTTACCCTTTCTGCAATTTGCTACATATTTCCTTGTGTAGTTTTCTGCATTCTGTTCCACGTTCCATGTCTTTGCATAGTTTTCTGTCTCCTTTGCATCATGTCAAGAATCTCTTCAGTCATCCACTCATTTTTTTTCTTCTGCGTCTGATTTCCTATGGGACCATGTTGTTTGCTGATGTCACTAGTGCTTCTTTAAGTGCGTTCCATTTCGAATTTCCATTTCCCATTTGTTCTTCATATTTGTTTCTCGCAGTGTCAGTGTATTTTTTCTGCAGGTCAACATTATTCAGGAGCATGTTCAATTGTAGTTTGGGTGCTACCCTAGGCTTCTTTAGTCTCCAGTTTCACCCTTAGTTTGCAGATGATTGGAAGGTGGTCACTTCTACAGTCGGCACTTGGATAGGTTTTGCAATGAACCACTGCATTTAGTGTTAAATACAATAAAATTTATGCAAATTACAAAATCCTTGCAATAGCTGGCTAGGATTATGTTACCTTTTTTCTCCCTCTCTTATATCATTAGCCATTTTTGTTCTTTATGCCAAAATATATTTCAGTCTTTTTTTTACTTTTTATTATAAAATAATTTTTTTTATTAAATGAAGAAAAACTCTTACAGAAATGCTTTAAATGTTAGAATGAGTTTTCCAATATGACAAAAGATTTGGATTAAACTATTTTAAAATTTTAAAAATAAATATTATTTCTAGGTAGATAGTCCTCAACTCTTTGGTGCAGTATATTGCTGCTTTATCTTTACTTTCAGCTCTTACCCTAATACATTAGATACATGTATTATCTTGATAATTAGTATGTTCATTTTAGGTCAAATGTTTAATCAGTTTTCTAGCTTCAGCATTTTCACTATTTGTTAAACATTCTTGTTAATGGAGTGATAGGAATTTGTTGAAACTCAGATTGTTTCACAATTTCTTCTTTTACATGGCATATTGGATAGCAAAGTCAAAATAAAATATTTAAGTTATTTTACTCTTTTATTATTTTTATTTTTTAATAAATTTTGAATATTCATTAATCTGCCTTTAAGCCACTTGTCTGTTTGATGAGAGCTAACATTAGTTTCTAGTTTCCTTGACATTCTTATCAGATTTTAGTGGGAGGAAAACAGATCAGAAATAAATACAGGCAGGTAAAACTTATGTTAAATGATAGGCCCAGTTGAGCATATGTAAGCAATAACTGAACAAACTGGAAAAGAAAAAAAAACAAACAAAATGCAAATAAATAATTCAAACTATTTCCCTGTTTTTTCCACTTTCTCTCTGTGGTAGTAAGTATACAGCTCTCAAATCAAATATCCTATTTAACGATCTTTTTGAAGAGTCACTAGTTTTATTATAAACAAATCGATGAATAAAAATAAATTATTTTTGTATTCGTTTGAAGTAACAAGCATTATCTCTTCTGATTCTGAAAAGTACTGCTCACAACTGGACAAAGTAAAGGTAGCAATTTTAAAAAAAAAACCCAAAAAACACCCAGAATTAGCAAACAGGAAAGTTAACCGTTTTCCATCAAGATAATGCCAGACCTCACATTTCTTTGGCAATCTGGCAAAAATTATTGCATCTTGTCTGGGATGTGTTACCCCACCTGCCATATTCACCAGACATTACTCATTTGGATTTACATTTATTCAGGTCCTTGCAAAATAATCTCAATGGTAAAAATTTTAATTCTTTAAATGAAAAAAAAAAAAAAATCTTAATGAGTTCTTTGCTCAGAAACCACTAAAATTCTGGGAAGACAGAATCTTTAATTAAAGGAAAAATGGAGAAATGTTGTGCAAAAAATGGTCTATATTTAGTTAAATAAATATTTAATGGCATAATTTTATTTTATGTTTTAATTTCCTTTAAAAATCAGTATAAACTTTTTGAACAACCCAATACTATGTAAAGTGCTCTATGGATGGTATGTTATAAGGATCTGTACTTCCTGTAAATATTAGTTTTTATTCTCTCTCTTGTGTGTGTGTTGCAAATTAACTTTCTTCTGCCAATCATTTGAAATATCCAATTCTCTAACTTATAATGTTTTGTTATAGTTGTTATTCTAAATTTATAAGGATGAAAAATGGATTTATGCCAGAACAATATATATATTTGCTTGTAGTTCAGAATATAATCCTGCAGCATCTATATTTATTGTTTTCTGACATTTCCTTCTTTGATGAACAAATTATTGTAATTTTAAAATATTTAAAAGTAAAAAGTAAATTTTCATACAATATACAAAATACTATTTTATACTTCATTACTGCTAACGCAAGAAGATAATGCACTTTGACTGATTAAGAATTAATATCAAAAAGTAAAAAACACTTATTGATATTGTATAGAAAAATGTGCCTGTGATAAATCAACACTTGCATTTCTCATTAATAATTTGACTTTGATCCATAATAAAACATTATCAGCAAACATCAGTCCAACAGTCAAGAAGTTGTAGATAGATGCAATTTATTTTGCAGCTGTAGTTGTATCAACAATGAGTATATAGCAATCAACATTCATGTTATTTCAACATTTTCAAAACTAGATAAAGCATATATCAATTTTTATTAGAACACAACATATATTGCATTAAAGCCTATTATACTTAGGTACTGAGTAACCAGAAAGGTAATTCACTTATTAAGTAAAATAAAAGCAGATTTTTTATTTTATTTTTGTTACATTATTTTTATTCAACACCATAATTCATGTTTTGTTTCATTATCTTCTGATATCTTTCAGGCAATTCCATAATTTCATTTATACCCCCATAACTAAACAAAGAACTGCTGTAGATACCTTTTGTAATCTTCCAGAGAATTGGGAGGTTTTAAATTAAGCAAATTCTGGAAAAAATGGTAATCTGAAGATGCAATATCTTGCTAAAATGTTAGATAAGTAAAAGCATCCCATCTCAGCTTTAAGGATTTTTGTCAGGTCCTCAACAAAATATGCAATTTGGTGTTATCCTGATGGGAGAGTATTTCTTTTGTTTTGTTTTTTTTTAACTAATTTCACATGCTTTTTAAGTTCTGCCTACAGTTGACTTAATTGGCAGTACTTGTTTTTCCTCTCAATTGTTTTGTTCTTTATCACATGCACACCTTGTTTGCATGAAGACCAATCTTTGGTATAGTTAGTAGTAATTCATTTATTTCACATTATTATAATGTATCTCCTTTTCATCACCTGTTACCATTTGTTTAAAAGATAGAAACATCATTTTTACATGTAAATAGAAATAATCTAGTTGATTATTTTCACTTATGTGGAAATCACGCATCAAAAAGACTAACATAATCAAGCTGAAATAAATTATTCTCATTATTTAATTTGAATATTTGGAACAGTTTTACCATTTGCTGTGCTGTTTAATACTGATTATACTCTCTAGTAATGTCTTTACTTGTTTGTTAGGAAAATTCATCTGTTCAACCATAGAACATTGTTCATGGAGAAATCTCCAGCTCAAAATTTCATAATCCACTTTTGATACATTCCATCATTCATAGCAACTTCTTTATAATATACATTCATTTTTTGCCTCAGAGTTGTACTTTTAACTTTCTTCAGAAATTAAAGTGAAATATTAATATACTGAAAAGTTTACTTATTTTCCATTTTAGATTTTTTTTTTTTTTGTTTTAAGCTGTGTGTTAATGCTAACAGGTAGTAACAAAAAATGTATTTAATTCTTAAACCTTATTAATAAACACTTTCTCAAAACTTAACCCTCTTAGTAACATATTCAATAATAACTTTCAAGTTAAGCTATTGTTGTATGGATAATCTACAAAAAATAATTAAAAAAACAATAATAAAGTCCTCAACAAGTATAGAAATACAAAAACTTTGTGCATTACAATGCTGAAATGGATAATACCAAAGATAACAAAACTAATACCAGTGGATGTAATTGGAGAAATTCTAAAGAATGCCCACTGCATAATAATTGCTTAGCTAGATCCATAGTTTATCTTTGTACTATCTCTACAATTGAAAATCCAGATACTAAAAAGTTTTATATCAGACCTACTAAAAGCCCATTCAAAACTAGCTGGTATCAACACTCACTTTCTTTCAATAATAGTTCCTATGACTACAGTACTTTGTTATCCAAGTACATTTTAGTGTTTAAAAGAAAGAAAAAAAAACACCTACTGTTAAATAGAAGTTCTTACAAAGGCTCAAAATTGAAATTCCCTCCATACACCTTGCTACCTTTATCTCAATGAGAAGTGAGAAATTATCAAATATAAGGACAAGATTAACTTGTTAATCCAGAGAAATGAACTTGCTGTTCATTGTAAGCATAGTTCCTTATTTACTTTACAGTATGGGTTGTAATATTAAAAATATGTACACTATTTTCACTGCTATCAATTGTTATTTGCCTTTATTTGATAGGTATTTTCATCTGACTTGGATGTTCTAATTAATTTTTGCTAGGTATTTAAATGACCAAAAACTAAGTAATTAAACAAAATATATGATTTCACTTTGTTTATATTAGAATATATACTTGAGTGAATGGGTTTATCTATGTATATATTTGTATGTGTATATGTGTGTATGAGCATGTGCTTATATATAGTCTATTCAAACTTATATATGTGTGTATGTTTCTGTATGAATATTCCTGTGCTTATTTGCATATATTTATGCCAGAAGTTGTGTATAAGTAGTTTCATGTATGTGGTCTTATTTTTTATTTTGTATATTGTTGTGTTGTGGCTTGTATCATGTGACATCCGGTTGCCCAGATGTATAAAACACAATGTGTGTGTGTGTAGCACAGAAGTTGTCAGTATCACAGACTTAGGGAAGTAACACTTACTACTGCGAGAGATGGTAAATATTGTATATACATCTTGGTTGTACCAAGTATGTTACAGACAGAGATTGGTAAGTTTGCATCTGTTTAAATGGCTCATAATTGAACTATGGTGTGTGTGTGTATATATATATATATATATATATATATATATATATATATACACACACACACTTTCATACATGATTATTTATATCAGTATGAATGCAAATCCAGATTGATGTTTGGAAATTTAAATTTTTTATAAACTTAATGTAAAATTTTTTAACTTTAAAAAATTAAATTTTTCTTTTTATTAGGTCATGTATACTGCTAGTTAGATCTATCAGTTATGGGTCAAGTATTTCGCCGCTTACATGAACTGGAGCGTGAATGTGTTAGCCAGCATAACCATACCGCAAAGACCCTTGCTAACAATGGCTTCCCAGACCTTCGGAAACTACCTCCAGAACTTAGTCTTGCTGTACTCTCTTATCTAAATGCCACTGATCTCTGCTTGGCAGCCTGTGTCTGGGATACTCTTGGAAATGATGAATTACTCTGGCAAAGGTTTGTAAATTGCTTTGCTTTCATGTTTGTGTTTTTTTTTTCTTATTTATTAACACTTCTCTTTTGATTTGCATGATATTTTCCAGCAAAGAGAATTAAATTTGCAAAATTTATACAAATTTAAGTCATTAATTTATATTGAGAACATATAAAAATAAGGTGTGAATATTTTACTTGATATATTTTTTTAACAATGTTGGAAATATTCACCATAATCTAATTTTTTAAATGTTGACTTAAAATTTGCTATAGTCATTGATCTTATTTTCTGATAATGTCATTATGATTTAGTCACTGATACTTTCAAAATGGTCACATTTGTACACACAGAAAAAAAGATTAAAATTTATTTTTAAAATTTTAATGCATAAAGATTTGTATTAAGCTTTTCACATTGTAAAACTTAATGTGGTCAAAGTTGTTAAAAATTTTAAAGATTTTTGAAAATTTATAAATTATTATAATAAAAAAAAATAAAAATAATTCTTGTAAAAATTCATCATTCATTGAAAAACAATTTTTTTCAGATTATAATGTCCTTAATATATATTATTTCTAAAAACAAAGGCTTTGGAGCAGATTTTGGGGAAATTAACTGTTTGAAAAAAAAAATTGATTTAGATTCTCCAAGGAGTTCTGCATTTAACTAATAAAATCAAGTTTGTGGTCAGAATTTTAATTTAGAGATGTAAAAAGAAATATTTTTACCAAGATTTTCTGAAAATAATTTCAAAAATAAATTTATTCATTTGAGAATAAGTTTTGAAAATTATTTGATTTTTGCAAGAATTTCTTTATCAGTGTGTTATTTTACCAGAGAAAAAGGTGCTGAAATTTCTATGCTCTGTTACACCATTGAAACAGAAGAAAGATTTTTAGCTAAAATTTCAAACATGTTAGAAAAGATTAAAAAATCTTTTTTTAAATAATTAAAAATTACTTTGGTTTTTCCCCCTTAATAATAACACATATTTTGATGATAAACTTTGTGGCCTTTTTTTCATCGTGCTATGAAAAAGTGGAAATACTTATATACACACATAATTTTTAAATTTACTTAACCATATGTGTAATTAAAAATGATACATATATTGATAATTAATAATGTATTGTCTGCTTATTCTCATTAAATAAACAATGTAAGTGCTTATTATTAGTTTCTAATTATTTTATATATTCCTTTTATTTTAAAAATTTAAATTCAGCACAAACATCAGTGTTTAGAACATTTTGTTGAGATTTAAATCTAAATCTTATTGAATGTGATGCTTACGCAAAATTGTTTTAATGTTATTGTATAAAATTTTTTAAGCCATTTGTTTAACATCATTTATTTTACTATTTATAAGTAAAATTCCTTCAAATGTTAGATAATTCTTTTATTGAAAGAATAAAAATTAAAAATTTTTTTTTTAATTGCATTTTGACAAGATTACATTATTTATCAAGGTTGTATTTTTTATTTAGTTATATTTGTCTTATATTTTAATCAGATTGTGAAAGGATCATTGCTCTCACAGAAATGTAAGAGGAAAGTAAAAACAGTTTAACTCTAACTTAAATTAAAACAAAAACAAGATCCACATTTAAAAACAACTTGAAAGAGGTTATAATATTGAAATGTACTGTTATCTTGACTGAGACATTTATCTCTCTAAATTACACAGTATAGGTTTCACACTATCTTAAGGATAAAGTATATTTGAATGTTTCTTCTCGTTACTGTTTTACAAGTAATATCAATAATTTTCTGTTTCAGTTTGTGCAAAGCATCATGGGGTGAAGTCTCTGTATACAATCATTGGCTAGATCAGCCACAATTCTCATACAAACGTCTTTATTTATTATTGGATGAAGCCTCATTGACATTCAATGGCGACCCTTTTATTGTAAGTAATTAATACAAAAGATATTTTAAAATTTAATGAGACATTTATTTTAGATGTTTTTCATATTTGACTTTATTTTTAAAAAATTCAGTTTCTTTTGTAGATAAAAATAATTTTAATCAAAATGATTAAAGGCATTGTAAATATTTACATCTGATATCTTTTATTACATTCTCTCAACTCTTGTTTTAAGAAGTTGCATAATGTTTTTGGAAATATCTAATAACATTCCAAAATAATAATATTAATAACTATTACACCAGACCATTCAGAAAAAAATATGTATATAATGTTATGTTAGACAAGACAATTTTTTATGTATAAAATAATTAACTAGCTTTTGGACTGTCAAATTTATGGTTATTAAATGTATGTGGTTTTGGGTTTTTCTTCAAATGTTTGAAGTTCTTAGTGATTCTCCTTATAGGTTGGCAGTTTATATAACTTCCTGTTATCCATTTGTCTTATATATGTATATCCTGAGTTCAGTTGGGTTCACTTCCTTGTTTATGCTAATGCACCTACCACTATCTGTTGACTCCAAATTCTACACTTGGTGGCTTTGATCTTACCTCCTATGTCAACCATCAGAGCTCCTAGGTCTTTTTGCATTCTGAGAGGACATTTTAAGTACAAAAATTGTTTGGGTATCTCTTCAGCTTACCTCTGTACATAAGTCACCACAGATCAACTATTCTCAGATCAAGTAGTTTCCTGATGGATATTCAATTCAGTATCTAGTATTTTCTGGTATGAATCATATGAGCTACCTCCATGCATAGTCCTTTTGATGGTAGTCATTCCATTGTTTTCTGATTTTTAGACCTTTTATGCTAAAAAACTTCACAGGTAACCTTACATACATGAGAAGGAAGATTATGATGCATAAATACACAATTTAATTTACTAAACAAAAGAAATTAATGGTCACAGGTAGATCTAAAAACAAATACCTCTTGAAAAATGTGTGGACCAGATTGATTTCAATTCTTACCATATATCCCATCCTCTTTTTTTCTTTTTTTCTTTTTTTTTTTTACAGTGAGGTTCTTCTATACAGGGCTTGGGATCTACTCTAGGTAGAGGATTACAGAGTAAGGGGCACAGTTTATACAGACAGGTAGGGAAGATAACAGCTAATCCTTGTAGTGATCCGGAAAATATCCTCTTCGCAGTTGGTTTCACAGAGCAGGGATTTGCAGGAAGAAGCTGCTTGAGTGAAACTTATTTCTCACTAATGAAATATGGAGGGAATGAGTGTGCTTTGCTACAATGTGCATAGTATGATGGATAAAGACTGGAAAGTGCGAATTGCCCAGGTATCACAGCAATTTTAGGCTTGATCTGGCTCTTGTAGAGGATAGCATGAGAGATCAGATACTTCATGGAGTGGTACAGGGAACCCACCATTTTCTTGCATCCTTAGCAATGAATTGAATGTATGAGTTTTACTTTAGATTGAGGTTGAGTTTGAGGGCCAATTGGCACTCAAGGAATGGAACCTCCCTGAGAGAACATCCATTCATCATGACTGGTGGTAGTTCAGTGTCTGCTCACCGATGATGGATTATAACTAGTTTATTTTTTGAGGCATTAAATTTAACCAGCCAGTTTTTCCTTCACCGATATGTTAGATCTAGATCAGCTAAGAGATCAGTTGCTAATCTCTGGTCATCTAGAGTTTTGGAGGTGCATTTATATACCGTTGTATCATCAGAATAGATATTCACAAATCATCACAATACACTCTTAAGCAGACCATTTATATAAAGTAAAAAAATGTTGGTCCAAGAAGTGTCCCCTTGCATTGATTGATAGAGCTCCAGAGGATTGATCATTAACAACAACTTTCAGGAGCCTTACCAGTTAGAAAGGACTTTATTACTGAAAAGACTCTTCCATTAATTTCAGACATAGAAAGCTTGAGGAACAATCTTTTGTACCATACACTGTTAAAGGCCTTTGAAATATCTAATGCTATGGTCTTTCGGGTGTATTTGTTGTCTAGTGCCTCACTGGTTCTGCAAGTAATGGTAGTTAGTGGATCAAGCCAATTGAAACACTTAATGCTTGTTGCTCAAGAGGCTGGTTTTATTTAAGTGGTCAACAACCTTCTCATAACCTCAAAACTACATTCATTTATTTACATTTTGTTGATGTTTAATGTTTAAATGTATGATTGTATATTTATTAGTATGTATAAGATATCAGTCAGGTAAGTGCCATGCATGATACACCTTTCGACCATCATATCTAAAAATGAAGCATAACTGACTGGGCAGAAGATTTTACCAGTAAGTTGCCATTACTTTCTTTGGTAGACTGGTTGCCAACCAAGGTTATAGAACTCAATCTATTTTGCTATTTAACTCATAACTGGAGGGAGAAGAAATAAATTAATATTTTTCTCAAGTGTATTTGTGCATAAGTTAATGTAATGAATTCAACTAGAATTTGAACTCAGCTCTCTGACTTCTCATTCTGAGCGGATATCCTCTGCACCACAACACACATCCATATAAGATATATACATTAAGTTTAATGATATTTGTATCTATATATATATATATATAGATAAGTGGTTGGTGTGCAGGTCAGAAAGTTCATATGCATGTCTGTTTGTTGTTGTTTTTTCACACTTGCTTGTTAAATCTCTCCTGTTTTGGGAATCTAGCCAGAAACTTTTTTTTCACACTTCCTTGTGAAATTTGATTTTTTTCTTTTTCTTCAAAAATATTTTCAGCAATTTTTATTCAATTCTACAGGTTATCAAGCTCTGATTGTTGTTTTTTTGAAATCCAGAATTACTTTTTTACAATGGCTCACAAAATATAAAATAAAAACAGCTTTTAAAGATGTTTTTATTTTCCATTTCTTAAGCTTCCAAGTGCTTTCAATCTCTTGAGATCATCTTCAGTGTGTGCAAGTAGTGGTAACAAAATATCCAAAAATTGTGTTGCTATATTATTACTCTAATTTTTCTGCTTTAAATGAAATGCTTGACAGTTATGCTTAGCATTCATTAGAACATGAAAATTATCCACTATGGAATTTTTTTTTATGTCATGGTCATGCACATATTAAATCATGAAAAAAAAATTGTTCTTTTTTTATAAACATTTTAAAATATTACTACAGTATTCATAGCTGATTCTATTAAGTGATGGCTTAAGTTTTTTAATGTATATTGCCTCAAGGATCTGTAGTTTTAATTTGTTGTTTTCTTGGTGTAAAATAGTTGTCGATCATTATTTTTTTATATTGTGAATGTAGACAGAAATGTTGTAGATGTCATGAAATGGATGAATGATCAAACATGTGTAATGTAAGACATCTTGTTAATGTAGTTGTCATAAATTTAACATGTATTTTTTTTTTTTTGTCGGAGATACATTCTATCAAAGGACAGATCCCAAAACAATATTCATTAAAAAAGACTTAAGCCATAATTTAATAAAAGCAGCTATAGTAATGTTCATAAAAAAGAACAATTTTTTTTTTCTTTCTTTCATGCTTTAATACGTGCATGACCATGATTACAACACAAAAAATAAAAAATCTATAGTGGATAATTTTCATGTTCTAATCATGCTAAGCATTTCTTTTAAAGCAGAAAAATTAGAGTAGCAACACAATTTGTGGTTATTTTGTTATTACTATTTGCACTCCCTGAAGGTGATCTCAGAAGGAGATTGAAGTACTTAGAGCCTTGAGATATGGAAAATAAAAACATCTTTAAAAGTTATAGTGTATTTCTCACATCTTTCAATTATAATACATTGAAGATTATTCATGTGCATGAATGGATTTTATTAAAAATAAGCAGACATAATGTTTGTAATTCATTTAATCAGATATGCCTAAAAGAGAACTTGCTGCCTAAATATGTGTGTGTGTGTGTGTCTAGAGGTAGAACCGACTGACACCAATTCAGTTGGGTTTCAATCCTGGGTTAAAAGCAATCTGATGTCTAACCGTACTGAGCTGTGATACAGCGAAACAGATCTGACTGTGGATGACTTATATGTACATAATCACTGTAGTGTGTGACATAAATTAATAAATATACATATGTAAAGTATTATTCAGGTGTTAATAAAACAGTGATCAATGTATGACCAGAGCTGTATTATATATATATATATATATATATATATATATAAGAACAATAATAATAAACTAGACTCCGTAAGTTTACACTAATCTAAACCTTCGAAAAAATGTTAACAAACAGAACCTAAATCCGTTAAAATCCGGCATAATATGTCATCGGATAATGGGTGAGAAAAAAAAGAAACCAGTGGAACAAGAACAAAATGTCAAGTATTCGCAGGAAAGAAAAAACCCCAAAATGGAACCTAAACACCAGAAAAAGTGCTCAATACGAAAGTACAAAAATACAGTAGTAGAGCAAAAACACGAAAAAATCTATAAGTGAGCCACAACCTACTGCGGTTTCACCTTACGGATCGTCAGGGAAAGAGGCTGAAGTACTTAAGACAGCTAGCAAATAAATAGATATTCACTAAGAGTAGGAGAATCCATACCAACACAAAAATAAGGAGGTGAAGACTTTATTAGAAAAACACTTTATTTGGAAACAAAAAAAAAAATAATTAAAATATAACAGTAATTAAGCAATGAGTCTATTTTTTTGAAACTTACACTTATTTAGGATCTCAGTTTTAGTGTTAAGTCTTGCGCGGGTTCGAATAAGGCTATTGCTAACTTTTCCTCTCCACATAAGTTACAGAACATACCACCTTTATTATAATTATTACATGTTTTTATTATTTCCCATTTTAGAATGGGGTCTTTTTTAATTTTTGATTTAATATTCCATATATAATCAGCTAAAGTTGTATTGTCTGTATTTTTCATTTTTAAATGAGCTTTTATGATTGTAATATCTGACTTTAAATGAGTCATGAGTCACACCAATATACGTTTTAGGGTGTTTGTCATGCTCGTCTTTATAAATTTTAATGCTGTAAACTACGTTAGATTGATTACAGTTGCCCCTAATAGGACATTCAGATTTAAGTCTGCAATTACATTTAACATTAAGATTCTTATGGGTACTGGTGGTTTTCATTTTCCTTTTATTAATTATTTTACCTATATTGGGAAGGCAAGAATAACTAAGTTTGATAGTATTTCTATTGAATATTTTTTTTAGGAGAACTATCTTTATTGAAGTGTTTATCAATAAGGTTAAAAAACATCTTTCCAATCTTAGATTTAACCTCTTTGTTAGGGGGGGGGTAAACCATGTTATTTTTCTATATCTAGTTCTATTCTTAATTTTAGCAGTTTCAGGGTTTAGAAATTGAAGAACATCATTGTACCCACTTTTAATAAGTGCCGATTGGTACATTTTTTTGTACTTATCAAAAATTTATTTATTTATATATAGCCTTTGAGATTTGAAAAAGAAATTACTTGACCAACAGTTGAGGGCGAGGGAAAATTTACTCTCCCCAAAATCATTTTACTTGACCGGCTCCATTTTCAGATATTTTAATTAGTGGCGCCATCTATATGTCAGGCCCGGGACTTATTGAGTGATGTGTTATTTGTAACAAATACGATGTTGTAGATGAATTGATATTAAGATAATTGAGATAATAATTAAATTTGGATAATCATTTCCAATAAAGTAAACTAAGAATGATAATTCAACAATAATTTCAAGAGAAAAGTATTCTTTCAAAATAATTTGACACAAAAATATTTGTTTATCTCATGTAAATTCAAATATTTCTTTACTTACTACAGAAATGTCAGTGAATAATTAAAACTTTGAAATACAATGTCAGTTTTTTATATAGTAATATTCATATCATTGTTCCATATAAATAATTAGCATTTCTTCAAGAGGCTGATACATAGTATCAAAATCATAAATAAAATATGAATAATTCAACATGGTGTTTATCAGTAGCGTTAGAAAAAGTCCAACTTTGTATACAAAACATGTTGACGTAAAAATTACGCCCTCAAAAATGGCAAAACAAATATTACAGCATTATCTTTACATTGATACATTTAATATGTAGTCTCTAATTGAAAAATATTCTGAAATAGAAAATATTCTGAATTAGCTAAACAAAATTCATAAAGCTAGGTCAAAATATCAGGACTAGTTTTATATCACATTGCACATTTCAGCAAAATGGTGATTAAAATCTTTATTGTTAATGAAACAGTTTTTTTAATTTAGTCTATATTTCTTTTCTTTAGAAGTCAAGTCAATTTATTGTTTTACCTATTTTATTCCTACCTTACTAAATACTAAACTGTGTTGGTATTTTCATGTGTTTACATTTTCATGATTCATCTATAGGTACTCAATGTTTAAATTCTTTCATATCTTGACATAGTGAAGATGTAGGGTGCGTGTTCTTTTCAACCATCGGGGTTTGCCAGTGTTGCTATAAAGGAAATGGTTAATGTTTATTTAATTCGGTCTTGTGTCATACATAACCGAACTCAACAGCTTACAAGCTGCAGAATTATCAGAAGGTTTTCATCGGAAGGGTGGTTGGCAGGTTGTAATAGCAGTTAATGTTCATTGAGAAAGTTCAGGGTATCAAGAATTGTAGAAAATGTTCATAGTAGTAATTAGTTGGAAAGAGTTTATGCATAGGTATATATGTATTAACATTTGTTTGGTAGGAATGTCTTTGAATAGAGAAGAAGTAATAAAAGGAATCAGCACACAAGAAAGAAGAAAAAGGAGAACTTCTCCCATTACATTTCAGCTTATTGTCTTAGCTGCTTCCATCCCAGACTCTGACTGGTTGACATGATAGTCTTTTATAGTAATTTAAATTTTTTTTTCGCACTTGATCACAAAGTCTTTATGGTCTTGCAATTCTCTTCCATTTGTCAGAATATCCATCTAACATCTACTTGTGAAATCCGGTTTCAACTTTTTCTTTAAGCATGAGGCCAATCCTTTTCCTATTTGGAAAAAACCAGGATTTCACACATCATTACAAATTTTTGTAAAAGTGAAGAAGGAGGTTAGTTTGAATTCCTATCCCTACACTTTGTCACCTGGATAATCAATCTTTGTTAAAAGAGAAACAAAACTGAAAAATGCATGAGTAAAATCATGAAATTTATTTAATTGATAGCGTTGGTGAAAAATTTTTATCAAGAATTTTCTAAAATTAATAACATAATTTAATTCATTTGTGAATAAGTCCTGAAAGTCTTATTAAAATAGGAAGACATGGAAGGCCATGATTGCCTACATTCTGAAAGGACAAGGCGCATAGAAGTTGATTTTTGCAAGAATTTTTAAATCAAGGTGTGTTTCAAAACCAAAAAACGACTTGCATAATATTACGTTTTTCTTAATAGTCTCTTTGTGTAAACATTGCATGAATCGCTGATGGAAAACAAAAAATAAAATTTAAAAATTTTTAACATGTTAGAAATTTTGATGATAAAACTTTGTTTTTATTAAGTTTGTGCCCTTTTAACATCATGATATGCTGTTTGTTTTTTGTTTTTGTTTTTTTGCAATTGAGTGGAGGTACCTAAATTTGTTGTTTCTTTCTTCTGTTTGACTACAACCTCCATTTCATAGATGATAAAAAATAACAAATTTGATTTTCTCAATGATTTTCTATAAAAAAAATTACTTTATTGTATAATTTGTTTTTCGGTGCATGGTTGAAAAAAAGGATGCTTTTTTTTTTTTTTTTTTTTTTTTTTTTTTTCCAAATGTTCAGCTCCACTCTCGAGCTTGTAAATCTAAATTACATTTGTCAGATCTTGCTTTGATGATTGCGGAATGTCACTGTCTTTTGTCTAACTACACATTTCGACATAAATCAGGCGCCATGCCAAAGAGTTCTTTAATGTCATTGTAGGTCATTTTAAGTAACTTGTGAATCTTCAATGGCATACTTTTGTGTTGTAAAAGGAATCAGATTTCCTTTTACTATATTTGAAAGGACACGTTTCATTGCGAAATTTTTAATCAACTGCGGGTCGGGATGGGACAAGTAAAGTAATAAACTTTAATCGCCCAATTAAGTTTTTAATCAACTGAGTTGATCAAGTAAGTGAAATCTCAAAGTGTGTGTGTATGTATATATATATATATATATATATATATATATATATATATATATATAATGAAATCATTTATATTAGGACCTTGAATAAGTTCTCACTGATTTTTCATGAATGTTTTATTTACAAAAATTATTAAAAAAACATGTCACTGAAAATATTGTCTATCATTAGCCACTACTTTTTTCTATCTTTCTGGTAACATTTGAATTCTACATCAGAAAAACAACACATCTTTTAAAGCTAAAGATGAACTGACTTTTTTTTTTTTTTTTTTTTATTTATTACACACCTTCATGCGTCATTGATTGGAACAAATGATAATCAGATGAGACAATGTCTGGGGAATATGGCAGTTTGAATAGGACTTCCTATTTAAGTGTTTCCAAGTAGGTTTTTGCCTGTTTTGCAACGTGTGGCTTAGCATTGTCATGTTGCAAAATCACTTTGTCATGTCTCTGCTTGTATAAACTAGAAACAAATGGACTAAAATAAAAAGTAGTTAAATATTTTTTTTTTTTTTTTTTTTTTTTAAACACTTCCCCAAATCTGTCATTAATTGAAGCTGGAATTCATTTTTATGAAATATCAGCAAACAGAACTAGCAAACTTCTGATAAATTATTTTTCTTTTACTAATATCACTGTTAACTATAAATGAGTTTATATCTGCCTAGATTTTCCTAAGCAATAATATACTACTGTTGATTGTAATTGCTTTGGCTTCAGGCTTGTAAAGCTTACAAAAAATATTTTGTTTTTTCTATTATATGATAGTCTTTTTTTTTTTTTTTTCTTTTTTTTTTTTCAGGGTATGGACTATTTAATCAGTCACAATCTGGTTGAAGATGATCCATTTGAAATTGCTCAATTTCTGCACTCAACAAAACGACTACATCCAGACAAACGCCGAGAGTTTTTAGACAAACGGTATAAAGATCTCATTTGCAGTGCTGCTTTTCTAGTTAAAAATTTCCTTTTGTATGATCTCATTTTTTATTAAGGGGGAGTATTTGATGGGGAAAGTATACAAAGACAAATCTTAATAAATATCATTACAAGTATCTTTTTACTCTGAAGATATCAATAATAAACAAAGTGAACATTATTCAATTTTTGAATTTGTATCTACATTATTGCCTATTGAAATGCAAATAAGAAAAACATTTAAATTTTGATATATTGGCACTAATGATAATAAAATATATTCCTTGTATAAAATAGACTGGGTCAAAAATATTGCTCCAATTTTGAGTAATTCATGTTCTATGATTAGTTGATGTCTTTATATATTATATAGATATTTAATTTTTAATTTATCCTTTTGAATTTGGAGAAAAAAAAAAGATAACATTTTTGTTCTTCTCTTCTTTTCTATATATCTCAGACGAGACATTCTTGAATATTTAGTCCAACTGCAGCATTTTGAAAACTTGTTCCTTCCAACAGCTTTACGGCAGTTCTTCAGTGAAGTATCAGCTCCAGATGAACGTGGAAGTTACCTAACTGAAATGATGGAGAAGTTTTCTGACAGATATTGCAGGTGTAATCCTAACCTGGGTCTTTCAAAAGGTGAAAGCTTATACTTTTAATATTGACAGTTTCTGTTGTTTCTAGATTGTTGTAGATCATGAAAAAAAAAGACAGTCATTATATATTGTATAATATCACAGATTTTGTATCTTAATATCTTTTATGGTGGTAAACTTGCACAGTGTGTAAACCAGTTCTCTATCTTGCTGATATGATAGAAAAAAAACTGACTTTGTGTCTTACCTCAGTAAAATATGGCTGTGTAAACCCTGTTTTTTTGTGTATTTATATATTTTTTTCCTAATAATATCATATGATAAAAATAGCAAACAAATGAAATGTTACATCTTTAAGCTTTCTCAACACTTTTATACTCTTGTAATATTCATATGCTTTTTTTTTCTTTTTTTTTTTTTTTTCATGTTTCAGACACGATCTTCATCCTCTGTTTTTCCTTAATCATGTTATCTGTAGATCTGTGCAGTCCACACGTAAAGAATAAGATGTCTAAACGTGAATTTATTCGCAACACCCGAAGAGCAGCTCAAGAAGTGCAAGATGAACTGGCTGGGCACCTTTACGATAATATATATCTGGTTGGTCATGTGGCCATGACTCAGAAAGCCATGACTGATCAAGCCCAGTACCGCATTGTGATCTGAAGCTCACAAACTGTATTGTTTCAGGTTCTCTAAACTAGCAAATATTGATTGCCTTCTCTTGGACTACCTACATCACTGACCCACCGCTTGTAGATAGGCAATTTTAGGACAGGGTGCACAAATAAACTGATGACCCTTTTTTATTTTTTAACCATGAAACAATTTTTAAAAAGACTAAGATATTTCCCAGCCCCCACAAAAAATACTATAACGTCCATAACTTGTAAGATATGTTTATATACACGTTTTTAAATATTTGTATATAATTTGTTAGGTATAATATATATGTATATACTGTTTTTTGTTACTTTATGTTTGTGTTTACTGATTTAATTTTTTTTTTATACTATCATTTCATTGTAAATAGGCATCTATCTACTGAATGATATATATACATATGTATGCTTAACATTCTTTAAAATGAGAAATTATCATTATTAAATAGATTTTTTTATTTGGACTAATGTACTCATCTTGGTTGTTCACAACATTTCAGCCATTATATCCTTTTGGTCTTCTTCAGATGTCTGTAACCTTTTCAGAATTTTTATTCAATCCACAAAGGTAGATATATAGTATCAGTTAATACTCTCTTCTATGTTCTCCATTGTCTCTTTCTTCCATGAAAGCATTGCTTAAAATGTATCTGGTTTCTTGGGAGTTGGGAGTTCAATTTCTGGGTTAGGTAGTGTGAAAATCATATACTTTGGTTCAATGGAAGAAATGAACAAGAGACACAAAGGTGAACAGATTGGAGAGTATTGACTTGTACAAGTTATCTCTCCCTACACATGGAAAGCAGAATTAAAACCATCTACCATCCCTGTGGATTGAATAAAGGGTTTTGGTTCAAAATTCTGATCAGGTTACCAAATCTGAAGACAGGTATCTGAAAAAGGATAAAGAGTGCAATGTGAATATAACAACCAAGATTAGCATATGAGTTTGAATGAAAAAGCATATGGCATATAATAATGCATATTAGTTTATAGGCGGATTTTACATGCAGGACATAAACAAGCAATGGATGAGGAGGAATAACAAATTTGGCCATATGATTTTTATCTCACACAGTTTTTCTTTGTATAATCATGTTTTATCAATATAGTATATGAGGGAGTTCTAAAAAGATTGCCACCTGACCCACTTCCCAAAATTATTACCTTAACAATCTTAAGATCAGAATTTTCTTTTGTGTGTTAAACTTTGTTAAATTCCATATATATATATATATATATATATATATATATATATAAGGTCATTTACATTCATGGTATCAATGGTAAGGCCAAAAATTTTCACTACCTTTTTATATATTACTGAAATTAATGCTTAAATGCATTTATAAACAATGTCAAGTTAAATCGCTACTGGCAAAATTTTTAAGCTTATGAAACCCAGTTTGATATACATTTATATCACTACATTTAATATAAAAGTTTTTAACTGCAAATGCAAAAAAATATATGTAAAGAATGTGCCTCATTAGGAAGCACTACAATTTTTGTTGTCAAAAAAACCATGTTGTCATTCTGTATTGAATTGGGATTTATATCTGCAGAAATCTATGGCTGATATAGTGTCTTTATAGTTGTTTACATCTATTAAAATACTAAATAATATATCATAATTTTATATGGTTTTAAGTTTAAATTCTATCTATTGATACATTTTACAGTTGGTTTTGCATGTATTGAGATAAATTTATCTCTAATATTAAGCTAAACTTTGATAATATTTCTAAGACAAAGTACTTCTGATATTATTTTCTAGTAATAATATTTTAATATTTTTTTCAGTTTGGGATAACTATACAGCTAGTAGTTTTGCAGAGAAAATGTTTTTTAACATTTTTTTTCACTTTGATTAGAACAGAGAATAATGTTATTGAGAATTGTTGCCACAGTATATTGAAAAATAAATACCGCTTAAGCAGGTACAGTACTTTAAAAACATAGAATTCTAAAAAAATCTTTTACTCGTCAACAAAATATTTGAAGGAACTAAGCTAAGAATCTACAAGTAAACTTTGTAGATTTTCTGAAACATGAGAATCCAATGTATGCTTTACCTATTTACATGCAATTTAAATGTAATCCTTGTAAAACACTAAGTGCTATTTATAATACATATGTCTGGAATGCCAAGCTCTTTAATAAGAAGGGATAAACATGCATATATAAGATAGAGCATT
The DNA here is from genome assembly GCA_037127315.1 of Ascarosepion bandense. Lineage (NCBI taxonomy): Eukaryota > Metazoa > Mollusca > Cephalopoda > Sepiida > Sepiidae > Ascarosepion > Ascarosepion bandense. Next base: position 1,815,838 of record JBBBDQ010000183.1, read on the forward strand.
GCTTGTGAATTTAGTTCTACGCATATTCTTACAATACATTAGGCAGAAGTTATGTTTCATTATCCTAATGTGAAAGCAGGAATAGTCATATATGCTAACAGAAGTTTTGTTAAATCAACTGTAGTCTTTAAAAATAATTTTCATAATCTTGTGCGTCCTGTTTCCCTTCAGGATAGAGGTAATCGTAGCTCTTCACAACTAAAATGATCTTTCGTGTGTGCATTTTTAATATATGTCTCTGTCAGTCTCTTAATCTGAACTTATCTTTTTGTCTTCATATTTACTTTTTAATTTAAAGTAACATTTATATGTTGGAAAATACATTTGTGGGGCTTTGAATCTTTTCCAGTAATTTCTAATCTTATTAAAGTAAATGATTTTATTCTATTAACCTGTTGTCTGTAAGTGAAAAATTCTTCCAGTTTTTTTTTTATGAGTGGATTCTAACACCTTTTAACTAATTTTCTTGTTTATATATATATATATGAAACGTCTTCCCCCCCCTTTTTTTTAATCATTAGACAGAATTATTGTTGATTTGGGTTTAATGCTTAGAATGTTTAGGTAGATAGTGAGCAATCCTTTCTTACTCTTTGGACATTCACTTTATTTTTGTAGAATCAAAAGGTAACTTCAAATCAAACTCTTTATTTACTCCATGAAAGTAGATTGTTCTAATTCAGTATGCCATGTCTTTGGATATCTCAGTTTTAGTTAATTTCCCTTGATACATGGCCCAGCAGATAAAAAGCATTGGTTGAGTGATCCTAAAAGTGGCTTGACCTAAAGAGTTGTGAGTTCAATCCCTGACAGCAGCAGAGAGAACAAGTTTGGAGAGTTAAGTTATCTGTGTATGATGAGAACAGCTCATTTTTATATTTCAAAAAATTAATTATAATAATTAGAATAAGAAAATTTATTATAAAGTAACAAAATTATAATGAAGCTATAATACAAATACTGAGTAATACAATATTATATAAAATCACTATCCAGTTCCAAAAACAAACTAGAAAAATTTCAAAAACTCTTTATCATTACAAACTGTTGTTTTGGCTCCTTTTAGATAATTAGGATTTTTAGATTTTATATCATGTTGTACAGATTTCTTAGATGATGTATTGTCATTGTTATCAATAATTTTTGAGTAGATATTTTTGTTGCAATAAGAAAAAAGAAAACACTACTAAAAGAAATTAATAGTAATTTCTGAAGTTTTTAATTCTACTCTTTTTTAAATGAGTGTACACTTTTTCTTTTTGCAGGCACATTGAAAATAATATAACTATTCCAAAGCATTAATGAAATGTTTATCAACATAGTTAACATTTACCCTTTATAACTAACAAGTTTTTAAATACAATCTAATTTACAATAGAAACTCTTGGTTTTCAAATTTCAAAACTGTGATAACAATTTTTTGATGACTACTTGAACCCCCCCTCATATACAATATAGATGTACATATCATATATTGTTTTATGCGCTTATATTATACTAAATGCAAAGATATTGTTTATTCTGGACTTTGCACTAAAACCTTGTTTGAAATTCATAATGTTTTGACTTGCAATTTTTTGTTATATCATTAACAAATCTAAGCATATTTGATATTGAAAACATTACTGAAAAAAAGTGAATATTGCAGTCCATATAAACATGTTTCTGTGTTTGAAAACTCTTTATTCAATGATTAAAATAAATTTTTTTATTGTAAATTTTGTTCATATTTGTTTTTTATGATTTATCATAATTACTAGTAATTATTTTCTTTTTTAAATAAATTTTTAATTTTATATATGCCAGCATATATGGGTAAAGGATTAAATTGTTTATATGAAATCAATATCTGATTTTAAAAAAAGTTATTTTTACTATTATACTGTTGATATTACCAAAAATCGACAATGTGTTTCTCTACAGGTATATTTTTCAGTTACTTTCATCCTTCAAGTTTTAAAATGTGATGTAGGTGCGATGGATAGATTGTTGTCTAAATTATGCAAAAATGAAAATAATACATCTCATTTTAACAGATATATTTACCAAAATTATACAAAATATCTTCATATAGTAAAGAGTAAATTTATTCAATAAAATTACCATTGGCTTCAAAAACGGCCTCCGGATGACTCTGAAATTTTCTGCATCTCTTCTGAATGGTCTCTTTATTTAAGTTGGTGAATGTTGCCATAATCCTTGCCTTCAGTTCATCTTTAGTGACACAAGGACACTCAGTCAATTGCATCCCATACATAATAAAGGGTTTGCAGTCTGGGGAATTAGCTGTCCAAATGTAAGGCATAATGTGTCTGCCAGCCATGACTGGGTTCTCCTGCTTGTGTGCTATGGTGCTGTCCTGTTGTCAGACATAGTGCTGCACTCTTGATCCAGGACAGCACTACCTCCTCAAGGCACTTGATGTATAGGTCTCTGTATTGAGTCTAAGGCCCTGTGGGAAGATAAATGGAGGCATAACATCACTATCACTAGTAATCACACCATGATGTTGACTGGATCATCCAACTCTTTCTGACTCATTTGTACTGTCCTCAGACTGACACACAAACATTCTGAAACATTTGTATTGGAGCTTCCTGTGTGAGTCCCAAGCAGTACAGCATGCTGTTTCCAAATTGCTGCCATCATGATGCCTTTTTTCTCACAAATGGGGCCTATCTATACTGTGCAGCTGACAAAATCAAAAACAAACACGCATGTGCAAAATTTACCCATCGCAGCCTGTATATGAGTAAAAATATTTTTGACATTTGGGAACACAAGGTTTTTTGGAAAATCAAAAAAAAATTTTATTTGCTCCAGCAACCTTTGTCACGGTTTGATATTGAATAGCGTTTATTTGAACTGGGCTAAATTTAAAGTCCAGTGAATGTTAATGACCTCAATGCAAGAATCATCAATCTTTTGACTGATGATGTCTTTCCTCATTCGAACACACAGGTTGGTCTCTCATTTATGGCAGATGACACCTACTATAAGAGGAGGTATGTGTAGCTGGAAACAGGTTTCCACTTTGTTCTATTAGTGTATATGCGAGTGAGATAGACCAAGGAGGCAGTAAGAATCTTGATCAGGTGCTATGGCTAAAGGATTGGTGATTTTACACTGAGACCATCAATATCAAGCACAGAAGATTTGATAGCACCAGCCCAGATATGTCAGCAATATTCCATTCTTGGTTTGATCTGACTCTTATAAAGATAGAGCATGGTAGTGGGAGCTGGGTGTTTTCTGGACCAATACAATGAGCCAAACATTCTTCTAACATCTTTTTGTGATGACACAAATATCTGCATTCCATTTGAGTTTGGGAGTGAGTTTTAGCTCCAGGCAAGGAACCTCTTTGAGAGTATGACCACTCATCAGGATAAGTGCAAGTTTAGAGACTGCTCAGTGGTAATGAAATGTTATGAGTTTAGTTTTGAATGTATTGAATATCAGCCAGTCTTTTCCTTCTTGAACTGTAAGAGTGAGGGCAGAGTAGAGATCACTTGTCAGGCACTAGCCATCAAGATATTTGGAAGTGCACTCATACATTTACTCTATATTTACTAAAGATCTAAGAAAGTTGTTCTTGGGAAGTTCATTGACAGAAAGAGGTTAGGACCTAGGAGAGAGCCTTCCAGCTTGTGAAAATTGTACTCAAGTGTTATTTTGGATTTCTTAGATAACATATTCTCAGTTTTTATACATTTTTTTTTTTTAATGCAATTTCTTTCATCTTAATTCTAGTTAATTTTTATTGCATCTTCCATATAGTCATTTTATAGCTGTTGGCATCACAGATCTGAAGCTGTCATTCAAATATGATGTAACCATTCCTTATCTTCCTTAACCATCTGACATATCCCCATTGTTATTTGCATACACAAGAGATATTCATGTTTTTTAATATAAATTTCTTAGATGAAGCATTGTCAATTATTCATTTGATCTTAATTTCTGGAACTAAAAATAAGATAAAAATATTATTCAAAAATATATTTGAGACAGTGATATAATTTAAGAAATAATGATATAATAAATGATATCATCAATAAAATTAATAATAATGATATAATTCATTATTTGAAAAAAATTAGCTACATAATTTTGAAATACATGACCTAAAGTTGTTTATTTTTACAAAACATTTTGCCATACAAAAAAAAATTTACTCAGTAATATAACATTGAATATTAATTTGTTTTATATTTGTAAGAAAAATTAATCATTAACCTTTCAAAGACTTTTTTATTCTATTCTTACATTTATTTTGGTTTTGAAAACACTTCAGTAAGTACATCCTTCAATCATCTTTTAATTAGATGCAATTGGTCTTGTTGATAATGAAAAATTATGTTCTGAACTATTTCAGGGAAAATCAACTTTAATTTTAAGTTTAAAGAAAAAAATGCCAAGAGGCAGAGATCAGTTTTTATTTATTCTTATGATTTGCAAGTAAATTTTATTCATAATACTTCAAGTACTTTGTTTTTCCAAGGTTTTCTCATTTATTTATTTATTCCCAACAACCTTTTCCATTATCCTCAACCTTAATCCTTCTCTTACAAGGATGAATCAATAAAAATTAAGCCTAAGACGTAGCTTTTAGCTAAATTTTAATTTGAAATTATGAGTATATAATGTTTAGTTTTCCACGTGATTAATATTTACCACATAATTACAATGAAAAATAAACATTTGTTGTATAAACTAAACTTTATCATGCTATACACTTATTGATTTACTAATGGTTATAAGCTGTTACAATTAACAATGATGATATTATTAAACCTTTTAAAGCACAATGTATGTCATTCAAACTTCAGTAGAAGAAAACTTAAAATAAATCTTTTACTTAACTAAAAATAGATTTTAAACGAAAACAATCATATTCTAATTCTGCTGGTTCCTTAGCGCAACTGTTAAGCCCTGCCAATACATCATAAATAATAGACTATTTTGTTTTGAGTGTGAGAAAAAACAATGACAAGTTTGCTGTTTGGTTTCAGTGAGAGAAATGTTTGATGTCTGCTTGAGTGAAATGGAAAAAAACTTAAATATTTTCATTTGTATCTGGTTACTTCTTTAAATAATGACCTTGGTTATGGTTAAGTTCAAATATTTAGCAATGCAACAGGAATTTCCATTGGTATTTTATAACCGTGTAACTCGATGAGTTTATTCATCAAATATGATGCATAAAAAACTACAAATAGAAAAACAGTGAAATTTTCACAACTACTACTAGTAGTTTTTTATTACTGTAAGTAGCCTAATCAGGTTACCAATAAACAATTATTAACTTTACAATAATGAGTTGATGAGACAAGTACAAATCAGATAATTCAAAACCTATGGCTATATCACATTAAAACACCAGTTCCTGAAGTTAAGCAAAGCCAGGCCTGTCAGTACCTAGATGGATTACCACTTGAGAATACTAGGTGCTGTAGGTTTGGGTGTATGGGTGATGTAATTGTCAATTGGAGAGCTGAGTTACAATTCACATTGGGTTCGTTGTATATACTTATATGTAAATACCATTGTGAAAAGTATGAATTCATCTCTTTTTCCCAAGCTGTAGGTTAATTAATAAAACTTGCAGTCAAAAAATATTTATTCTATTATTTTGTTATGTGGGAAATAGTTTTGCATCAATATACTCTTTAGTTTAAAGCTTCTTGGTTGTGTCACCGAAGAAATGTTTTGTTCAAAAACCAACATAATTGTCATCATTTATCTTGAAATACCAATTTTAAAATGATCTATAATCTTACTGCCTGTAATATTTACAAAACCAATACTCTACCTCCTCATTGTTTTCTTCTAAGTAATGTTAATTATTTCAATTCATGACCTGACCACTAACCCTACCATCAAATGCAATGTTGAAAAGTCGGTTTTCATGGACTTTTTTGCCAACTTACACATTTTTGCACTGATGTATATTTTTTTTTTTTTTTCCTAATCATTTCATCCCAAACAAGGTGGGACCGCAACTAGTGCATAGGAGGTTACAGTGAGAGAAAAGACTGGGTACATGGGGTTATTGAAAAAAGGATAAAAGATGAATTAGATTCAAGAAGATAGAAGACTACAATTGACATTGCATTTAAATTTTTGGAGATTGTAGCTATCAGGGAATCAAGTAAACAGAAAGGAGTTCTACAGGTGAGAAGTGCAAGAAAAAAACTATTCAACTAAAAGTGGCAGTTGCATTTAACTATTTCAACAGTGAAAGGGTGGGACCTAAATGTCAATCTAGTAGGACACTTAAATTCATGTGAACAGACCACCCGGGGGGGGGGGGAGCAGTTACGGTGAAAATATTTGTAGAAAACATAGAGGGAAGCCACATCACATTGGTGAGAAAGTGAGTGAAGTCGAGATGCCAAAACAACCAAATTACATTGCAGATCTTTCTTTTGATTTTGTCGACAACCACAAAATGAATAACAGGATTATCCATATTCAATGCACAGATGAATGGTAGATTTATAAATAATATGCAGGATAGATTTTCATGAGTAAAACTTCCTGGCACAACCTTTCTAGCAGTAGATACAGATATAGATCTGATATATTCCACTTAAAAAGTGAGGCCAAGAGTTAGAATGTCTTTAGCTAAGGGTTTGTATATTATCTATCTTCATTTTCAATGCTAGCTTCTTTAATTTTTTTCTTTCCATTTTTACTTATCACTTTTTCAACAACCTTTTAAAATTGCCCCTCATGACATTCTCAAATTTTTTTCTTACCTTGCCAGTATTTTCTAGAGCCATACAACTCATTGCCAATTCTCTAGGGTCAAATTAGTTATGTCATGAGCCAACAGTATGGTGTTAACAGGAGCATCCTAGTGGGTCTTCTGCTCTTATTTCACATGGAAGCTAAAGAACACAAACTAACCTGTTGGGTATGCACAATAACATGGTATTTGCTGTTCACACTAACCCACCAGATGTCAAAGCTCAAGATATACAATGATAAAAAAGAAAAAATTACTCTCTTTGAAGTGAGCAGCAGAAATAAATCTGCAATAAAAGAAAATTAACTGGTATTGATAGTTGCATCCACAAAGTGCAATATTCAAATGGATTAGCACAAAGTGCTTAATAATAGCATGTGGCACACAATACTAGACCAGTTAACTAAACTGGATAACATATCCTTCAAGAAAAAGCTGAAGAATTAATTATTGAAAATGTTAGAATTGGAAAAAAAAAAAGTTGACAACCAAAGACATTGCATCTTAAGTTGTCTCAGAATCATTTACAAAATTTAGTTTAATTGTTCAAAATGTTTGCTTCGTTCTTAGAATTAAACTTGGACTCAGTTAATTGCCATACATGATGCATGTTTGGGTGATCATGTCTCTTTTGATTCATGACTGACTAGGCAGAAATTTTTTCCCACAGTAGGTTGCTATTTCTTTGTGATAGACTGGTTGCCAACCAAGACTATAGAACCCAGTCAGTCCTGCTATTAAATTCATAGCTTGAGGGAGAAGAGATGGTTTAATACCTCTTTTCCTTTGTACGTAAGTGAATGAAATGAATTCAAACTTGGACTAACTGGTTAAAAAAAAAATTACCAACCAATATAAAATTTGAGAAGTGAATATTGATTATCCCATGAGAGAATGTGTTCATTATTATTGAATCTTTGCCAGTTTACTATGTTTAGACATGTGTCAAAGCATAAACAACATCTTTTTTGGCTTAGTAATTGAGGCCATGTATTGATAAGTGCATCACAAGGTTATGATGCAAAATTAAATTAATCTGTTTAGGTGTGTAGAAGATCTGACAGCCTTCAGTATATAAAAACAAACAGTTTAGTATGCCAGAAAGCTGTACTTAGCAACAAGTCATTTTTTGTTCTCATGTTTCTTGAAAAGAAATGCTAATTATAGTAATTGTTGAATGTTCCAGTATGGAAATTTTAGCATAACTGATTCAATGTTCAGAATGACTCCAGAATAGCTCTCCTGTCATTCTATTACACAGAGATAGAACAAAAGTAAATAAACACAGCTATTTTCAAACAAAAGCCTTTGTTCAAAGGTTGAAACAGTTCAAGAATGTTTTATGACCATAAACATTTGATAGACATATATATAGCAAACATTTTTACTTTGTACATCAATTGTTTTCTTAAAGAGAGAAGCACACATCACAAGAAATTGAACATGATCAGTCGTAACTGATCAGAAGAGAAAATCTAATCAACAAGTGTTGACCCTTTTTTATAAAATGTCACACTTTAACTTAATTTTTAGTAGTTAGTTTTCTTTCAAGATAACACTGCATGTATTTAGACTGTCTTTCTTTTATATCTTTAACTTTTGATGTAGCTAAGTTTCTACTAAAATAAACATTCATATTTGCTAGTCACTGAACATGTAACTGGCATTTTAAATTAGTACTGCTGACCTGCTGCCTCAATTGTATTTGTGCATTCACTACTTTTAGCTCAAATATGAGGGTGGGTTAAAAAGTTTATAGGTTGATTGAAAGAAACATGCTAGAGCTGTGAAATCTTGCATGCATTAATTGAAATTCTTATTAAGAACTACCTTGCTTTTTTTCCCGATAAACTAACATCTGATTGTTCAAAGACTTAAAAAGTAACTAGTAGCGACTTCTCTTGAAAATGGACAGAATTTGGCATTGTGGTGTACCTGTAGAAAAAGGTTTGTCTACGTTAGGGGATGATGCTCTAGTTTTATTAACAGTGCAAAAGTGTACAGGTGAATTTAGGACGGGACAGCAGAGTCTTGTAGATGACTCAAGGTCTGGACATCCTGCATCTGTCACCATTGAGGAAAACATTGTGTTCACCATATGGTAATGGATAGCAGGCAATTGACTAGAAATCAAACAATCAATGCTATTAGCATATCCTGTCAGAGAGTTGAGAATATTCTTCACAATGAACTTGGTATGACAAAGGTTTCTGCTCAGTGGGTGACATTGTTTGGGGCCAATTCATTTGGTTTTCTTGAGCATTTCCTAACCCAGAATGAGTGTTGATTTTATCACTTAGAGCCATGCAGTGAAAATACCTCTTACCCCACCTGCTCCAAAGCAGGCCAAGGTTGTTCTATCTGCTGGGAAAGTTATGGAATCAGTCTGTGGTATTAAACTGGTTGTCAGCCTTCTTATTCTCAATTTGACTATCATATGTTCCCCAAATGCAAGATTTCACAGGTTTAGCATCACTCCTTCATAGCCAGCCTTTGAATTTTTCAGCTCACCCTGATACTAGCAGTGGCAACCAAAATTTTCAAATGTAAATTTAAAGGTAAAAGAAGATTAAAATTAGCTACTGGGAATTGTGTTTATGTGTGTGCATGTATGTGGAAAATCACTGGAAAAATTCAAGGCACGATATCACCAAAGAGATTTAGTCAAAATATACATATTGTAGACCATGACACTGATTATAGCAACCCTGATGAACTGGAACTACACACAATAAACAAATCAAATGACTAAACTGAAGCCACTGCAAAAACAAATGGAGGAGTCCAGGAAAAGAAAGAAAACATGAAAAATTACTGGTAAAAGTAAACTTTGAGCAGAAGACAATATATTACCACTCCAAATATATAGGCATATGTGTCCAACTCAGCAAAAAAACTAGTGAGGAAGTCAAATACCATCCTAATGGCTTATAATAAGACAATCATTCCACAAATCAGTACTATGTCTCCAATGTAGATATGACCAAGGCTCATGATCAGAGAAACAGTAATTGCATAAAACTTCTAGAAATACTTATATATACCAATTTTTTTATTTATTAGTTAAATGTAGGACTCATTGGGGAATGTAAATCAGGTCATTTTTTTTTTAATTATGAGACTATTTTTCTGAAAATCTGCTCTAAATAGTAAAATTAAAAAGTCATTAAAACGTGTAGTTTTAATGACTTTTTAATGTAGATAAACTTTTGATTTTATAAAAATATAATTTTAGAAAATCATATTCTGAAGAGGAAAAAAAAATTTCAATGAATTTTTATAAGAATTGTTTTCATTTTTTTCTTTCTAATTAAAGTTTCAAACATCTTTTAAATTTCTTTCAGTTACTCAGTGTCTTTGGTTATTAATTCATTAAAAATATACTTTATTTACAAATCAAAAATTCAAAAGCTTACTACAAATCATTTAAAATTAAGATTTTTAAAATAATTTCTAATTTTTATTAAGTTAAACTGCACATTTTCTTTTACTATGGAAATAAAGATCACGTTTTAAGGGTTGTTCCCCTTACAATATGTTAAACTGGTTTATGTCAACTTCTGGTCACCATACTTCCAGATTGATAACAGGTGCTGTCATGGCCTACTTGTAAGGTCAACATGTCAGACCTTTGTAATTAAGAAATACTTTTATTCAAAATTTCATGCCATAAACAAGTAATATTTGTTTCAAATCAGATTAATTCAACTTTAAATTTACTAATTTTTCAAAAATAACAAATGAGAGATGTATATTTTATTTTTGCAAGATTTTTGAAACCGAGAATTAACTTTTGTTTACAAATGTGTTGATTGCTCAAAAAATGACCGAAAAATTGAAATTTTTTTTAAATCTCAAAATATTATATTCCAATGAATATAATTTCTGTTTGAAATACATCCAAGTATTTTGTTCAATGGAAATAGAAAATTTAATCATTTAGCTTTCAATTAAACTAAAATTAAAGTTTCAAGAAAAAAAAACTTAGGTATAGAAAATAGAGTGGAGGTATCTATATAATATAATTTATTGTTTGGGAACATGTCTCAATTTGCTTGCCATTTTCTTCTGATGTGTTATGTCATTTTGTTTTTGCAATCTAACTTTCATTTTCATTGTCTCTTTTGTCAGTGTGTCAGCTTCATAATTTCCCTTGATGTCAATATGGCTAGGAATCCAAGCCAATATTATTTTGTGTTTTATTAACTGATGACAAGTTTCTAAGATTTCTTGAATAATGGGATAACTTTTGTTCTTTTCTTTTCTTTTGCTGATAAACTAGATAGGGAGTCTTAGAATATTATAAACTTCCTATCTTCTGCATTTTCTATCATTTTAAGTGTAATTTTAATAGCTAATAGTTCAGCTGTATAGATGGATGCATTATTTGGTAGCCTGATTAGTTTATAAATTTGTCTGTGGCTGTTGCACCTATTCTATTTAGATCCATCTGTGTAGAATGGTTTATAGTTACGATATTTGTCTCCTATTTCACCATACATACTCTTGTTGATTGTTTCTATTTTTCCTTATGTCAGTGTTAGGTCTCTGTGAGGTTTGAAGATTGTCCATAGAGCTATCATACGTATTGTGATTAGTGTTAAATTATCAGAATCTTTGTTTATTTGTTCTAGTGCTTTCGTAATTTGAAGTCAAAGTGAAGGGATGGCTGTTGGTTTATTTCTATAAAAGTGGGTATATTAATGTTTTGTAGTATACTAAATTATTTGGGTTGGATTGTAGTTCTAGTGCTCATTGGAGGGATAATTTTTCACACCTCAGAAATATAGATGGTTCATTGGCTTCTATATAGAAACTTTGGCATGTGTGAGGTTCGAAAGGTTCCAAGACTTAGCTATTTCTTTTTTTTACAGTGCATTTATCTCCATTTACTATTAATTTTCCTTATTATTTTTTCATGTTTTGTTTATTAAGGTTTTGTTGTTTAATTTGGAGGGGTAGTTTTTGCCAAGATTTTCTTTTATATTTTTTAATTCTGCTGTAAACCAGGGTTTTGATTTTTTTTTTTTTTTTAATCATATCACCACAAGCAAGGCGAAAACGCCACTGATGCGCAGGGGGCTACGTAAGAGTGAAAAGATTGGAAAAGAGAAAAACCGGAAACCACATCCTAAACAGGAAACAAGGGATGAGCCTCTTCACCTGTTCAATAGACATAGGTGGAGTGTGAACCGGGCGCTAGTTTTGTCTATCTATGGTTTAAAGGAAGATTTGGGTATTGTTTGTCTTGCTATTTGTGTTAGTATGTTTTGTTACATGTCACAACCCTCACTGGCTGGGGGCTTCCTCACCTCTAAGGATGACAATGTTGTGTCTTTCCCTGCAATAATATCAACCTTCCTGGGTAAATGCCGAGAACTGAATATTAAGTTAGATGGCAATTAATTTTGTTATTCGCACATCAAGCACATGGGAAAATTATAGCACAAGATCTTTCAAGCAAACAACAAAATGAAGGTAACACAAGACACATGATTAAAAATTAAATCATATATTTTTATTGACAATTGTGAATAGAAGTAAAATCTGATTTTTCTGGGCTATAAGATAAAAGTGTCTATCATAAAGAAAGGGGTTTCACTTAATATTTTTTGTGTAATGTTGTATGCAATAAAATACTTATAAGAATTGGTGATGTGCACAAATCTATGAACTGGAAAAAAATAAATAAAAAAATATAGAACATGATTTTGTAACTTACAGTTTCTTTCTCTCTCTCTCTCTCTCTCTCTCTCATAATTATCATTTATCTCTTTTTACTTTCCCCTTTTTTATATTTTATCTAGCTTTTTTGTTCTTTTTTTAAATATATAGCATTCAGTTCTCTAAAAAAACAAAATCAATGCTCTCGCTTTCTTTTCTCTTTTCCAGTGGTCTCTAATATAATTTCAAAGTGAGCAGCGGGGACAGAATCCCAATCATTGTCCTAAAAAAATGTTCTCCTGAACTCTCCTCAGTTCTCTCCAAACTCTATAACTACTGCCTCTCTGCTTCATGCTTTCCTGCCTGCTGAAAGCCCTCCTCTGTGGTTCCAATATATAAAAACACTAGTGAACTCTCTTACCCCTCTAATTATCGCCCTATCAGCCTCCTACCAACTTTTGGCAAAGCGTTCAAAGCCATCATCAACACCAAGGTGGTTCAACATCTCACAGCCCACAGACTCTTCTCTGACAAACAGTATGGTTTCCACTTCACCAGGTCTACTGCTGATATACTAACGACCATCACTGAATATATATACCAGACTCTTGACAAGAACAGTGAAGCCTGAACTGTTGCCATAGATATCCCCAAAGCGTTTGATAGAGTCTGGCATGCTGGCCTTCTACACAAGCTGTGGGGCTATGGTATAACTGGACAATTGTTTGACCTTATCCAGTCATTCCTTTCAAATCGCACAATGAAGGTAGTATTGAACAAACATGTCTCCTAATACTATCATACGAACGTGGGTGTCCCTCAAGGCTCTGTTCTAGGTCCTACGCCTTTCTTGATCTACATTAACGATCTCCCTGATATAATATGATCCCAAGTTGCTTGAAAAGGACCTCCAATCCGTGGTGGACAGGGGTAAGAAATAGTACACAAATTTAATGCTTCCAAAATGAAGTTGCTATCTATTAACCATTACATACAATTGATCCTACAGCATGGATCAGGTTAGTCTCTCTGAAAGCAAAACACTGTGCTTCCTCGAGCTAACTCTCACAACAGACCTCAAGTGGAAGCACTATATAGAATCCATAGCTAAATCTGCTGCTAAGAAGGTCGGTTCTCTGTGTAGGGCCAGGAAGTTTTTCCCGTCTGAAACAATCCTGCACATATATAAATTTACCATCCACCCATGCATTGAATACTGCTGCCATATCTGGTCAGGTGCTCCTGCTATCCACCTAGGGGTTCTTGACAAAATCTAACGGAGAATCTGTAATGTGATCAATCCTGACTTGGCAGCTACAGTCACTTTCTCACCGGCACAATTTGGCTTCCCTGTGTCTCTTCTACAAATACTTTCATGGCTTCTGCTCCGATGAACTTAGCTCACTGGTGTCCCCTATATATGAATTTCCTTGAGCCACAAGATTAGCAACTAGGTCCCACCCTTTTTCTGCAAAACCAATAAAATGTAAACACAAATTCTATTCCAGTAGCTTTTTTTCTCACACTTTCCACCTGTGGAATTCCCTTCCTTTTACTTGCTTCCTTGACCGCTAAAATCTCCAAGAATTCAAATGTAAAATCAAGTCATCTTCTATCTCACTAACCTGCATCCTCTCTCTCATGCTCTTTTCTCTGTCCACTCCACTCTCATCCTATAACCTGTCACTCTTTCTCATAACTTTCCTCCTATGTAACCCCCTGCACAACAGTAGCAGTAAAATGCCTTGCTTGGGGTGATATGATTATTAAAAAAAATATTTTATTTTAGTGAGTGAATCTTAAGATGACTGTTTTTTTGTTATCTATTTCCATATATTTTAAACTTTCTATGCTGTTTGTTTTCTTTGTTTGTGAACTTGTTTTTTGTCCAGTATTTGTATGTTCTTAATTACTTGGGTTTTTTTTCATTTTGTTTTTTTTATTATCTTTATGTGGGTTGTTCTGTTTACTTGTTTTTAGTTCTGTTTCTTCTGTTTTTTGGATTTGGATTTTGTTTTGTATTGAAGGTTTGATTGTTTTTTGTTTGGTCACTTTTCTGTTTGTAGAATTTTTTATTTGAGAAGTTTTCAGTGTTTTGTTGTTGTCAGTTAATTTTGTTGGATTTACATTGTTTGTGGATAGCTTTGGTTCAGTGGTATAGATTGTTTCCAACATTACAATTAGTTTTAATGTTTTCAATAAGTTTTTTAATTCTTGAATTAAAAATCTTAGTTCTTGTGTTTCATGTAATTTGTTTGATATTAGATTTTCATGGGTATAGCTTGATTGCTTGTAATTTTTGTATATGATGGTGTACTGGAGTTTGTTTTGATGCTTTTACTTGCTTCTGAGTAGGGAAATGTTTGGTGTGTTTTAATATATCTTACTTTTTCCAGGTTTCACAGTCCTTGGAAGTTGCCCTATGATCTTTTTTTTTATAAATTAGGGCATTTGGTTTCATTTGGGTATGTGATCTGTGTGGTTATGATTATTCTCCCCACATTTTCCATATACCAATTTCCTTGTAGATTTATACTTACCATGTCCAAATCTTTGACAGTTGAAGCATCTTAATGGGTTTGGAATATGTGTTTCTACCTTGGAAATTGTACAGCCAATTTTTATTTCCTGTGGTAGTTCTGGGGCATCAAAAATAATGATGTAAATATTGGTATCTATAATTCTATCATTTTTCTTTAATGGATATTCTTTTAATGTCTGTTACATTTCATGATAAAATTATTGTTCTTAATTTCCTCCAGCATATACAGTGAGACTTCAGTGCTTCTCACCACACCTTTGGAGGAATTTAAAAATTAGTGTGGGTAGACCGTTACCTTTATATCATGAAATTTAGTCATCCTTAGTAGAGTTTCAGTGTCATGTTTTCCTTTGACTTCTGTCCGTAACGTATTGTTTATAGTTTGTTTTTTTTTTGTTTTTTTACTGTTTTTGCAGTTATTCGAGATGCTAAGATTTTTTCTATTACAAAATGTGACAACTTTGTTATTAGTCTTTTATTGGTTCTATTACAATGAATTTTTTAAAAATTCTTTGATTTTTTTGTGTCTATATTAATGTGTAGTCTCCTGTTTTTTTTTTTTGTGCTATTACTTTATTATTATTCAGCCATGCTCTCCACTCACCTCAAATGGGACACCTTTGACCACAGATAACAATTTATATTTTTTATTAAATAAAATTCATTGTTATTGTTAAACCTTCAGTCCCATCAGCTTCCCTTTTCAGATCTTCATCCTAAAAAAAAATCATCTTTATGTTTCCAGTGTTTCAGCTACTTTCATCCTATACATGTTGTATTCCAATGTAGAAGTCTTGTTTGTGCCCTGACCATCGTGATCCACTGTTTGATTCTGGTGCTGCTGATTTTTCCATTTCTTTTTGATGGCAGATATCCAACCAAGAAGAAGAAAGTCAACACCTAACAAAATTACTGAACCTAAGAAATAACATTCTTTAACTAAAAACTTATTGTAAAGAGATTTTAAAGTTTTTATTCATTCATGAAGTGAATTTATCTGATCTGCTACTTTCTAAGAAGTAAAAACTGTGACTTTTATTTTTATGTGTATAATATTAAAGTTTACTCTTGGTAAATATACATGTGGTGAGGAGGGTCAGTGTGCCCACATTGCCACCAAATGTGATACAAGGACAATTTCATATGGGTTTAATGGCAATACTGTGGAAAAATTGCGCAAGTCCACTCAGCCCTTCCCCTTTTGTGGACATAACAAACACCAGGTAATGACCCAGCTCCTCACAAAGAGCTTGAGCTTAATATTAATTTCAACTTTCCTGGATTGAAGAACTCCAAAACAAGTTCAGTATAATATATAGGAATAATTTTTGAACATGGAAATAAATTTGAATACCTAAACAGGGGAGATGATATTTTATTGTAAGTTTGTAACTTACAAAATAAAATGTTTAGCTTTATATAGCTATCTATGAAGCATAGTTTAATGTAGCACTGAATCACTCAGGCTCCATAAAACCTCAATACATAAGGTTTAAAATGAATTTTTAAAAAATGAAAAATTTTCTTGAAGCTTTTATTTTAATTTTAATTTTTAAGCTAATAGATTAAATTAAATATTTCCATTAGGTAAAATACTTTGCTGTATTTCAAAGACAAATTTAAAATTCTGAAAAGAGTTTCTTTATTAAAAAAAACTAAAAATAATTTTTTGAAAATTTATTTGATGAGTATTAGCTGATTTAAAGTATAATTAATCTGAGTTGAAACAAATGTTATTTACAATATCTCAGAAATATATATTTTTTAGCCCAACAGTAGCTGTGTTGATAGTCTGATGACAGATCTAATGTTGTTCTATGGAGACTTTATCTGTAAAACATAATTGAAAAAAAATGACCTGAGTGTATTTTTTATATAATTTTTAAGGACTCATTAATTTTGAAAATTTAGGGAAATATTCTCCATGATCTAATGTTTTATTGAATTTTAGAAATGTTAACTTTAAATTTACTATAGTTATCACTCATATTTTTTGATAACGTGCATGGTCACCCATACTTACAAAAATCAGCATGTTTATACACATAAAAAAAATTTTAAATTCATTTAAAAATATTGATATTTGATGATTTGTACTAAGTTTTTCCATTTACAATTAGTTTTCACTTAATAATATCATCTAAATTAATTAGGCTGAAATTAATACAGAATTTTAAAAGATTTAAAAGATAATGAATTTTAACTAAACTTTAAAAAATGGAAATGATTCTTGTAAAAATTCATTATTCATCTAAATTTTCTTCTGAAGACAATACTGTCTTTCATATATATCATTCATAAAAGCAATTAAGAGCTTATCCAATTAAATAATGTCTTAGTTTTATTGCATTTTTTACTTTTTGATTGAGAGCAGATCTTCTGTAAAATGAAATCGATTTTACAACAAAAAAAACAAAACCAAAAAAAACAAACGTGATTTAAATTCTCCAAAGAATTCTGCTTTTAGTCACTAAAAATTTTCCCATTGAATTTTTAAAGTTTCATAAAATTTAAGTAAAATTAAGTATGGTGTGAAACACATGTAAAAAATATTTTTACCAAGATTTTTTTAATAAAATAAACTTCTAAAATAATTTCACTAATTTGTGAATAAGTCATGAAAATTTAATTAAAATCCAACAATTATTTGATTTTTACAAAAAATTCCAAATTAATGTGTCTGTCACCACAAAAACACACACTATAATTTGTTATGCTAAAATATAGTACATCTGCTGACACAACAAAAACCAGATTTTTAATAAAAATTTGAAATGTTGTAAAAAGGAGTAAAATCTTTAATTAAATATTCAAAATGTACTTTGATCTTTCCTTTTAATAATAACAAAGATTTTAATGGTAAAATTATGTATTTATTAAGTTTGGAGAATGTTTCATTATGGTATGCTGATTTTTTAGCATCATTAATATTTTGTGTCTAATATATCAAGTAATTAAAAGCTTTTCTAATTCTTTTTCTAATTAAATATTATCATAGTTTTATTGTATTTTTTATTTTTATTTTACAATTCAGAGCAGATTTTTAGTAAATGGTGTTTAAAAAAAAACAAAACAAAAAAAAATATTTGATGATTTAAATTCTCCAAGGAGCCTGGTTTTTAACAAATATGAAAAGGATGAAATTTTAATTTCTAGAAATTTCATAAAATTAAGTGAGGGTAACAGATATAAAAATAAATTATTTTTACCAAGATTTTCTAAAAATAAAAATTAAATAATTTAATTAATTTGTGATAAGTCCTGAAATTGTTGTTAAAATGTGACAATTATTTAATTTTTGCAAGAATTTCCCAATGTATTTTTAACACCAAAATAGATGCTAATATTTCCAGTACTAATCTTTGGCCCACCTTGATGCAAGAAAAACAAGATTTTTAACTAAAATTTCAAACATGCTAGGAAGGATTCAAAAATTTAATAAAAATACTTTGGTCTTAATAATAAAAAACATTTTGATGATAAAACTTTTTTTGAGACCTTTATCATTTTCTTTTATAGAAAACATTTTGAGGTATCTACTTAGGCTTACCTTGTGTAACCCAAGGTGAAGATGAATCATATAATAATTCTGCTTGTTCCTTCCTTAGTTAGTTACTTAGTTTGTCTATCCGTTACACCACTTACTTTCTATATAAGCTTGTCCTTCCCTTCCATTTTTTAAATGCTACTTTCCTCAGCATTTCTTTCACCTTTGCCAAACAAAATGAAAGAGTGAGAGAGTAGGAGGAGAAAGTCTATAACATTACCGTAGCAGCAGCAGCTTAAGCTGTGTGTATATGTGTGTGTGTACTGTACAATATAGTAAAAATAAGTAGGTTTGTTGTTGTATCCAACGACCTAATAACGAAATTTCCAACCTCTTTTACACCCTTGGCCATTACTCAGTTGCTCTTTTATGTTTTCAATGGACACAGGAGCCTTTAACGTAACTTTAATTATTTTAAAAAAATTTTTTAATCCCTTCTAACATTTTCAAAATTTTGTCAGAAAGTTTTGTTTTGTTTTGAGTTAGCGGCTAAAGAAACATTACAACTGTTTTACAATGGAAACGTAATGATTGCATCACCCACTTTTTTCGGTGACAAACAGATTAATTTGGAAATTCTTGCAAAAATCAAATTGTTGAATTTTAATGAAACTATCAGTACTCATTCACAAATGAATGAAATTATTTTTTAAATTATTATTTTTTAAAAATCTTGATAAAAATATTTTTTTTAACCTCTGTTACCCACCCTCCACGTAAATCCATGAAATCTTAATAAATTTTATATTGATGACTAACTTTTGTTTTATTTGTTCAATGCAGGACTCATTGGGGAATATAAATCATCTATTTTTTTTATTTTAAGTTTACAATCATTATCTGAAAATCTTTTCCGAAGAGTAAAATAAAAAATGTAATAAAAATCTGATATAATTTCATTTTGATAAGCTTTTAATTTTAATTGGAATAAATAATAACTATTACGGACATTATACTCTGAAGAAAAAAAATTTTTCAATTAATAATAAAATGATTTTTATTAAACTTTTCAATTTTAGATAGGCAATACAATCATCTATTCTTAACTAAAAAGTCTACTTGCAATCAATTCTTTGAAGATTTTAAAAATATTTTTGAAAATTTATATATATTATTAAATTATTTAATAATAATAATAATAATAAAAAAAATAAAACAATTCTTTAAAAATTTTATTATTTTATTAATTTATTTTATTTATTAAGATGTTACTATCATTTGTAGTATGACAAAGTAAAATTTTTCCAGGAAATCATAATTATCCTTCCGTGGACATTCCATGGGTTCCAGTAATAAAAACAAATATGCTTATTAAAAAAACAAACTGAAGAAAGATTATATCATTTTTTTGTGATACACACATAACATTGGCAATTAGTCCTAACTAGATTGTAAGAAATAAACTACCAATAAGTGAAGTAAAATTTAAAACTGCAATTAATTCACATTTATTTTTAAATATTTTTGTATGTAAAGGTGTCAGTTGATTTTCTGAATATATATCTTTTTGTAGTAAAATGTTTTATTATTTGAAATGTGTTTGCTATATAGAAAGTTTATACATTTTAGTAAGTATCAACAGTCATAATTTACAGTAGAAAAGATAGTACAGGTATATTAACTCAGAGAAGTGATGATGTAGTTTCAATTGCTGGTGAGTTTTTGATTTCTAGCCTCTTTGCTAGAATATTTTATGGCAAAGGAATCACTTGGAAGAGATCTGTGTAAACAAGCTGATATTTTTAAGTTGACTGACCACAGCCTGTTTTCAAGTCTCATTTATCCGTTTTTAGAGAATACATGCTTCAAAAGTTTAGAATTTATTTGAACCAACAGTTATTGGTTGAACATTTTTTATCCATCTGCAATAATTTCATGGTAAATTTACAATCAGGATCATACAATATAGTTCCTTACCTGATAATACAATGTTACAAAATTAAAAACAATAGCAATAAAAAACTCAAAAAGGGTAAAAAAACTGAATGAGGTAGACTAGGTTATGCATTTAGACATATTGCATGCCCAAAATTTTAAATTTAAATCTAAAATAAGCACCCCTGTATCACATTTCTTGGTGTAGAATTGTAATCAGTGTTTATTGTTTCACATTTTCTCCCACTACATGTACATGATTGATAAAAACATTCTCAGCCTCAAATATCACACCACTGGTCTGTTACACTAGTTTACTATACATTACTGTATAACAGGACACCCACCTGCTTTATATAGAACTACGGTGTTCATGACTGGCTTGCAACTAAAATCTTTTTTTTTAATAATAAAAAAAAGGAAAAAGTCTTTTTATAGATATCTATCAATAGCTTTATAGTATATAAATGTTTATCTGTTGATGATATCACTATGAGTTAAAGAGTATAGAAATTAGTAGAGAAGCAAAAGATAATATAATTGTTAAGAATAACCAAGCCTGTCTATCTTTGAGATTTATATGCCTTCATGTAATTTGTATGGCCATCATAGAATTATTAAAATCTTTTTAATGGCGTTACAATTTACATGCAGGAGTTACATCTGCATCAGCAACAACATCCAGCCATTAATCTGAAACAATTCCAGAGCATTGCCATTTGTATCAATAACATATGTCAACATTGACTTGGTTTTTTCTGTAGGCTATGGCAAGTCTGTGCATCACTGAGTAAAATCTTCAATATCAAGCAACAACATTTTTTATAGTAGGGGAACCCACTTTCTGAGTATCAAAAACAGTTCTCAAAAAGATGTGCAAGTCTACATCATTGGTTGCTAGTGAACTGCAGGTATTGCATCAAAGTATTCTTTCTCCTAATTGAATACCTTAACAAAGGATAAATGGTCCAAAACTCCCACTGGATCATGGGCTAAATGGACATTGAACCTACAAGAAGGTTTTGTCTGCCCTAGAAAAGTATTGTTTTTAATCTTGATGAGTGTCTAGGCATCCTCTTCAATAGAAAAGCTTGATGAGAAACCAGTTTAGTCACCAACAACCAGACCATGCAGCAGTTAGTACTATGTTACATGGTATCAGATAGCACTCACGGAGGGATCAGACATAATCTTGGAATATACTTGTAATAATTTAACATGTAAATTAATAACTTATACAAAGAATTTTGTGAAAAAATTGGCAATAATTTTATAGAACCTGATATACAAGAAAAATAAGTTAATAAAAATTTATGAAATGTTTAATCATAAAAAATAAAAGAGAACAAACATACCACTGAAGCTTAACAAACATATCAATATTATTTTGACAACAAGATTATTTTATTCTTTACATAATCATAAGTAACAACTTTGCATTAATTGTTGGCATCTTTGAAACAGTGAAATGATTAAAAGCTCTCTTCAACATTTCTGGTAGAATTAATTGCTTCTTACCAGTCAATATTTCTAGAGCCCAATCACATACCATTTTAAAATAGAACATTTTCTTTAAAACCAGTTACTATTATAGTGGGGATTTTACAAGTACAAGATTGTGGTGATACCAACCGAACAAAAGTGATGAACCAGATGTTGGCTCTATGCCAACCAGAAAGCGAATGAATAAAAATCATCTCCACGCAGGTGGATTCGCGCAGATGTTCTGGTTGAAAAATAAAAATTAATCAAATATCAAATTTCCATTTTGCGAGCCTACGTGAATTTTATTTACCAGCCAATGGGAAGCCCAGAATCAAATTCAAGTATGAAAATCCAGAACAAGTTGTTTGATCCAAAAAGTGGAGACAAACCATCGTTAGACAGACAGACTGACCGGCGGAGACGGATGAGCTGATTAGTTTCTCCCTTGACCTAAGTCGAGCGGCTACTATACTTGCCTCTTTCTTTCTCCACTGTCTCATAAGTACTTACTGACCTCTTCAAAGACATTCCTCAAAAGTACTTACTGACCTTAGAAATGGCAACTTCAAAATGAACATCCCCTTACCTACAAGACACTTCAACACTCCTAAGCCTTTTATCTTTTTCAGCATTATATTTTCCATGAACATTCTAACCTCCATTGAACTTATATTCAAGTATTGCTTTAATTGTAAAACATAAAATGAAACTTGTTTATATATAAATGTCATTTTATACTCAAATTGCCTTTCTTGATTTTATAATAATTTTATGAATTATAGTGGGCTATCTTCCCACAAGGCCAAATTCTGTTAACCTGCTATGGTATACAATTACCCTTCACTATAACAGAACCCTACTACAACTAGAAAAAGAATAAATAAGATACCCGCTATAAAATAAAGTCATAGTAATAAAGTAACAGCATGGCTGGGGGTCCTTTTGTGGCAGGGGCGGTGTCACCTCTGAAATGGTAATAGTGATAGTAAGGGAGGATGTGCCATAAAACAGAAAGCACCAATTGAAAGAGAGGCATCTTTGAATAACCAAGATGTTGAGATGCCATAAAGACTTTGAAGTGTTACTTTACAGAAAGTTAATTTAGAAATATAATCTTTTTGTAAGTGTACAAAGGATATCAAATTACTAATGGAAAATTACTGGAACAGTAATAATTTATAACTTTTAAAGAGAAATGGATTTTGAATCTTTTGAACTAGAACTTTTTTTAAAATAAGAATCTCTGTAGTTTACAAAAGAATGACAGAATAATTTTTGTTATAAACCTTGAAAACCAAACGATAAAAAAGTAAACAGTTTATTCTCGGAGAAGTGAGATTGTACTTTGGTAGTATGTTGGTACGTTCAAGCTAGAAAAACAGGTACATCTCAAATGGAGCATGTGAGGTCAGTTCTCTTAATAAAAGAAGCAAGCAAAATGAAGACCAGGGGAGTAGGAGTTGGTGTTTGACTGTCTTCGAATGCAGTCAATCTGAGTTGAGAGACATCAGAGATTGAAAGGAAGCACCCACAGTGTATTGCTGATGCTGAGGGCAAGGATGGGAAATACAGCTGCTAAATACTGCTATTCCTACTAATATTATTACTACTGTTACTACTACTGAGAATGAGGTTGTAGTAGTTGCACTAAGAACAGACCAAAAATGGGGTTAAACGAATGCCACATCTCTCCTTTACTGAAATTATTCAAAGTATTTGTTTTATTTGGTTATTGTTCATATAAAAGAGACATTCAACTTTGTGCAACAAGAATTTTTTTGTGTTTGTTTTTGATATATAAAAAAAATAACTTTTGTTCTTCCAAAATCATATCGACTTGGTTATATTTATTTTTCTGTTAACCCGATTCTGACACAACGTTCATGCAAGTGGACCAATGAGTAGCTTCTGGCGTCTTATATTATGATCACTCTCCAGAATCAAAACAATCACATGGCTGGAGGGTGGCATCGAATTGATATTGGGAGCCAGAGACTCATGTCTAACCTGTAATACTGGACCATACCAGACCAACTACCAGTTTTGTGGAGAGCATCAGTCTAGTGGGGTGAAGATAACGTGTTACAATTTATATAAATATCAAATTTTGATTGATTTTGTATCTTATGGCTTTAAAGTAAAAAAATACTTTAAGATTGTAAGAACTTTTTGAGGATAATGATTTTTGCTGATAAAAGTTCTACTGATTAACCCATAGATGAGGGTAGAAGTAGATTTATACATTTCCCAAGGGTATATGTGTGTAATAAATATAATGGACGTGAATGGAATTGGAAATTTGCTCTCCGATTTCTAATTCCGAGCTGTGGGTGGTATAATAGATATATACCACCTATGACACTTTGCCAGGTCAGTTGCTGTTGGTTTCAATCCAGATAGCTGGTCTTAGGTTGACTCTGTTCACGAGGATCTCCCCTGTCCCATGTTGTACTGATTGATCACAAGGCAGTCACGTGAGTTTTCCACTAGCTGACTCTCTGCCGAACTAAACCAAATCGGGAAGCGTGCACACAATTGGATAATAAAAGAAAGAAATATAGCACCAAAAATAAATGGACCGACGTCTGAAGTGTTATAAAAGAAAGTCTTTATATACAGAAAATAATTCACATTAGTAACATGATCATTTAGATATTTCCCAATTCCTGCTCCTATCAAGCTGGTAATGGAACGGAAATCCCTTAAGCAAATCAAAGTATAACGTTCGGATGTTTATCCTCCTAAGTAATCATCAAGAAATCTGGCTAGCCACAGCGTTTTGCTCTGAACAGAGTTCTAAGTTCGCAGCAAGTCTAGTTGACTTTGGTTCTTTCTCTCCAGAATGTTGCAGAAGATGCCGAAGTGCTGGGTTATGGGTAGGTTGGCGCAGTTCATCTTCGGAATTGGAATCAAGGTGGATTTCTTATTCTGGGCTGGATCACTCTCTGTCTTTAATTCTGTTCGGCTGGCAATTTTTAAAACCTAAGTCTTCATAAGAATGATATTTCTTATAATGTAATACAAATAAAAACAGATTTCCTAAATTTAAATTAGGAAAATTAGGTGATATGAGAAAATCATACATAACTTTGGGTGAAATCACTTGACATGTTTGAAAAGAGGTACAAGGGAAAGTATTGAAAAGTTTTCAGGCCAACCAAAAAATACTTAAAAAATGTTGTGCCAAGAACATTTCAATACTCTAGTGTACATTTTTATATAAATTAGAAATTTTGCAAAATATTGTTAGTACACATGCACATTAGTGAACTCATACCTGGGTTAAAATAGAAATTATCATTAATTTTTGCTGGTTAATTTTATTCTGACAATAAAATAAACAAATATAATTAAGAAGCACGAGAGAACATTAATTTGTTTAAGTCTTTGATACAGAGAAAAATTCTTTATGACACAAAGTAAGTTTTATTTAAAATATAGCAAAATTTTTAATCCTGATTTCAAGAACTTCAATTTTTTAAGTTAAAAAACGAATGATTATACAATTTCACATAGACTGGCAAAGTATGTTGCCCAATAAAATGATGACTATTATTAAATTATGGAGCTTTTTGAAAAGTTGATGAAAAAGTAAGCATTTAAAATAAAAAAAGTCAGTGATATAATTTTGTTATGTGTGATATAGTTTTTGTTAAGAAAGTACACATGTTGGATGTTGTCATCAACTGAAACATCTACATTGTTTTGAGACTTTTTCAGAATGCTTGTTGCTCATGGAGCAGCCCAACTAGAATTCAATGGTTCAATTTGTTGGGAAATTTGTGCGACAGAGACAGGAAAAATTTAAAAAAATTAAAAACAAAGAAATAAAAATGTAGGAAAGTTAGTGAAATAAGAATCTTAAAACCGGACATTGTTGAATAATTCAAGAAGTACTTTTTTTAGTATCTGTTTTACGTTTTATCATGCATTCTTGGAAAAGATAATGGAGTGTTTTCCCACTTGAATTCAGTGTTTTCTTTCTCTTAGATTGCTTGCCGCTCAAATCTAGAGAGCGCAGTTTACCCTTCTATTTAATCCATAGTAATATGGGAGAAGAGATAAATTCATGTTTTTTCAAAGGGTATTTGTATAAAAGGGAATGTCATAGTAGCCCAGAATTTGAACTCGGCTTACCAATTTCACTTTCCACACTGATACTTATTAGAGCACCTGCACATCCAGAAACAGAATACCTGAAATATCATGGAAAATGGAGAAATTTACAGCAAAGGTAAAAAGTTTATGAACACACACACAAATATATATATTTTTAGTAGTACAAACTAATGGGTTGGCAGTCCACTGTTTGTAATGATTTACTTTATTAAGAGGGTTCGATACTTAGTAGAGCATTATATATGGTAATATTTTTATTATAATCTATCGTATTACCACCTCATCAGGCTACCTGACAAGGTGCTAATAAGATAATACTGAAACACAAAGGCTTTTGTGTTGCAGTAAACTATGTTTTTATTATGTTATAATAAAAATATTACTATATATATATATATATATATATATATATATATATATATATATGAGGGTGCTCATATGCATAGTATTATTATTCAGTTGTTAATAAAACAGTGCTCAATGTATGAACAGAGCTGTATTATATATATATATATATATATATATATATATATATATATTCATTATGAAAAAGCAGTAACATAACTTTATAAGATTTAATTCCCATGAACATCAAGTGAACTTAAATTCAAATCTATTAATCCATCAGTTTGAAATATGCACCTGATGATTGCATAATGCATGAAACTCCAAGTTGTGCCATAGACATAGGATAATATATATATATATATATACATATACTTCTGACAAGAACTTGGGCATGTTAGGAAAAGTGATCACATCTAACAATTGTATACACAGCAAAAACAAATTTAATATATATATAAATATATATAGATATATTTCCATCAATAATATGTAAGTCTTGACTTCATTATGAAAATTGAATTTGGTGACTTTGTCCGTTCATGATTTTCTGCCAGAGTAATTTTATTCAAGATGATTTTAAGATAAGCTTATATAAAAAGCTACCTTGTCTTATAAAAAATTAACCCTTTGTATTAATGAAATATATTAATTTGCACTCAAAGGAAATGTACACAACTGATTGAAACTTATTTTTGTTTTTAATTCAGATAATGTTCACAATGGTCAATGCAAATTGATGGCACAATATTTATATTTTATCAATTGAAAATATAACTATATTATGTGAGATAAGGATTAATCTTTTCCTCTATCAAGCTAATAGTAGATTTTCATGAATCATTTGATAGTGATAAATAAAGAACTTGTAAAGAAGAATTTAATTAATGATGACAGTTTATGTTCTGATGATGAATCAATTAATGAAAAGAGCGTTTTACGAAAAATATACATAATATATTTTATGAAACTATTTTTGTGGTATAGCATTTAATTTTATATAAAACATGAAAATACATTTAATGTCTTTCAAATTTCTGTCATATGTGATGAATAAAGGACTAATTATTAAATAGCAATTTTAAACATAGCAGCTTACATTAAGATACATTGTGTAAAATTACTTTGCAGCAACAATATAGATTTTTTCAAATAAGTTTTGAAATTAATGGATAAAGCAAAGAATTACAAGATGAGTTGCTTGAGAAGAGAGATAACTTTTCCTCAGATTTTAATCTAAAGGTATATATTATTTTTGTTCAATTTGAGTATTTATATTTATATTGGCTTCAATAAATGAGATTGGTAGTTGGAATTAGCCAAACTTGAAATTTTTACTAGATCAGCTAATAAAATTCTCAACTTACAATAATAAATTACTGAATTAGAAACATTTATCCTCAGCACTTAAAAAAATGCACTATAAACAAAAAGAAAATGGAACAAACAATAAACAGTCATGTATTACTATTTATTATACATATACAGTGTTCCCAGAATACTGTCATTTAACTTTAAAATCATGTTTGGGGCACTGTAATTATAGGAATACAAACTAAATAAGAAATAAATAGTTCTAATGCAATCTCTTATTTTAAAATTGAGTACCCAAACTAAATAAAAGATAATCACACTTTTTGGGTCCCTGGTGTAAGTTACTGACTATATTTCATTGATGATTGGAAGCTTTTTTTTAATCCTAAGATATTCTTGGAATAACAATCAAACTCTTCTAAAAAATAAATGAATGAAAATAATAGTATTAGTTGTAAAAATAAAAAGAATGTTGAAAGTAATTCTCTAAGCATATTTTTGTAAAAAAAAATGTATAAATATTATTATTATTATTATTATTATTATTATAGTTAAGCAAAAAAAAAAAAATAGATAAACTTTTTCCTACCAAAACATAATATTGTTAAATAAATTTTAAAGACAGATTTCTTCCTTTTTTAATCAGATCTGAGATAAATGATGTATGTTAAAGGCATAAGGGATTTTTTTTTTACTTCCCCATGAATAATGGACTTGAAAATATTTCATCATGATGTTTTATCAACTGTCAAATAATCATTGCAATGAGAAAGTGCTTCTTCTCATCTGATCGGATAACATGTTGGAATTAGGCTCTGGTTCTTCCACAGATACGTCTACTTTCGTCCACTGTTTGGTCTTATTTGACTTTCGGATGGCATCAACCACAGTTTGTACATAAAGAGCATCTTCAAAATTCGACGCTGAAGCAACGGGTTCCGCCTGCCAATTCTGCCTTTCCTCTTCTTTCTCAAAAGCATCTTTCACGGCCTCAATCATGTGAATAAGACCTTTGAGATAAGGGCTCGGAATTTCGGTTCTTGCTTTCGGAGATATTCCATACCTCTCCTCTTCTTTGATGGGATCGAAGTGTATCAACGACTCTCGGGTCGCGTTCAATCTCTGTTCGTATAAGTCCGAACCCCGTGCAATTAGCCGTCCTTTTTGTCCACAAATAACGATTTCTTGAACAAACTGCCCGGGGATATGGCTATTCAGGGTTACCGTAACACATGCACCTTTGTCGAGCTCCATTTGAAAAGTGCAAAAGTCGTCGCTGGTGATTTCTCGAATACCCTTAATGTTCTGTGTTTGTTTAGTGTAAGTCTTTAACATGCCGTGAACGCGTACTGCTCTTTCTTTGGTTAGGAAGGTAATAACATCGATGATATTACTGCCGATTGTGTTTAGAACACCACCGCCCATACCTTCATCACACATCCAATCATATTTTTCTTTTGGCAGGCCTCCGTAGTGGATCTTAACTTCGCAGATTGTGATGTTGCCCAGATATCCCTCTTCAATCATTTTTTTCATCTTGACAATAGTTGGCAGGAAACGGAGTCCATAACACATTAAAGACATCAACCTAGGATAGTACCTGGCTGCTTGCACCATGTGTTGAGCATTTAATTGCATTGGGCCGGACGGGGCGCTACATAAAACATGTTTACCGATGCCCAAAGCCTTCACAGCTATAAACCATTGGCTGTGAGGTGGGCAACCAATGACCACAAGGTCGACATCTTTGCGTAGCAGAACATCGTCAACTTTGCGCGTACTGAATGGGATGTCCAATTGTGTGGCTAGTTCCTGGGCATCTAAATTTTCACTACCCCACAAGGCGACAACGGGAAAACCGCACACCTTTAAGATGGGCACAAAGGATTGTATCGTCGCAGTTGTCCCAAACACTCCAACCCCGGGTAACATCGTGTTTGATGGCTCACCGATCGGATACTAGCCTTTTTTCTTGTTCGACACTGAGCACGTAAACAGTAAACATTAAGTCAAAGCGCCATGTTGTATCTTGCATTTAACGAGCCGGTGCTACAGAAAAAAAGTAATATTAAAATATTCATCCAAGGAAACAGTTGTCATTGGAAAAATAAAATAAAAGCCAAAGGTTATTTTTATTTTTAAGTAACACTGGAACATTATGACACGAGTTAAAATAGATTCGAAATGTTGAAATCTGAGTATGTCAATTTTACATACCCAGATTTCAACATTTTGAATCTACTTACATTAAAAAAGCACAATTTAAATTTGCACTTGAAAAATACTTGCTTTTAAATTTTTAAATTCAACTAGTTGTCAGAGGAAATTTTGAAATTTTAGTTTCTAAAAATAACTATGGAATTATTTAAACATCTTCGTGAACACAAACTTATTGGCTTAACTTAATATTTTCGGAAACTGACAAACTTAAACTCTTGGTAAAAATTGTTCCTGAATATTATCAAGTAACTTTTTTTAACGTCTTACTCTTAAATATCATTACTGAGTGTTATTTTCAGTGTAAGACTCAACTCAACTTTAGTGATAAGCCATATCCTCCAGGCGTCAAAAACTAACCCCTTATATATATATATATATATATATATATATATATATATATATATATATAGGAAGCTAAACGATAATTTTGTTTTGGTAAATAAAAGAATTCACTGAAATGTGTTAACTGAAATCCAGAAAATACGAAATTTAAGCAAAAAATGGTCACAAAGTGCAAAAAAGTATATGACACTGCACAAAACAAGACGGGTAGCGAATTAACATATTGAAGAAAACTAATACAAATCGTTAAGAATCGTGTAAGTTCTTATTTAATTACATTTTACAAAGATAAAAATTGGAGAAAATCCCCACTTTCGTCAAAACAAACTCTTTTTAAAGACAAGTGCGTAAATATTTGTCGTAAATGACATTTCATTGACAGTTTGACACGTAATGTCCGTTTTGCTTTTTGACTGAGTGACGTGCAGTTATGGTAATGATTGGTAGAGATAAATTTACCTTTCTATCTTAAGCTAAGCATTAAGCGCTATAACACTTTGTTCATAGGTGAAAAAAAAAAGACATTTTAATAGATGTACATAATATCCTACGTCTTTCTTTTACCCGCAAATAATAATTACGAATTACGCCCCTTTGAATTCATCTCCCTGAATTTTTAATGTTTTTTTATTTAAAAATTTAATTTTAATATTTTTAATTTATTTATCTCGATGTAATTTTTGTCTATTTAAATTTTACTCTTGATAAATTAAAAATAGACCCTAACATTATAAGATTTAACTCATATAAACATAGAGTGAACTTAAAGTCAAATCTCTTAAACGGTATGCACCTGATGATTTCGTAGCGCATGAAACTCCGAGTCGTGCCACCGAAGTAGGATAATACCTATATTTATTAATATATATAATTAATAACTATATTTATATTACATTGAGCACTGTTTTATTAATATCTGAATGAATAATATTTTGATACATGTATGTATTTCCATATATATATATATATATATATATATTGATTGATTGATTGATTGATTGATTGATTGTGTCTCTGATTGTTTTCTAATTTTGCCAACGTACACCTTTGAAAAAGTGTTGGTTGAAAGGTACCTAAGGTATAACATGACGTCCATTTTTTTTTTTTTTTTTTTTTGTTTAAGCTTATGTTTTGTTTCTTTGGATACAAATCTCTTTATTATATATATATATATATATATATATATATATATATATATATATATATATATATATAAACTCATTTATAAATGGATCTTTGTCTGTGTGTGTGTGTGTTACCTATAGACTCCGAAACGGCTGAACCGATTTTCTTGAAAATTTACACAGTTGTACCATAAGCGTCTGCGAGTGTTATTAGCTAGGTTTTGTGTCGAGGTACCCCCGATAAATATCGAAAATCGATATTCGAAAAATCGGGTTATAGAAGGAGTGGTCTGATTTTAATAAAATTTGATACACTCATAGACAAAGACAAAAGAAACGATATTCAGAAGTTTCAAGGTTGCCATTCTTAGTGCAGAAAATCGATAATATATATATATATATATATATATATATATATATAAAAGGCAAGATGTTTGTGTGTGTTTCTGTTTATCTCTCTGCATGTCCTTACAAATCCACAGAAAAGAGGCTCATCCCTTGTTTCCTGTTTAGGATTCGGTTTCCGGTTTTCTCTTTTCCAATCTTCTCACTCTTTTTTTCTCAATTGGAGTAGATAGACTACACTATCGCCCGGTTTACACTCCACCCACGTCTATTGAACAGGTGAAGAGGCTCCTCCCTTGTTCCCTGTTTAGGATGTGGTTTCCGGTTTTCTCTTTTCCAATCTTTTTACTTTTACGTAGCCCCCTGCGCATCAGTGGCATTACCGCCTTGCTTGGGGTGATATGATTAAAAAAAAAAATTCTCACCAAACTTCACACAAATATTCTTTAGGCTTCTGGTCGGGTCATGGGCGACTTATTTTTTCCAATTTTTCTCCGATATTGGAACTCGATACCTCGATATCCAATCAGGTCTGATCAAGATCAGGATTTCAACCCTTTTATCGTGGTTCTTACTGCATAATCTGCTCTAACTTGGTAAAATTATAGTTTTTAAACATTAGTAGGACTTCTCAGACGACTCATTTTCCCCGATATCGGAAATCGATACCTACGGTTTCGCTTTAACTGAAAACAACTATTGCTTTTTACTTAGTCTTTCGTGCCAACGTCCAAAGAGTCTGAGCTCCAGTACCATGGATTAGTTTTAAAGCTGTCATTACACCCGAGCAACGCCGGGCTATATAGCTAGTATATATGATCAGGGAAAGCTGGAGTCAGTTTTCCCTGACGATCCGTTTCGGTGAAACCTAGGTAGGTTCGTCTGGCTCATTAGGTGTTATTTATTTATTTCGCTCTACTTCTGTACTGAGCGCATTTTATTAGATGATTACTCGTATCGGGTTTTTTTTTCTTTGGGCTTCGTGCTGATTTCGGTCCGAACACTTTTGACTGATGTTCATGTATTAATTAAGCTCTTTTTTTAAAGCCATTTTTTTCTTTCGTCGAAGCTTTCCGAGGAAGGTTTTCGACCCGAGTATAATTATAATCTCGTTTATATATATATATATATATATATATATATATATATATATATATATATATATAAAGTTTGTCACTTAGCTAATTGATGTTACCTTCAGCATGAAGACCTCTGAGTTTCGTTGACGGCCATTCCAACAATCACTCCGTCCACATGTCAGGGGGCGTCAGTAAATGACTGTTTACATTTCTCGTTTTTTCTTTTATATATGCATTTTTCATTGGTGCAAGGTTGATTTTTATTTTCATAGTGCGTGTGTTAATTCAGTGGCAATTATTGTGGAACTCTGAAAGTGGGCGAGGGGCACTTAGAGGCCAAGATTTTTCTGAAGAGAGGAGCAACTCAAGCAGCGTAATTCCTGACTAATTCTTTCAGTCGGCCATCAATCACTGCCTTATATCTACTACATATTAAGTTTAGGACATTATTTCTAATTAACATCTTCCTTCAGATATGAAAATATGACTATTAAGTCTCTTTCTCTCCCTTAACATGTTTGTTTCTATCTATCTGTTTGTTTTTATTATTATTTTGTTTGGTTTTCTTTCAAACTGATATTTTGTTTGGTTTTCTTTCAAACTGATATTTTGTTTGGTTTTCTTTCAAACTGATATTTTGTTTGGTTTTCTTTCAAACTGATATTTTGTTTGGTTTTCTTTCAAACTGATATTTTGTTTGGTTTTCTTTCAAACTGATATGTGTTCATAAAAAGTTAAATGAAAAAGAAAACGCAGAGGTAGAAGTGCTGAAGATCAAATCTTATCAAAATCAGAGACTGATCAGTTTCATAAATTTTTGAAGCTTATAAAAGTGGGAAGGCTAACCGATGAATCAGCCAAAATGGGGGGACTTGGTCCCTTCTGCCCCCCACCCCGTATAATCGCTACTGGGTGCACTCATATGGGCTGCTTGCACGCATGTGAGTATGTGTAAAATGTCGTGGTTATTTCTTCTTTTCCTCGTTTTTCTTGTTACTTTGGTTTATATACTTTATCCATATTGGTTTTATACCATTTCCTTTTTTTTTTCAATTATAGCAATTTTGACATCCAGTTTTTCAGACATTCCCTGTTCTTGTTAATTTTTTAGCATTCTAACATTTTCGTGAGTTTAAAACGTTGTACTTCATTGTGTGTGTGTGTGTGAAAATTTCAGATGAGTGTATCTGTAAAAGGACAATAATAATAAAGTCTCTCTCTCTCTCTCTCTCTCTCTCTCTCTCTCACTCACTCATTAAACAGATTAGATGTCATTCTGATGAATTAGCGAATCGACTTACATTTCGCGCTTTTAGCCAAACTGTCACGTGATGTATTTCTTAACCTTTGACATTTGCTTAAATCATAGCCTAATCAATAGCAGATAATTAAATGTTGTAACGCTACAGGTTAATAGTTATCGAACTTGTGTGGTTTACTTTTACTACTTAGTAGGGAATTCAATCTTCACTGAGTATCCAATATTTGCATTCAACTAATTGAACTTATTAAATAATAACGCGTAATTTCCACTTGCATTCTTAGATCACAGCCCTAACATTTGACGTGAGTAAAAAAAATGGTATATTCTTTTAATTAATAATAATCTTATATAATTTTCATCTCTATTTCTCAGCTATTTAACTTTTTACAGGTTTACAAACTTTTTACTGTCCATTTTTCTTTGTTGATATATATATATATATATATATATATATATATATATATATATATATATATATATATATATGCAAACTTATCACTATACTCGTTTCGAAAAACCCTCCGCGTATATACGCGGAAGGAAAAAATAGTTGTAAAAAAGAAAGAGCTATGCACATGAACATCAGCCAAAGCAATTTGAACTGAGCCACTACGTAGCCCAAAGAAAAAAACTGAGACGAGTAATCAATAACAAAAAAGCGCTCAATACATAAGCAGAGCAGAATAAGTAAATTAACCTAGTAAGTCAACAAACCTACCAAGGTTTCACCTAAACGGATCTTCAGAGAAGGTTCCCTGAAGATCTGTTTAGGTGAAACCTTGGTAGATTTGTTGGCTCACTAGGTTAATTTACTCATATATATATATATATATATATATATATATATATATATATATGTGTGTGTGTGTGTGTGTGTGTGTGTGTGTGTGTGTGTGTGTGTGTGTGTGTGTAAGTGATATTGAACTGTAGGGAGCTGGTTAATGTTTCTTTTGTTCGGCCTTGTGTCAGACTTAACCAAACTCCCTACAGCTTACAAGTTTTATGTAGAGTTATAATCATCAGAATTATTATCAGAAAGTTTTCATCAGAAAGTTGGTTGTCAGTTGGAATATGTGGATTAGTGTAGAAGAGTGGAATAATAAAATATACATTCTGTATGTTTAAATAGTAATTCATTTAAAGGAGGAATAACAAGAATTCGTAGAAATTAATGTTCATTGAGAAAGTTAAGTGTATCAAGAGTTCGTGGAAAATGTTCCAGTAGTAATTGTTGAAATAGATAAAGAGAAAGAGAACAAGGTCGATTTGAAGTTGTCGTTACATTTTAAATGTGTTAGCAAACCGCTTCCTCTGAATGACCGATGTGACCGGTTAGAGACCAAGCTTAAATCTTCAAACGTCACGTGGGGTGGCTCATAGAATGATTTTTTCTCTTTAGCTGTGGAAAAACCGTTTCTCTGACGTATTTTGATTTTGCCATTTGATGACCAATCAGGATCCAGAGTTCCGCTACAGGCCCGTAAAAGGAATTTGATATTTATTTATTTTTGGTTTACCCCTGGAACTTCTGCGTGGAGCCCAGATGCGCAAAGACCGGATTTGGTCAGCTGTTTTCTGGATCTCTGAGAGCAAACATCCGGTCCCTCGCTTGCTTGGTATCACCACAATATCTTAAAAATGTTACATTCGACCAACATACTGACTAGACACATTTTTAAAAAAAATGGTACTTCTATTACAAAAATATTCTACTAAAAGAATAATATAAGAAATTTAAGCTGCTTGAGCGTGCATCGTCTGTTTTTCTTAAATAAAGCAGAAGCTGCATTAGGCTCTTGCTTCATTTTTAAATTTCAAAAATATTTTTGGTACATTTCGATTTGTAGGAAAACACCTGCGTTTGTTTTTCATCCAGAACTAATCAAAAGGTTTCCTCCTAAATTCTGAGAAGTGATTTTGGAGCCTACTTGCAAATAATAAAAGGGACCCTTGAATTTATTTTAAATTCAAAGGAGGTTGCTGCTGTAGCTCAGACTGCTCTGGTCCAGAAAGAAAAACAATACAGAAGAAATTTGACAACCACCAAACGATAATTGAAAAGAACATTTGTAGCTATATGGAGATGGTTAATGTTTATTTGATTCGGCCTTGTGTCATACATAACCTAATTCCCTACAGCTTACGGGTTTTATGCAGAATTATCATCAGTTTATTTTCGTTATCATCATCAGAAGGTTTTTATCAGAAAGTTGAAGCGAGTTGTAGATTGGAGATAGGAATGTGTGGAATAGTGTAGAATAGTGGAAAAATAAAATATACATTTTTCATGTTAAAATAGAAATTTATTAATGAAAAGGATAACATGAATTGTGGTAGAAATTAATGTTCAGTGAGAAAGTTAAGGGTATCAAGAAATGTTCGTTGTAGTATGTTGGAAAGAGTTTATGTGTACATACATATTTATTTATGAGCGTTTGTTTGATAGGAATGTCTTTGAATGGAGAAGAAGTAAAATGAATCAGCACGCGAGAAAGAAGGAGAAAGAGGACAATGTCCGGGTCACTTGAAGCTTCTCTCGTTACATACATTTTAGCTTGTTGCCTTTGCTGCTCTCATGTGACTCTGACTGGCACTGATCTGATCAAAGCCTTTATAGCCATTCAGATTTTCGCACTGGATCGCTAAGTCCCTTTTAGTCCTGCAATTCGCTTCCATTGGTCAGAAAATCAATTTAACATCTACTTGCGAAATCCAGTTTTGACTTTTTCTTTAAGCACGATGTCAATCCTTTTCTATTTGGGGGAAGAAAAAAAAAAAAAAAAAAACAGGATTTCACACGCCATTGTGACTTTTTGTAAAAGTGATGAAGAAGGCTGATTTTAATTCTTAATTTTCTATCTACCACACATTAAGATCGTTCTCACATCAAGGAAAAGTCTTTTGCTTGGGTAATTGTTTTATTCTTCGCTGTTACCTCGAACTTTGCTTTAAATATTGTACCAATTCTTTGAAAACTATTCAGCAGAGTATTTCCCCCTTTTTTACATTTTATATGTAATTTTCTTTTCTGAGGACCTTATGCAGCACTAAATTGTTTATTGTAACATTGTAAAAGAGCGTATTTCATTTGCATTGATTATGATTATATTTTGTCATTGGCCATCACTTGACACACAAATGCCCTTGTGTGCAATTCATTGATTTTCATTATCATGTGTATTAAAATGTATCGTTTTTTTTGTGCAATACTTTCAATTTTTTGTGTTAAATTTATCGCCTGTTTTTTAAACTCAGTTCGTGCCATCTATCTTTGTTGTGTGCCCATCAAATGTTACCTCAAACATTTGTTTGAACTATTTGTTTACGTAGGCTTTTTTTTAACAAATAAAAACTTCCTTTAATGCCCCCAAATTAACTGTAAGTGTAAAACTGTAACAATAAATTGTGACACGTGAGATTACGATTTAAAAGATTTTACATTTATGGATATTTACAAGTAATTATTACTGGTAAAAAAGCAGGAATAAAATTGGATATAAATTAAAAAACAATATTTTATCGATTTGCCCACAAAATAATGTTATGATTGGTCTTTCTGCTATATTTTTCGCGGAACTGTCAACTTGTCATCTGTTGAATTGGAATTTTTGTTGATGGATATGATAATTTTTATTTTTTTAGTGCTTTACTGATGATTGAAAAAAAGTATTTCTTTTATTCATATTTAGTCACAAATAAGTTAGGGATTTCGCAGTATTTTTTTTTTTTTTTTGTATAAGACTATAATATTTCAATTTGTAGAATTAATACTAAATTAAAAATATAATACCAATTTTCAATTTTTTTTTTTTAGTCATTTTTGTTTAGTAAGAACAGGGCAATAATTACCCGATAATTTTTCATTATAAAATGAAATGACATTCCTCAACGAAAACTTATTTTAATTTTACACACCAAAAAATTGTGAGAATAATAATATTTTTACATTTTAAAAGTTAACTTGTTCGTTACTTAGAAATGTAGAGCTCATATTTTAAATTTCATTGTGAATTTTCTTTTGTTTTTGAAAAAAACCTTTTTCGGTAAATAAAGTAAAATAAATTTTTAAATCTTCGATTTTAAAGTAGAATTAGAAATTGTCTTGAAAAGTCAATGTTTCATGTTTGATCAATTTTGTTTAAATCAAAAATCGTTTGATAAATGGATATATTTTTTATTTTTAATAAAATTTCGGACGAAGAATAAGGATTTTCAAATATATATTTTAATTTTTGTCTTATTCATTTTTTTTTTACAAGTAGCTCACAATATTGCAAAAACAGAACAAAAAAAAAACATGTCTGCACGAGTCGGATCGCTTTTTATTTGTTTTCTAAGAAAATTATTTTTCCTGGGATTAATCTTGAAATATATTATATAATTATTATTATTATTTCAAGATAACTTTCAGGAAAAATAAAAATCTAGCTGAGTCCACTCAAGATCATCAAATTAAGTGGGGTGTAGAAGTAGTTATTTTTTAAATTTTTATGTAAGATATAATTTTTTAAGTATATAAACTTCAATCATTGAATACTTATTAAAGTACATGTTAAAGTTTTACTGAAATCAACAAAAAGTTTAACTTTTACATTGATTAAAATTGTAAAAGTAAAACCTGAGTGTTTCACACATTCTCTGTGTGTAGAGAGAAATGGGGATCGGATAATTTGTTTGAAAAACTTAAAATTTAAAAATGGAATTTCATGAAAGAGCTATAACTTTTATGAATTTTCAAATGATAATCCATTTCTGTAGTCTACACACAGTAATATTTAACACATTATTTACGTCAGGATTTTCTCTCTCTAGTCTAATATTTCGTAAAATTGTATATACAGAGATGAACAACTTGGTAGTTTTTCATTCAAATTCACATGTCATTTATCGCAATTTCTGTTTGATTGATTAATTAAACGAAGTTCCGTAACTAAGTAAAATTATGTCCTTGTTTAGATGAATTTGGTCAACAGGCATCCGAATGGTTAAAAGTTCGTTTTTTTCTCTCATTTTTTTTAATTAAAAAAAAAGTCTTTTTTTTTTGTACACCAATTATTAACTGAAAAAAATATATATTCAAGGTATTTTCAAATATAAGGTAGTATCAGTACACAGAAAATAAGTTAGAGAATAAACGCACGTAAAAGTAATTATGCCACTGAGATTTAATTTCTTTTAAAAATCGCCAGTGTCTGTAGTTGAATATTATTTTCAGTCAAGATCCGTAAATTGTACTTTCAACCAGCAGGTAATAATGTCTACTTTCTTAGATCACATTTCCAGCAGTTATCGTGAGTAAAGTAAAATTTTATATAGTAACCTGGCTTGATATTTTTGTATCGCTTTTACTTAACTATAGCATTTTAAGAGGGATTTAAGTGCTTATTTTCCTTGTTCAATATGTAAAAAAACAAAACAACGACAACAACAAAAAACAAAAAACACTTGGATTATATTATAATTTTCAAACAACTTGAATAAAATATTGGTTATTAACATGTGAACGAAGTTTAACTCTTTAACTCTAACCATATTAGTTTATTTTTTTTAAATCATTGCACAATATATATATATATATATATATATATATATAATTTCCAGTCGTTCTAAATGAATATCCGTATTCATAGCCGTCAACAAAACATGGCCTGAAATCGTTTTTCCTGGTACTTATAAGGACAATTTAAAAACTTAATTTTCCTTCGTTTGTTATGATTGTTCTGAGATATTTCTAAGTGAAATACTTTTATTCAGCAGTTGTTTTACCACTTTATACATTTTTAATTGAATATCTCACCATTTTTTTCTGTCACCCGTTTTATTTCACGTAGCTGTTTTGGTTTGATGAAACTTTTGAAAATGTTGTCATTTCAAAACTTGAAATAATTAAACATAACTGAAATACGAAGGGAATATCAAATTATTTTAAATATTAAAGTTTCCGATTATTCTAAAAGCATTTCATTTTTGTAATAAATATTGTTCTTAAATTGAAAAATATTTGAAAATACCCACACTTTCCCCCCCGCCCTTACGAAACCGGTGAAGGGTAAAAAAAAAAGTTGCTTCCCTTTCTAAGCACGCGCCTCTTTTTTAGGCTTGCTTAAAAAAAAAAACTTCGGTTTTGAAAAAGCATATTTTTTAATCCGATAAATTATCTTAATAGAGGAAAGTAGAAATTCAGATGTCGTTTTTCTACAAGAGAATAGTAATTTATTCTTAAAATACACGTCAAGCGAACTTCGACTTCAGAATAAATTTGTACTTTATTTTTCTAGACATTTAATTTGAAATTTTGAATTAAAAAAACATTTAAACATCCATTTGATTTTTTTAATTGTTAACAGTGAGACGTAACCTTTTTATGTCTAAAAACAAGTCGTTATTATTTATTCGTGGATTAAACTAGAAAAAAACGAAAACAATTCTAACTTTACAATTTTGCTTACGTTTTTTTTTTTTTTATAAAATTTATTTGTATCAGAAACTTAAAGTATGTATAGTTAAATAAACTTTAAAGCAAAATTAAAATGCTATTTTGGAAATCAGTATTTGATTTGAAATTGAAAATAACATTTTTAGAGTATAAAACTTTTTTTTTTTTTTTTTTTTTTTTTTATCAAGTTTGAAGCCTTATCACAGTTTGCACTTTTTTAAAGATACAAACTTTTATCAGAAACACGCAAGAATTCTTATCTACAACTTTTTAGATACTGCATGAGACTATGAAAAAGTACCAGGAGAAATGTGATAAGTTATGTACTGGCATCACTCTCTCTCTCTCTCTCTCTAACTAAAAGTGAAAGTTGCTAGAGAACTTAAAAAGAATAATAAAAAAAAAATTATATAAAAATTTTATACAGACATTTCATGACAAAATAATTAAATTTTTTTTTTTACAATTCAGGTTCAACATACGACAGACAAATTAAAAATTTTCACCACTTCTGCTAAAGCTTTATGACAAGTCTTGGCAAAAGTGACAATGGGGCGACAATTTAAGTTTTATGGTATTACGCTGTAACAACTGTAAAAATTTAAAGTACATTTTTTTCCCCCCGAACCTGAAGCAGACTACCACCACGTTTAATTTCGTTGTTTTTCAGCACAGTCCTATCGATTACCCACTTAGTTTTACGACTGACAAAAAAAAATTTGAAAAAATTTAATATTTAAACATTTTCTTGGGGGGATCAGTTTCGCATACAACGTTATAGTAAATCGAGCCTCCATTTTGAAACCAGTCGCCGGTACATTACCGTCACCTGTGAATTTGTCCCTTATCAAATTTTTGGGGCTTTTTTCAGTGCTTTTAAAAAACAAAATGACAAAAAAAAATTTTACAAAAATTCCAATATTTAAACAATTTTAGCGGGGGGACCAGTTTTTCATGATACCTTATACTATAGTGGACTGAAAATTGAAGATCGATTTACTTTAACGTTGTATGAGAAACTGTCCCCCCATTTGTTTAAATATTGTAATTTTTAAAAAAATTTTTATAATCGGAAAGTTTAAGTAACAATCGATAGGACTGCGCTGAAAAAAGTAAAAAAAAAAATGAAAAACAACGAAAAGTTAAACGTAGTGGTAGTCTGCTTCAGATCCGCCTCTGTTTTTTTTTTTGTTTTTTTTTTAATTCTATCATTTACATTAAAAAAAAATATCTACACATTTATCTAGGGACAGCACTCCACTTTTTCAATAAAAAATACAGCATTGCATGATGAAAAAGACCCCAAACTTAATTAAAAAGTTTTATTGTCAAAAAAAAGTTTTTATTGTCAAAATGTTTTACGAGGAAAGACCAAAGTATCCTTTCTAGCACGTTCAAAATTTTGGTTGAAATATTTTTTTTTTCTTTCTCGTGCTAGTGGTTAACGTAATTACTTACTATTTGTTTTTTAGCTTTGTACAAATCACCAAACATATTTTAAAAAAATTTGTAAATAAGATGCTCACATTTAAAAATTTTAAATCATTATATTCAATTATTTCTTACAATCAAAGTCTCCATAGAACAACATTTGGGGCACCTTGAGGTGGTGTAATAGCTAGCAAGCTTGTCTCGCTAGAATCATTATAGTTGAGTAGTGAGTTCGATCCTCACTTGGGTACTCCTTACTTTCGGCCTTGTGCTTAGAAAATTACTTTCGGCGTAGCTTAGAAAATCGCCATAGGACAATATTAGATAAAACATCAATATCATGGTACGAAACATGTCAACAGCTTAAATAAAGTTACTGCTTTGTTAAAAAAAAAATGAAATTCTGCAATATTTTAAACTTAAATTTATTTCAAATAAGATTAATTATACTTTAAGTTAGCCAATATTCTTCAAATAAAGTTTCAGAAAAGTGTTTTATTTTTGAAAATTCTTTTTAATAAAGAGAATTACATTGTGATAAATGCAAGCTAAAAAGGATGCTAAGTAGCGATTTTAGAAAAAACTCCTTCCAGTCAAATTTTTTAAATACACCAGGATATTTTACATATTAGAAATGTTGAATTTAATCTATTAGCTTGAAATTAAAACTAAAATAAAAGCTTCAGTTATCACATTTTCTGTGGTGATAACAAGATAAAAGGTATTTAAAATAGTAGCATTGTGGTTATATACAAAAATCACTGCCTCAAACTCTTGGCTCTTTTTATTATTCCCAGTGTATATACAATTATTCTAGTAAGATTTGCCCTTTGAGTGCTGCTACATTCCCTGTAACAAAAGAACCAGCTTTCTATGCCTTGAAGAAAGACTTTGAAAATTCAGTACTTTAGGCAATTGATGAATCCCTGCCATTTGAAGTGGAATCTGATGCATCTGAAGTTGTTATAGCAGCAGTTCTCTGTCAGGCTGGATAGCCATTAGCCTTTTCAAGAACTTTTCAGGGACCTGAGAAGTGATGTGCTTCTGTCAAAAGTTACTCAGACAATCATTGGGGCTGTTCAACACTAGAGGCATTACTTGACTGGAAGACATTTACAGTGAAAACCAACTAGTGATCCATGGAAAAAGGGCACAAAATTAAAATAAAGAATGATAAAATATGCTGGAGGGTAGTTTATACTGGTTATAATTTTGACATCCCATATGGACCAGGTCAGAAGAATATTTCTCCTAACATGGAGCGGTATTTTATTGAGTTTTGTTTCATCCTGGAGTTAAATGCATTGTTTTGTGAAAGTAAAGAACAAGCAATATTCAGTGGATATATGTGACATTTAAATCCTGTAAAGTATGCACAGAGTACAAGCTAAACTTTAATCAATCAGAAAATGGTCATGTGATAAAAGCTACTCAGCCTTTCAAGCGACTAAGTATAAATTTTTAAAGAACTTTACTTAGCGCAAACAAGAATTGTTATTTTCTTAGCATTATAGATGAATATTTGCGCTCTTTTATGTTCTGTGCAGATATGACTGCTTTGATTATTATTAGTTCTCTCAGCTATTCTCCTGAAGCATCGTATCCTTGAAGAAGTGGAACTTATTCAATGAAATCTATGTTGTGCACACATTTGATACTACAATGCTGAAGAGACTACAGTATCTACTAGACATTTAGCCCCAGTTGAAACCACTATTAATGAGAACAATGTAAAAACTCAAAATTGACAAGATTTTTCATTTCACTGAAGTGGGTGTTAAAAGCCTCCTGTATCTTCCCTTTCTATCTTATGCATGCTTTATTTTCCTCACTAAAATCAAGCTCTTTCATCTTTAATGCTGTATTATTTATTTACAGTAATGGCAGGGTGTAATTCATGTATTAACTAATAGAACAAACAGAATCATAATCTCCTGCACATATTAAAAAAACAAAAGCATGAGTTGTGCTGTCAGAAAAGCCTTCATGGTCAACTCATGGTTCAGCAAGCTAGAATTGTGAACAATGAGTCTGTTTATTACTGAGTCATTACTAATGCTTGAGGCTTTGTACCAAAACTAAGTAATGCTTAATAAATAACCATAAATCCTTTATGTGTAATTGCATAATATTAAAAGTATTTTTATCATTATGTTATCTAAAACATTAATGAAGAAACTGAAGAACATCTCTACAAATATTTGAAAAAACACATTGAACTCCATTTGATATTAAAATATTCTTTTCTATTCAGTATGTTCTATAAATTTGTACATTGAACATGCATGTGAAACAATATAACCCATTCTTATTGGGCTAATGTAAATTGAGTTTAGTTGCTCTTATCACACTTGCATATTGACTTTTCTTTTTTTTTCCTTTAAAAATCAGTATCACCCCAAGTAAGGCAATAAAGCCACTTTAAACTTTACTTCTGTGTTATTTATATAATCAAATTTGTAATAATATTTTTCAAAAGGTTTGTAATAAACATGGGTAGTGTAGTTACCCTGGAGTTTGCCTTTTATTTTTGAAATATAAACATAACAAATATTTAAAACTAGAAAGCCTAGTTTATTTCACCAGAAGAGGTATTGTTATATAATAGTATAAATCTAGAAACTTTTATTTTTGACTATACTCATTGATAGATCAATAGTAATGTTAAGTTAAAAATAAAATAAGTGGTTGAAAGATATGAATAAATTAATATAAGTTATCATTTTCTTTATTGTAGAATGGCTGAAAGTGAAGAACTAAGTAATATGTCTATACACACACCTGTAAATGATGTTCACATTGAATTTGCTCGTCAGGCAAAACAAGAGT
Source organism: Ascarosepion bandense (assembly GCA_037127315.1). Lineage (NCBI taxonomy): Eukaryota > Metazoa > Mollusca > Cephalopoda > Sepiida > Sepiidae > Ascarosepion > Ascarosepion bandense. The sequence goes on from JBBBDQ010000183.1 coordinate 1,860,553, forward strand.
TTGAAAAACAGCAGTATGACAACTGTATCAACACAATGAACAAATTAGCACAGAATCGTCCAATGGACCCAAAGGTTATCCATAACAAAGGAGTGGCTGAGTTTTTTCAATCAAAATTTACAAAAATTGAAGAGTTCAAACTCTGTCTGTCTACAGTTTGTCATTTTGTAAGTATCTTTATTATTTTGTGCAATATTTGGATATTGAAAAAGAATAATTTTAATATTGGATGTATGCAAAGTTTCCAGTACTCTCATTTTTGAAAATGAATAACTGGATATACAGATTTATTTATATATCTGCCATACTTAAATTTTGGCAGAGGACAAAGAGACTTAGGGTTGCATACATTTTTTTTGCAACAGTCAGTAACAAGGATTGCTGGTGGTACTCTCTGGAAAGAGAAGGTTAAAGTGCCATTTTTTTTTTTTTTTTTTTTTTTAAAGCAGGCCCCCTGTGTTGGTTGGCTGTTTCTTTTTAGCCAATTAGTGGCAGCCTGAGAGAATAAAAATCCTCAAAAACAAGAGTGGAGTAGAATTGATCTTGGTGACAGTTGTGTTGTTGGTATGCTATCCAAAGTGGTAATGTACAGTGAAGATTTCTAACAGTGAAGTTTTTTTGTTGTTTTTTCTTTTCTTTTTTTTCTTTTGCCAAGAAGCTATTTTAGCAGTTTTTAATTTTTCTATAAGGATGTCAGGGAAGGCATTTCATATCTGATTGATCCCTTTAGTTAGTGCCGTTACCACAGATCGTTGAGTGGATTGAAAATGTTGAGTCGGTACATGAAGAGGATTGAGCATGTCCTGCCACTATGATTGAAAGGTGAGGTTCTTGCTGTATACCGGCAACTAAGCAAGAAGCAGAGGTTAGATGCAGAGCTGATAAAGCAAGCCCTGGTGACCACATATGCAACAAACTTTGTCCTGGTGAAACTGTTGATAAATTTTTGGCAATGATACAGCACTTAACTCTGCCTGAGCAATGGATGGTGTGTGTGCATTTATGTCTGGGCTTCCATAGAACATCTTAGAGCATCCTCCAGAATAGAAACTATGCTCTTGAAGCAATTTGTAACCTAGTCAAGGGCCATTATGACTGATGATCAAAAACCTGAAGAATTGATCACCACATCCATTCAATGAACATGCGCTGAAGACGCCTCCTTCTAGCGTGCACAAGGACAGCATAATTTATTTTAGGTATTCTGGTCCCAACCACTTTGCTAAGGACTAAGCGAGGAAGTTTGAAGGGGACATAACTGGGTGCACAGATTGTGCTGTGAAATACATTGTTTTGGGCACTTTAGTGATTTCCCATCGGCTGTAAACACCTTCACCTCCTGGCATTGCCAAAGGCAACATACAGATCTGCTCACTAGTGTCTACAAGCAGCTAGAATCTACAAGGGATACACACTTCCATTCATTTATGAGCACTTTGATATAGTCCCATTCTTTATTTGTTTGGAGAGGATACTAGTGCTGATATCTTCTCTCTTAGACCATTTCTCTGGCATTCAAACAAGACATGTCCAACCTTGTTACACCCAAATTGTGTCAAATTGGATGTTGATTGTACTCGGCCATTGAGCATTGAAGTCCTGGTTATAGATGGAAATTTAGTTTTGATCTGCTTCTGGAGATTGATGTGATCTAGGAGCTTGACAGAACATGTGTAACTAAATTTTTGAGCAGGGAGTGCACTTCCCCAAGGAAGATGTACAACCATTTCCATCTACAAAACTGTTTTAGTGTGAAATTCAACTAGCAGAAGGTTTGGACTGTCTCATGGAAATGGGCCAGCAATCAAACACCTGAAAAAACAGTGCCAGTGTACACCATGCCCAATGCTATCTGGGCATAAATAAGAACTGCAGTCGTGGCTAGACAATAACTGGTTGCTGCCATATACAAAAACAAACTTGGTACTCTGCAAAAACCTAATTCCACTGATGGCAGTGGTTCAGGAGAATGAACAGAAGGTTCAGCCAGTGTTTGATTCTGGGAAATTTAACAATTTTGTGGAATTGTTCACTGTGAATGCAGATGTATGATTCTAAAATTTGAAGAAATGGTGGCAGCAGGATGTAAACATGTCCCTGTTAAATTTGAGAAAGGCTTACCTATAGATACAAATCTGCAAGGCATTATGGCACTTTCAGACTGTGTTGATCAAGAGTAAGGTGGTATTATGCAATTAGGTTATGGCTCAAAAATGGGACTTTTCAATTGAGGCCTGTCATTAGCTTAGGCATGTCCCAGGATGCATCAATGATGTTACATGAGCTTGCATAGATAACATCTTTGTCAACGAAGCTTTCTGCATGTGCGAGTGACCACCTATCCAATTATTGACTCAGTTGCAAGACCCAGAGAGACTGGAAGACAGGACCCGAGGTATTGGGCCTGCAAGGCTGGTGGGAGAAAGGTACTGTGATAGAAGCGGGGAAGTCCGGTCCCATGCTTTCCCAAAATCATTATTTACAGAAATGTCTTTTCTCTGTAGATGACTTGTAGGACACTCTGCTGTGTGTGGTTTGCTAATAGTGGCAATCACCTATATCAAGTGACAAGCAAGTGCAGTGTCCAAGAAATGGGACAACACAATTGAGGATGCCTCCATTCATCACATGCTGAGATGGATCCTGTTTATGGGGACTGGTGTGCAGGTGGCCATGAAATGAGTTCTTTGGCCATAGGAGTAGCACTGGAAGTGTATGGGGGGCATTGCTGAGAATGCTTGTTGGTTGCATCCAGCAGGAGATGCTAAGCATATTAATTTAGCAGAACTCAACACAACAATAAAAGGGACCAATCTGACCCTTCAATAGCAGATGATGATCTTGCACCTGGTTACCGAATCTGCATGCTTTTATTACTGGATATCAGACATCCTGAATGGAAATGCATGTGTAAACACAAAGGCAGCAAGTAAAATTTGGATAAGGCGGCCATTAGAAACACTTAATGCACTGGTCAACAAGTAGGCGTTGACAGTGGATGTGACACTGATCCAGTCTGCTCTAAATCAATCTGACTGGCTCACCAGAGTGCTCCAGAAGTGGTTGGAACTGCACAAGAAATGAGCCAAACCTGTACAACTAGGGTGTGCCACTGTAAGAAAATTGAGCATAAGTCAAGTGGCTAACATCTGCTGATAAAATGGGTACTCAGGTGTGAAGAGGACACTGTATTTTGCCAGATCTGTGGGCCCCTCAATATCAACAATGGTCACAATGTCAGTCATCAAGAATTGGGAGCTTGCCAATCTATTGACCCAGCACCAGTACATTGGCAGAAAGAAAAGCCGGGAGTGAAAACCAACTGGAGCAGGTTAGCAATGGATATCACACACTATGGCAGTGAATGCTTCCTAACACTTATTGATTATGACCCATCTCAATTTGCAATATGGCACCTGCTTCATCAACAAATTTCTCCTAATGTCACTAAGCAATTCAATTTTTTTGAGCGGAGTCCTCTGAATAAAATCTTATCTGACAATGACATGGCTTTCACTTTTGGGCACTTCAGAAAATTCCTAAGTGACTGGGGCATGTATCATTGGTTCTGATGTGCTCATGTGCCAGCCAGGAATGGTATAGTAAAAAGGAGTCCCAGAAGCATAAAAATCATTGTGGCTGGTGGTTGTCATTGAGAAAAATTGGTCTTTTCAGATGACCAATATTGGACTTAAATGTTTCAGTTCTTGGTGCATTTTTCTGTTCTTTAACAAATACTTATATGATAATGGTTTTACTAGGATTCAAACACTTGTAACTTGCTGACCATCAAACCATGACCATGACTTTCTTTTGATACAGCTTTAGTTTGGGGAAGTGTTTCAGTACTTCACTTTGGTTCAGTCATAATGCAGAATGCTGTTGGTTGTCCTTTATTTTTCGCTGTGTGATAAAGAAATGGATTATTTTTGTTGATCGAAAGAAATGCAGAACAGATTTTGTAAGGCTGAATGAATTTTTTATTCAGCTTCCATGACGCCCATTTATCAAAACTTTTGTTTTTCAATTTAGTGTAAATTACAGACAACTGTTGAATAGTTTGTGTTCTTCAGCAAGCTATTTGGTTATTATGCATAGACCCACTTTAATGATGGTTCTCAATTGGTTGTCGTCAACTGCAGACAGAATTCTGTATATCTCCAATGCCGCATCATTGGATCCTATATTGATTGTTACATTCATTGACATTCCCTAATCAAGTGCTTGATTGATATTTCAAGCAGTTCCCATTGCTCTATGTCTCATCTTTTACTCAAATTTTTCCCCCATTGGCAGCTAACAGTAAACATTGGGAACAAAATTATTACCAGTCAGTTAAGTGCCACATGTGATACACGCTTTGGCAATCATGTCTCTTTCAACACATAACTGACTGGACAGAAAATTTTCTTGCAGTAGGTCGCCATCATTTTCTCTGGTAGATTGGTTGCCAACCAAGACTATAAAACCCAATCTGTTCTGCTATTTAACCCATAGCTTGAGGGGAGAGATGGGTATTTGTATGTAAGTGAATGTAATAAATTAACTGAAATTTGAACTCAGCTCTCAGATTTCTTGTTCTGAGTTAATATCCACTGCACCACAACACACATCCTTGGCATAAATTAATAGAATTAAATTCATGCTTTAAAATTGTTACATGAACATTGTAAATAAGTTGCTTCTAAAAGAAGCATCAAAGTTTAAAATATCAAAAACCACATTGTTGCATCATCTAATAATTCTTGTTACACAATATATAACTTGATTGTTGAAAAAAAAATAGTGTATGCAGTAATATGTCATAGTTTGGTTAATTTGAAAAGCAGTTTCTTTATTTTTTTCAACAGGATCATCTCAACATTGACAATTTGATAACTGTTGATGATGTTGACCATTGTGTTGTACTGTATAACCAGGCAGTCATCTTGTATCATCACCAACAATATAAAGCAGCTTTATCTATCATGGAAAAATTAATTCTGTGCATTGAACCTTTAGGTAGGTAGATTGACATTTAAATGTTGTTTTTGAGGGGCTTTTTTTAATGTTTGATTATTTCAACGTTAGTTACTGACAACTTAACATTTTTTTTTGTCAATAACTGTATGCTTTAGAGTTTTTTGTTTTTTTTTATAGAATTTTTATTTCAAACACCTAATTCTTTGTGTGTGATTCCTCATGGTTTCATTTTTGTGATTACTTAGTCTGTAGATTTAAGCATAAATCAAAGCTTTTTTTTTTTTTTTTTTTTTTTTTTAAAGAAAAAGCAGTTATATTTATTTTAATTAGATGAAGCATTGTCAAATATTACTAATTAAATACTACTGTATTTCTTTTCATCTTAACATTTTAGTTGTTTTTATTCTAACTTTGCTCAAGCTGTCAATTGGGCAGTAAATAAACAGCACAGGATCAGAAAAAAATCCAATGCATGTTGCTTTATTTTCCCTACTCATGTAAATTGACAGTTTGAATAAAGTTGAAATAAAATATAAAATTAAGATGAAAGTAAGTCCTATTCCAAATTAATAATTAACCAATTTTCTTAGTTTTCTAGTTCTCATTTTGAGACAAGTTATTATTTATCTATTGTATTGTCTAGTCTTTGATCTTTTAGTCTTGTCTGTTCAATGAAAATGCATATTATCCTTCAGTGTTCCACTTAGAGGTTAATCAAGTTTTATACAAGTGGGTCCCTCCCGTCAAAAATAATGGCTAAATATTTATATCAATATGCTGTCTAAAATGACAGCAACATATATATTGATGTTCCTACTATTGAGTATCTTACATTAAGACATAAGAAAAAAAAACAAAAATAATAATCCAAACAGCTGAGCTTGACAAGAGGAAATACACACTGGTCTTTATTATAGTAGAGAGGATTTCACATTTTTACATTTTTTTTAAGGCTATGAACTAAAACAAAATTTTTTGAAATGTTAATTTAAAATGCCAGCTGTGTATTAAAAAAAAACAAAAAAAAACTTGTTTTTCAGAGGAGAACATGGCCAAGAAAATTGCATTTTTATTGGTTGAATTATATTTGCGAACACATCAAGTAAGTTAACTTTATGAGAAATTTTATCTTTTTGTGAGGATTATTTTTTTCATGTACATTTCATTTTTAAATTTTTTCCTAACCTTTGTTTGCATTAGTTAGTCATCCAATTTTATTATAATCATATAGAAACTATTACGATAACAATATTTTTTCTAGTTTTCTTTTTGGAGTTTTTATTTATTTATTCTTTTTCTGGTTTTTGAAAATTAGCAATGTAGTGTTTCAGCATTACACCCACTGTCTGGTCCAATGTATTCAAATTTTAGCTTAATGAAAAAAAAAAAATTTATTTTACACAAAAAATATTTAGTTCTTGACTCCAACTTTTCATTTATCAATAAAATATTTTTTAATTTTCCGAAAAAAAGTAAAAAGCATTTTTACAAAGTTCAGTTCCTCCTGGTCTGAAATATATAACAATAAATTTATTTTTAAAGCCGTCTCAAAAAAACCACCGAGTATAAATGCAGAGGGGAAAAAATGGAAACAAAAAAAGAAACGAACTAAGTACTTGAACATAAGTCAAAGTACTTGTTGAAAGAAAAAAACCCGAGACGAGAACGCTAACTCTTAAAGCACTCAATACAATAGCAGAGCAAACAAATGAGTCTGAAACTAACCCTAGAGCCAACGGACCTACCTAGGTTACACCTTATGGATCGTCAGGGCAAGTTGGCTTGACGGTCCGTTAGGTGAAACCTAGGTAGGTCCATTGGCTCTAGGTTAGTTTCATACTTTATATATATATATTATGCTCTCGTTATCCAGTTGAGCTCTCTAGAGGGGAAAACTTTAAAAGCAGTAAACACTTCTGTGATTTACGCATTACTCTTCAATCATGAATTGAGGTTTTCAGCTGATGGCATGTGTATACACCACGTATATATAACAGGTTAAAATTTCCTCTCTCAATTGTTTCCTGATAGCTTAGGGTTAGACTCTTTGACCAATACCAAATCAGTCAAGTTTCGTTCCTGGCTGAAAGCAAGTGGATGTCTAGCCACACCGATAAACTGTGATACAGTGAAACAGGCTTGTATGTGAATGGCTAATATATGTTTTTAAAAACAAGTTATTTTGCAACCTCAGTTTCTACCTTTCAGTGTCTTCAGGCAATTTACAATAACTGATTTTACCATTTTTCAAACACTCATGTAACAGGGAACTTTTTATGAACACACAATTTTCAAAATTAGAAGTTACTTAAAGGTTTTAGAACACTTTCATCCATGATTATATGATCCTAATAGGTATTTATTGGTATGGTTACACTTGGACATAATTTCTGTCCCTTCATTTAATAATTCATTTTTTTCTAGGAACTACATGATAGCCAGTTTTTTCTCCTGGCATAATCTGCATATTTTAACACAATTGTAGGGTTTGGCTGTTTTTACTATGCTCAAGGTTATATCAGCAATTTTTCCATATTTCAATTTTAATTTCCACATGTAGCTTAGCCAGTTTTGTACAATTTAATTTGTATAATTTCCAATATAACTTGAAGCATAGTAAAAATAGTCAAACCCTACAACAGTAGCAAAGTATGCAGATTATGCCAAGAGGAAAAATTGGCTATCATGTTGTTCCAAGACAGAAATATATTACTAAATGAAAGAACAGAAATTATATCCAAGTGTAACCATACCAATAAATACCTACTAGGATCATACAATCATGGATGAAAGTCTTCTAAGTCCTTTAAGTAACTTCTCTTAATTTTGAAAATTGCACATTCATAAAAGATCCCTGTTACATGAAAATTTGAAAAATGGTAAAATCATTTATTGTAAATTGCTTGAAGACACTGAAAGGTAGAAACCTTGGTCATGAAATGACTCATTTCCAAATGAAAAATATTCATAAGTGCTAAAATATGATTGTATTATACACTTTCTGATATAACTGTGTACTGGTCTAATTTAATTATGACAAAAAAAAAATAATTATATATATATATATTTTAGTGGGAATGGAGTTTAACACCAAGAGATGACAGTCTGTTTTATGTTGCAACACAATCTTCATGACCTAGAGATTGCATTGAAGCCTGAAACAGACTGTTGCTGCTTGGTGTTGACTTCAGTATCCACTTTCTATATATTTACATATACTGAAGTTTTGATATTGAGCACTTTCACACACATATACATGCACACACACACACACACACACACACACACACACACACACAGGGTGTCCATAAAGTTTGTGTGCACTTTAAAAAATTTATAACTTTATTTGTGTTTGCGATAGAAATAATTTGTAAAAAGGATTAGAAAGAAGTAAAGCTATATTTCTTAAGGTTTTATTGAAATTTTATTTAAGTTTCCACATGTCTTCCATTATTAACAATACAAAGAGTAATACGATTTTGCAGTTCACAGAAAACATTTGCCAACTGATATACGGTAATGCCTGAAATCACATTAGTTATTTTAGCTCTCAAATCTTTTAATACACAATGTTTATTGTAGAAGGCACATCTAAATTTGTAAATCTCAGTTCTGTTGATACATATGATACTACTTCAATTGAAACTAAATTTCAAAAGCAACTCTTGAGGTGGGTAAAAAGTAGGGTTCTTTTCCAGGAAATTTTGGATGAAATTCATCTATCCGAGACAATTCAACCCTGTCTATACGGGGTTGCCAAAAATACATAAGGATGGGGTACCGTTAAAACTCATCTTTTCAATAATAGGATCAGCCCAACACAAGGTTGCTAAATGGCTTTCTGTAGTGTTAGAATCTGTGTTGCAACATTTAAGTACATTTTGTATAAAGGATTCTTTTTCCTTTGTTGATCATATCCAAAATTGTTCTTTTTCAGGCAAGTTCATGTGTTCCTTTGATGTGTGTTCTTTATTCATTTGTATCCCTCTGTTGGAGACAATCACTATTTGCTGTGATTTACTTTATCGCAGTTTCTTGTCTCCTCCTAGTATTCCTAAATCGATATTTATTGAATTGATGAAATTCACCACATCTTCCATTGAGTTTAGTTTTGATAATATCAAGTATTGACAGGGTTGCTATGGGCGCTCCTTTGGGTCCAACACTGGCCAATATTATTGTGTGCTTTCATAAAGATAGAATGCGTTGTAGTACACTTCATCCTCAACTATATTGTCAATACATTGACAATAATTTCTGTTTATTCAATAACGAAATTGAGGCTGATCAGATTCTCTTTCCCTAATTGTCTTCATCAAGCTCTGAGGTTTTACAGTTGAGAAAGTGTCTAATTTTCAACTGGCTTTTTTGGATGTCTTGATACATTGGGCACCAACAACTTTTCTCACCTCAATTTTCAGTTTATAGGAAACTTACATTTGTAGGATTATATACTTTTGTCCAAGGAAGCATAAGATAAACCTTATTAACACCCTAATTCATAGTGTTAATGATCTGTCTGGAGGTTTTTCTGGACATGAAATCAATTTTGTTGTGGGGACCTTATGTGGTATCCCTTTAATACTGTTCATTCTGTTATCTGTGACAAGATTGCTGATTTCAGAAAGGGCAAACTGATTATAGCTAAAAAATGCCCTTTTTATCTGAGACTTCCCTGGATTGGAGCTGACTGAAAACTTAACTAAACAGATTTTATCTAGTGGTTGTTATTTCTCAGCTGAGGTTCGAGTGATGTTTCAAACCCAACCTATTTTCTTTTCTGGTTACAAGGACGTTCTCTCACTTCATCATGTAAATTTTGTAACTTATCAATATAATTGTGGTTGCAATGCCAACTACATAGGAAGAACCACTCAGTGTCTAGACATGAGAATTAAGCAGCATGTTCCAAGTAAGATCAGGAATCATACTTTGGCTTCTAATGAACCTGTCTCGGATACCTAAGGTTCCTCCATATGCGAACACCTTATAGATAATAGAAAGTGTGCTGCTGATTTTAGTGCTGACTGATTCACAACCGTGTCCCGGTCACACTCTTTATTTCATTTGAGAATACTGGAGTCTTTGTATATCAGGTTCTGCAAATCTTCTCTCAATAAACAACGTGAATGTTTGCTGGGACTTGCTAACATTAGACTCTAGCATTTTTTCCTCTTTCTTCCCTTCACTTCATTCATTCTATAATTTATTTTAAGTTAATTACATAATGAGGCCTGAAGAGTGGGAGCAAAACCGGTTGCTTCATTTTTAACATGCCTAATAGTATTCAGGTTTACACTTTCATATCTATTACCGGGCTCTGTACCTTCAAAAACATCTTATATCTCAAGAGAGAGTTATACCCAACAGAAAAAAATGAAGGAAATAGCCGCAGGACTGAAATGATCATAACTTTTGAATCATTGGTCAGATTGAACTGAAACTTTGGGACAGACTCTGCCTATACAGTAAAATCTAAATGGTGAGATATTATTTTACTTGGGGAAGGGATTGTCCTGGAATTACCATAATAATTGTCAGGTCACAAATTTATTGAGCCATTCTTGTAAATGTTAGATGGATGTTTATTTGCCAAATTATGATTGAAGGACATCAATGTTACAGTATTTTAATGAATATAATCCTGTTTTGTGGTAAATTGTTCAATATAATTGTTAATCATTTGTTTAAATAATTTGGTGGGTTAATTTTCTTTGCACTCTTTGTATAGCCATTTGTAACATTCAAGATGTTTAATATTTGTGCTATTGTTAGCATTACATAATACTGTTAACTAAGTGTTTAACAGTTTAAGTTCTTGAAGAATTAGTTTATCAGTGAAAATGTTTAGTCGCGGATTATTTGGGACTATCTACATATTTTTTAATGTCAGTCATATGAATGAGAATTTAAAAATTGTTAATTATGTATTTCTATTTTATTTTCATTTTAATAGCCAGAAAAAGCAATGGGAAGATTGTCGTACATAGAAAAAATGTTATTCACAAATATCAAATCTGGTTCCAGCCCAAATAACTCTGAACGAACAGAAAAATCTGAAAACCAAGAAACTTCTCTATCCTCAGAGGGCGCTGGTTCAAAAATTAGTTTAGTAAGTTTTGCTTGTCATTAAATTTGATATTTCACTATTCAAGTAATTTCAATTTGTATATTTTTTTGTAATTTCATAAGTTTTTAATTGATTATATATTTTTAAGTTGGCTTTCTAAAATTTTTATAACTTAAAGAAAATGAAAGTTAACCAATTTTTAGCAACATTTTTTGTCCCATACTTTTTCAAATAAAAATAGTTGTAAATGTTCAATAAGATTTGAACTTCATTTTCCCCTTTGTGAGCCTTGCATAGATTATGACCAGAATAAAACCTATAAGAAACACTGGAGACATTTGTCTGAAGTTTGAAAAATAAACTCTTAAAAACTATATAGAATAAAAAATGACAAAGATGAGAATAGTCTCTAAGTACCATTGACCAGAGGAGTAAAAAAAAAAAGTTTTGTCTGTTTTTTATTTTTTATATATAAGTAAATTTATTTTTAAATGTTTCTCTAAATTAAGATTTTAAAAAGAAAATTGTCAAATATTATCCGGTTATGAGAATTCATTATATTTAGGAAGATCTCTTTGCTTTTTCTTTAATATGTAAATAAAACATTAAAAAAAAATTGATGAAATAATCACATCAAGACTTGTTTTCTTTGTGTAAATCTATGTACTTCTATTTCACTTTAACATGTTGAAACAAGTATCATTTTATATTTTAAATGTTTGTTTGATTCTCTTTTTACAAAAGGACATTTATTTTTGTCTTTTCAAATTTGTGTAACTTTTCAAAATATTTATAGCTGTCAGAAAATCTTAAAAGTTAAGAATGAAGGTAATTTCAGAAACATTCTTCCATGTAATCAGATGTAAAAACATTAATAAAACTTTTTAGAAGTTTTGTCCATTAACCAAATAAGATGATATAATTTTGTTATGCTGAATTAATTTTCATTTCAGAATAAAATTACAAATGCTAAATTTTCTGTTTCAGTATAAAACCCGCTGTTTACTCATGATGAAATCGTTGAAAGCTTGTAAAAGAGAAATTAAAGTGTTGATGAGTACACAAGCACAAGTAAGTTAATAAATGTTCAGTGTTCTGTTTCTTAAAATATTACATTAAAAAATACATACGATTTTCAAATATGTATTTTCTACATACACACAGACCTACTATGTTAAAGAATATTCCTCCAGAAAAACTTATGACTCTAATTTTTACTGTTACTTTGGAGAGCTAACATTTTGACAGAATAATCCATAAAAATATATTCAGTTAAAAACTTAGTCACTTCTCATAATTATTTTAAAATAATATGTATATTTACAACTAAATAATAGATTTACATCAAATACAAAATCTTCTGTCACCAGAAAAGGCAAAATCAACTTTATGCCTCATTCCATTAACTGATTTGTCCATTTCTCAAAAATAAATGACAATTATTTTAAAAAAAGCATAAAATATTGGAGATATTTAGAATTTATTGTTAATGTTGATGAAAATTCATGAAAAATTTAATCTCCTTTGTCAAATGCAGTTACTATTGTAATCTTAGCTAAATCAGGTCAGGTTATTTTCCAATTTAAATTTGTTAAATCTTATATGTCTAAGTATGAATTTCCAACCTTCATTGTTATAGTAGATGGACTTTTCTGATATGAACTGAGTGAGATTTATTTTTCTCAAGATGATATATAAAACAGACTTTTTTCTCTTGTCATTATTTTTTTCATTCCCTTAGTACCAATATTTTTTTCTAATATTTCTGAATATTGTCCAATAAAATTATTTTCTTAGTTCTTTTTTTCTACACATATTAATATATTTTTAAGTTTGTACAATTATTTATTTTAGTTTTTATCATAATTTTAATTTATTTTTTTATTTTTTTAATAGAATCCTTCAGTTGTTTATCTGAAAAGCAATTTTGAGTATCTGAGAGGCAGTTATCGCAAAGTACTAAAGATGCTGGCCACTGTACCACAAAACATTGTTATCACAGAATCTGGTGACTGCCTGCCAGTAATGTATTATAATAATTTGGGCTGTAACCATTTCCACACTCGCAAGCATCACTTGGGAGCATTTTATTTCAAGAGAGCAGTGGAAGAGAATGAAAATGCTTTCAAATCTATCAAGAAAGAAAGTGAAGACGGTAACATTCATTAAACATTTTAATAAAAAATATTATAATGTGAAAAATATAAAAAACATCAGTCTTTAATTTGTGTCTTATTCTTGACAATAGTCACATGCAATAAGATGTAAAAGTAACTGTGTACTATTTTTATTTTATTTGATTTGCATCAAAATAATGAATCTATGAATTTTTCTCACAGGTAAATTTGGTCCAACATTACAAACTGTTGCTATAAGTCGTCATTATGAACTATTGTACAATATGGGTGTCCAGTTGCTTCATTGTGGTAAAGTTCAGGCTGCATTTGACTGTTTAATTCAAGCAGTCCAGGTTTATCAAACCAATCCTCGACTTTGGTTACGGCTTGCTGAATGCTGTATCACAAATTTCCGTGAGGTATGATTTGTTTTTTCATTTATTTTATTCTTGATAGAAATTCATCCTTTTAAAATTTAAGAAATGATTACTTTTATTTGCTAATAACTAAATATGGTAGACTAACAATTATAGATTTGTTTATGATTTCAAATAGAAAACCAATAATTTAATAGCAGTGGAAAGAAAATCCCAGTCCTAATTTATACACAAATTTAATTTACATCACTTAAGAAGTGAATAATAATAATAATTAAAATAAAAATGTAATTTAAAAAATATTTTTATGTAACAAATATATGCAACTGTTTTGGTAATTTTCTTCTCATCCTTGCAGGATAATGAAGTAGATAAGAAATTATCAAGACGTCTTCAAGTTTTCCAAGGATCAGTAGCAAGTGGTGTCCATCGAAAACTCATTTTAGGCTCAACTACAAAACATGAAAAGTTAAGGTTTGTATTGCAAGGTGAAATTATTTTTGGTAAGAATTAATTTTTATAGCTTAATGATACAGATTTAGTATTTATTATTTCTTTTAATTTCTTGTTTGCTATACTCATTTACTCATTTTTCACTTCAGATCTAAAGTAAATGAAAGTATTTCTTTGTAAATTATTGAACTCATTAGGTTTATTTTTTCATTTTGAGTCTTGAAAATTTTTGTGTTTAAAGATCTAGAAACATATTCATCAAAAATCAATACTAAAAATATAACATCACAAAGAAATGTTATTGAAATAATACTATTTCCATTTACCTTTTGAAAGTAAAGTTATCACTAGACCAAGTGAATAATTTTTATTTTCTTAAGAGTTTTAAAGTAATATACAATTATTACTATTTTATTACTTTAGAGCCAATGTATAAGATAATTCACAAAAAATCTCACTGTGTTGTTTTCTTGCTCTGATATTGAATTAGATATTCATTTAAGATAATCCATTGGAAAATGATGAGGGAAGTGAAAGCAATTGCAACATATTCTCCTGTTATTATGCTAAACAAAAATATTCCAATGCCAAGTGTTAACTTATGTTATCTTTAGTTGAAGAACCATCTTATTCATTGTTGTAAAAGAATCGATATTCTGAAAAAAATATTTTTATAAAGTGTTTAGCAATGAATTTCTATAGCATTTTAGAGACAAGAGCTTTAGAAAAATTGATAGTTATTGCCTAAGGCATAAAGTTGATTTTCCATTCTTTACTGAAGTCATTCAGGTTATATTTACTATTTATTATATCTGCTTTATATGCACCTGAAAGAAATGGTAATAATTGCTTTGTTACCAAGTAAATCAAATAAATTACAGATTTGTGCTATGAAGAATTAGCTTAAATGGAGATCTGTTTGACTCAGTCTTACTTTCATTTTATTTTCAGAAGTTACAGTTGCAAAAAGTGCATATCTAATTAGAAAAGTCACATAACTTTGGAAATTGGCATAGTTATTGCAAAATTCAGCTGGCTATTTGCTAGATATGTGGCAATCAAGAGTAGATTTTATACAACTCTGGAAATACATGCGGAAAAATAAATTTTTTTTTCACCATATCTATATGAATGTATGTAGTGTGTACATGCAAACATACATTGGTTTTGTTTTTATTTTTTTTAGTAATAATCCAGCTATACCAGCTCCATCAATTGAGTTTGCTTCTTTGTGTCTGCGTAATGCACTACTTTTATTGCCAGAAGACCCTCTGCAATCTGATATCGGTGAAGAACAAAATGATGCTAGGTAAGAGTCGGTTTACTCTCTCATAAGTATTATTGTTAGAATTGCAGAAAAGAGCTTTCCAAAAAAACTTACCTTTCATCATCTAAATCTAAACTTATTTATAAATGGAACTTTGTGTGTGTGTCCATTACCTATAGACTCCAAAACAGCTGAACCAATTTTCTTGAAAATTTACACAGTTGTACTATAAGTGTCTGCGAGTGTTCTTAGCTAGGTTTTGTGTCAAGGTACCCCCGATAAATATCAAAAATCGATAATCGAAAAAATCGGGTTATAGAAGGAGTGGTCTGATTTTAATCAAATTTGATACACTCATAGACAAATATTTAAGAAAACAATATTCAGAAGTTTCAAGGTTGCAGTTCTTACAATAGTGCAGAAAATCGATTATATATATATATATATATATATATATATATATATATAAAAGGCAAGATGTTTGTGTGTGTGTCTGTTTATCTGTCTGTATGTCCCTTATACAAATCCACAATTTTTATCAGATTCTCACCAAATTTCACACAAATATTCTTTAGTCTTCTGGTCAGGTCATGGGTGACTTATTTTTTTCAATTTCTCTCTGATATTGGAACTCAAAACCCCGATATCCAATCAGGTCTGATCAAGATCAGGATTTCAGCTCTTTTATCGTGGTTCTTGCTGCAGAATCTGCTCTAACTTGGTAAAATTATAGTTTTTAGTCTTAAACATTAGCAGATCTCAGAGGACACATTTTCCCCGATATTGGAAATCGATACCCCTGATATTCTGTCGAATCTGATCAAAAACCGATATTCAGCCATCAATATAGCTCATTTTCTCCAATTTTACTCCTGATGGGTACGATAAGTTTTCATGGACTTACTTAGGTTAGTTTATCCTTGGATGACTTATTTAACTCCGATGTTGGAAATCAATACCCCGATATCTGATCAAAATCAGTTTTTCAGCCCTTTTATTTTAGAGCCAAACCTGAAGCAAAAACCAAGTAGGTATAATTGTAGTTCTTAGTCTCAGCCATGATACCATTTACTCAGAGGACTTATTTAGCTTTCAAAATTCAGTTTACAACGAAAAAAACTTATTTGATATCGATACCTGGAAATCAAAATTTGACTTGCATCCATTCATTTTTCTTTCAGTCTGCGGTTTCGCTTTAACTGGAAACAACTATTGCTTTTTAGTCTTTTGTGCCAACGTTCAAAGTGTCTGAGCTCCAGGACCATGGATTAGTTTTAAAGCTTTCATTACACTCGAGCAACACCGGGCTATACTGCTAGTTATTTTATAAACTATTTTGAAAATGAAATCTTTCGCAATACTATTGGCTTAACACTGTAAACTGATCTTCTCATCTATACTTTTTTGCCGGAACAATTTCTTAAAAAATTTTCACTGAGAAAGAATTAAAATTATCAACTAATGTTCAAAATTTAATCTTAGGCAGATAAGACATGTCTGTGTATGTAATATGTACGCACACACATACACACACAATTTTTATGGTTCATTTTTTTTTTTTATTTTTTTTTTTTATTTTTTTTGAGATAATTTCATTTTTTTCTTATTTTTGAATTATATATAGATCATGCTCAAAATTAGCTTCAATAACATTTTGAACATGTGTTTGAAAGCATATGTGTATATACATTTATATAAGAATGTGTCCAGAATCAAGTAACTGTTTTTTGGTCTCCCTTTTAACTAGTCATGGTATCTCTTGTTCTTTCAATTGAAATGTGTTTTATTTTATTTGTATGATTATATTAAGAATAACAACTGAAAACTAAGGATTTTATAGAATTTTTAAAAAAAATTGATAACAAATTTTCTGCATCATTTTTTTTTTTTTTTTTTTTTTTTTTTTCAGTAAATCAGAAATTTTCCTTGTACCAGCTCCACCAAGCAATCCAATGCGAGCAGCAGAAGTTAGTAATTTAAGGTTAGTTTTTTTTACACTCCTTCAAAGTTCACATAATATCATGACTGCTTTTCATATTTAGCCCCTCTATGTGAATATCAGCAAGACTACAACCACTTATCCCATCCAAAGACTTGTGGAAGGTTAATAAGACTGTTAAATATTCTTCACATACTCGCTGTCATAGCTTTAGGCTTTCTCTTCACTTGTATGTGACTATGAAATGTTAAAAGATCTGCCATCATAAGTAACAAATACTGGAAATTTTAAACTATTTCTTGTAATATGTTTTATCTACTATTTACCAGGAGAACTGGATAACATGGTTTTACACAGTTCCATAATGTATTTGGTCAATAACATGCTAATATGTGTCTCAAGATATTTGGGATCCATCTTATTACTACTTTTCCTCTACTAAGTAGACATGGGAGTTGTTACTAAATGTTATATTTTATCTTGGATCATAATGGTAAAGCATCAAAATCTTTACATGTGTGCATGATTTTTTTTCAGATTTTTTTCTGATTTTTAAGTTAACTTAAAATATGAAAAAAAAAATTATTTTTTCAATCAAAATGTTTAGTTGCTCTATACTTTATTAAATTGGTAGTTTAATGGTAATGTGTCAAACTCCTGAAGGGTGCAAATTTGAATTTTGTCCAAAATTATTTTATTTCAAATTCTCAATTTACTGGACAAAAAATGAAATAAGTAAAAGTATTATCAAAAGCTGAAAGACATAAAAAATATTAAAACTAATGTGTAATAATTAAAACGTCAATGTTTAACTTTCGTACCTGCAAAAATAAATGGTTTGTCAAACAATCAGTTATTCCATTGACACTACTATTACTGTATACACTTTTGAGTTCTTTAGCAATGTTTATTTACAAGATTATATGAGAATCAAGTAAATTGCAATATTATTTACCATTTTATGAAGAAATAAATCTGAAAAGAAATCTTTATTCAAAATTTATTAAAAAAAATTTTTTAATTTTAAAAAAATATTTAAACCAATTACAATGCAATATTTCTGGTAAAAATTACAGCCTGTAATTATACACCAGAAAAACCTTGTCCATCCAATGAATAGGGAGATACACAAAAATATTGAGTATTTGTGGTTTCATCTAAATTAAAAGAATGCTTGGTTCAGAGAACGCGATTCCTTCAACCTATTTTAGTGAATTTATGTAGTGAAAGAAAAAATTTTTAAAAAAGCCCAGAAAATGCATTTTTTCTCATCTTGTTTAAATGTTATTGTTCAGACATGTTTATAAATAAAAAAAAAATCTTTGTATGTTTATTTTTTATAAAATGATAATTTGGTTGGCATATTTTTATCAACTTGTAAATATAAAATTATTCTTGTAAATAAGCAATCTAATAAATAAATATTGTTTAATATCTTTGTCAATTATCAAGAATTAAAGAAAATATATAAATCCACTTTCATATGTTTGTGTTTTATTGAAATTCTAATCATCACTTTTAAAAATAAAAGAAATTGCCAAGGAATTTAAGTGTATACAATAATAGCAGTGTCACAAGAAGAGCGGCCTTTTTGACAGATTTTTTTTGCAAACATGAAGATTAAACATTGCAGAAAATACACTTTATTTTCATGTTAGAATACACACACACACACACATATATATATATATATATATATATATATGAAATAAGGTTTTCCAGCAGCAAGAATTCTCTCAAACATAATTTATTAAGTCTATCATAATTTATTAAGTCTATCAATGTTGTAATTAAATCTTTCAAATTCCTCAACACATTTTGTTTTATCAGTAAATTTGCCAAAATTCATATTAACTTTTATCTTATCTTTTTTCTTCCCGAGTACTTTTGAATGATACTCTTGTTCATTTTCAAGGAATGTTCTGTGTGTAGTTACACAACTGATTTTTAATTTTAGCATTCTCAGCTTCGATGTAATCAATATATATGAGGGAGTATTGAAAATTTCTCAGGTCAACTGAATTCCCCAAATCAGTATTTCAATGACCAAGCATCAGAATTTAGATTTTTGTGAAGTGTGTCAAGCTGAGAACATTTTAGTAGAGAAAGAGATTAGTGTAGTGAAGAAATTGCTTATATTTGTATAAATTATTTTTGTATAGAATGATCAGTATTTAAAAAAAGAAAATAAAGAAGCTTTACTATCATTTGTATTAAAGTAATTGTACTTTAATTTCAGATGTTCCATTCTTGCTGCTAGTGCTTATGTTTCCCTTTGTCTAAATGATCATCTGGTGGCCCTGAATTATGCTGAGAATTTACTCCAGCAACACAAATTATCTGGAGCTCAAAGGTAATA
Organism: Ascarosepion bandense; assembly: GCA_037127315.1. Lineage (NCBI taxonomy): Eukaryota > Metazoa > Mollusca > Cephalopoda > Sepiida > Sepiidae > Ascarosepion > Ascarosepion bandense. Next base: position 1,880,097 of record JBBBDQ010000183.1, read on the forward strand.
CTAATCTCCATCTGTATAGAATTAGTCGTAAGATAGTATGTATCAACAAATAGATAAAAAAATACAAACTACAGTAATTAAAAATATAAGTAATGTCATTATTTGATTACACATGAATAGTGAAATCTGTTTATTGATCTCATGGCCATATCATATTGAAATATTGGTTCTCATATGATAATTGAAGTTAATGAATGTCATACCTGGTCAGTATTTAGTTGGGTGACCACTTAGGAATACCAGGTGGTGCATATTTGGATGTGTTTGGTATGTAATGAATAATGGTTCAGAACTGGAAATCTGAGAGCTGAGTTCCAATTCTAATTGCACAATTACTCTTAAGAAGGGTATGAATCCATCTCACTTCCAGATAAGAATTGTATCAATAAATCATTATTATCTCAAAAAACATTCCTACAATCTAAAATTATTTTCTGAATTTAAATAAACTGAGTTGATAAGCTGTAAAAAGGACAATAGAAAAAAATTTTTTTTTCTTTTTCAAAAGATTAATGTCAATATATATTAAACAGGAATCAAAAGTAATAAATGATCTTTAGTGTGGTTTATTGGTCTCATGAAAAATAAATCTTATTGCTGCTTAAAAATGCCGTATAAAATGTTTAGAGAATAAAATTAAAAATTAGTATTGTGTATCATGTGGTTGTTTTATGAGAATAGCTGCAAAGCTGCAACTTTTAACCTGTTGCACATAATTTTATCAATTTATTTTGAAAGGCATGTTGTATTTAATTGGAATAAGTATTTCCAACTCTGTTATACTGTGATGCATGACACATTCAATCAAATGACTTTATAAAAGAAAAATGAGACCTGAGAGAAATGTTTAAAGATTTTTTTATATATTTCTTTTTTTTTTTTCGTTTTTTTTTCGTTTTTTTTTTTTTTTTTTTTTTTTTTTTTTTGTTATCCCTAGTAATTAAGTAATTTATTAATAGGTAAATCTTCCAATTTCTATCTTATGATCTAAATGGAATTCTATGTAATGGATCAATTTTTAAATTATTCTCTTATCAGTGTACCAAATTCAATGTCAAATATTAAACACCTAGGTCAAGCATTAAACAGTGAAAATTTCAGATAAAAACTCAACTAATAACTTGTGTTGGGCTATGTATCCTTGGTGTGTGTGTGTAAAACTTTATAATTTTCCTATTTTTAGGTATTTAGCTCACTTATATGCTGCCGAAGCCTTTGTACATTTAAATAGGACCCCTGATGCTATCTACCACCTCAGCCCGGAATACAGTGCTGATGTCAGTGTTTGTCCACCTGAACAGAAAACAGAACAAGGTACCAACTTAAATTTTTGTTAGTAAAAATTACATTTCTACTAGAGTTTTCATGCTTCACAGGATTTTGTAATACACTAGATTTTAATTTATTCACTATGAATTGTTTTATTTGTGATCTTGGTTTTACTCTGGCTGATTTGCAACACTCATCTGAAAGATTATCGCCAGTAAGAATTAAATATTTATTCTGGGTGAACCATTTCTATTTACTATATTTTTGGTGTGTGTCTGTGCATCGCTGATATAAACAATGTTTTCTTTCTCTTAGGGTTTTTTTTTATTTGTTTTTTTTTGTTTTTCTTTTAAGACAAAAATGACAAGAATGAAAAGATGGATAAAAATGATCGTGATCCAATGGAAGCCACTGAAGCAAAAGGTTAGCATTTTTCTCTCTTTTTTTGTGCCATTTTAACATTTTTGTAATTTATTTAAATCTTTTTTTAACGAATGTCTCTTATTTTTACTATCTTTTCTAAATTCTGATAGATAGATTAAAATGGAATTAAATTTTTTCTTCCAATACTGACATCATTGATTATAGCGTATAAGTCTCAAAGCTAGTTTTAAGTTTAAGGAATGGTGTAATATGCCATTTCAAAGACATTGAAAAAATAAAGCTAGTCTTGATTAATTAATCTGTTGCTTCTCTCTTCAGTTATGGGTTAAATAGCAGGACAGATTGGGTACTGTAGCCTTGGTTGGCAACCAGGCTACCACATAAAGTAATGGCAACCTACTGCAGGGTAAAAAGAAAATTCTGCCCAGTCTGTCATGTCTCTTTCAAGAGATGATCACCCAAGTGTGTATCATGTATGATACAACTGACTGATACATGAAAGAAAACCTGTTGTCATGAAACAGAATTGTTCTCACAGGTTCTTATTGTATCCTCTGTGAACAAAGTTACTTGCTTTTCTTCACTTAAAATAACTACTATTATCATTAAACTTGCAGGAGCTAATTTTGAAAAATGATTCATTCTTGTTTAAATGTTATGTTTAATTACTATATTAAAGTAAGAAAGATTAAAAACAATATTAAAGGCCTGCTTGTGTCAATTTATCCTGATTAAAATACCACTTCTTTTTTCTTACCCTTCTGCAGAATGAAGTATCTGTTTACTTTATTTCAGAGAAATAGAGAAAGATTTATTTTTTTAGCTTGAATATGTGTACTAAAATGTATAGTTTAGATATATTACAATAGATTAATTCATTATACAAATATTACAAATCTTTGACAAAGTTTTTGAGCTTTCTTCACTAGATTGAAAATTAAATGTCTGTTAGTGATTCTAAATATTTACTGGAACTTAATTGTGACAAATATGCTTCAATTATTTAATTGTAATTTCTTACATTATCTTATTTTCAATTCAGGTGCCTTAGTTCCCTGGACTCCTGCCACCCCACAAAAAGCCCAGGCAGTACTACTGTATAACTTGGCTGCAACTTTGGCTATAAGGCAAGAATATGCTGAAGCACTGAAAAATCTTGGTGAGGTAAATGAATTACCTGCATACAGGATTTTTTTTTCAAAGAAACTTTTAATCCTTTACTTTCCTCTTTTCTCTCATTCACCTCTTGACATATTCACTCAAAATCTAATTACATTGAAACACTAGTTCTTGGCTTGACTACCAAAGTTCTTGATTAAGAATATAATCTTGACTATTTCACAAGTGAAAAAAAAACAGTAGGTTTGTTCAGAACTGATGTCACTGAATGTAACTTTTAAAAATTGTACTGCAATAACTCTGTGCTTATATTTTTATTGGTAATTAGAGCTTTTATTTATTTTTGACTCTTAGAATTTATTTCTCCAGAGAATTTTCAGTTTAATTTGCAAAATTCTCTAGTTGTATAGATACATTACACTAGAAACTTAAATACTGCAAAATAATGTATTTTTGGCAATATTTTAGTTTCATCTGCTAAATTATATATTAACCTTATGTTAAATGAAAAAATATTTGTATTAAAATCTTATTTGCAGTATTTACATGCAGACTATTATTCTCATCTTTGTTATCATGTTTTCATCAAGCCTTACTTTTAGAGGGTGGCTTATTTAAATTTGATATGGAAGCAGCTAACAAATGACAGGCATCAGTGAGTGCAATCGATTATGACAACAGCTGCACTCATCAGCAGGCAGGTTAGGTTTGAGGCTCAACAGAGAATTTTTCTATAGCCTTTTGGATTAAAGCATTGGTTCATGAATTTGATGACATAGTAATGTGAGTTCAATCCCTGGGCTAGGCAATGTGTACTTGGACTCAATGGAAACAGAGCAAGTAACAACTAAGCATTACTAAAAATCAGAACTAAACAAGATATCCTGTGTAACGTGGGTAGTGAAACAAGAACTGTTTACCCTCATAGATTAAGTAAAAGTTTCAGTTTGGAATTCCCGGTTGGTTACTCAGATTGACATACACCTGATGAAGGCCAGAAGGTATAATGGCTGAAATATGATAGCAACAACAAAGCAAATAGTGTAAATAATTCCTCATACCAGAAGTTTAACATTCTTTAAATGACTAAATGGCATACTAAAATAGTTATGGAATCTGGTAGTATTTTTTTGCATTTCAACTAATCATGGTGTAGGTATTTCAAAATATTCTTTTTCATTTCTGTATGAGTTAAATACTTTTTCTATTTTACTATTAATCTATAGCTTTTCAGAATTTTTTTAAATAAGCAAGTGAAGATCTGTTTTATTTCCATTCCCCTCAGAAATATTTGTTAATGATGTGGTAAAAATACTTTTTCTTTTTAATGGCTATAGTTATGGCTCTGAACTTTTTTTTTAATAGTAAAACTGAACACTTATCATGAAGCTGCTATTAATCTGCTTAGCCTGCAAGCCAATAAGACAAGCTTTATTCCTAACTTATACTATTTATTAATCATAACCAAATTTCATGTTATAAGGGAAAGGCTTAAACTGAGGTAGGTTAAAATTGCTTGTTATATATTCTTTTACAAGTCTAGCACTGCCATAAAAAATGGTGGCAAAATATTTGAGATGATTATTATGTACATATATACACACACACGTGAATGCACAATAGTCTTAATTATAATAGAGAAAAGATATATATATATTTTCTTTACTATTTCACAACATAATTATTACAAAAAAATAAAATAATAAGGCAATTGTTAAAGAGCACACAGGCAGCAAGAGCTTTCCTAACTGGTAGTAACGAGAACTGAGTCGACACTGCCTTGCTATTGTACATGAGCATGCTACGTAGAATATTTGGTATTTAAGTCAGGTAAGTTCCAATAGACAAACTCAAAAGAACTCAATGTTAGATTTATTTATTTAATTTAACAGAATAATATAATCTAAAAAAAATTTGAGATATTCTACAATTTCATGGGTAATACATATTTCGCAGCCAAAACATGCTGCTCATCTGACCCAAATGATACAACAGTTAATATTCAAAATCACCCAGAAAAGAATCACATACAGACACTCACATGCTCATATTGAGAATAGATATTTGTAATGCTCATCTACAAAAAACATTTCCTAGCTCATTCAAAAAAAAAAAAAAAAAATATAGAAAGATCATAAACGGAAAAAAGGAAAGGAGAATGAACAGTATAAGGAGAAAGGAAGTTAATGTCTTAGATTGACACCAGCATCTATTACAATTCATCTTTGTTAGAAAAACATGACATGGAAAGTTAACATTAAATTTAGTTTTAAAGATAATGCGATATATTTGTAGTATACAAATAAATGGTAAATCATATTTTTAATACAAATTAAAATATAACTACTAAATATAGTTACAATAATTTAAAAAATAAATTAAAAGTATATAAGAAAATGATAAATAAAATATTAAAAAACAATCTTAAAAAATAATCAAAAATAATAATAAAAATATATAAAAAAATTTTAAACAATTATAACACTAATTATAATATTTAAAAACCCTAGTAAAGAAGCTAGCATGCACCAAAAATAAATATATCATATAGCACTGAAAAAAGAAGAAACAATAAATATATATACCCAAATATTTATACACACATGTACATACAATATAAAATATTATAAAACAATGACAATAACTATAAACAAAATTTGGTGGGGTAAAACATTTCCAACGGTAAATTCCAGATTTTTCTCCAAAAGAAACCAAATTTTTAAGTTAAATTAATTTAAATTATAATTTTGGTCTAGCTAAATTATTTTATACTTATTCTTATGCCTGCATTTAAATATCAATTTGTTCGTTGATTGAGGAGTTCCTTTGGATTATTGTATTTGATAATAATTAATTTCTCCTATATTCTCGATATGGGCACATGAGTGTCTGTATATGATTCTTTTCTGGATGATTTTGAATATTAACTGTTGTATCATTTGGGTCAGACGAGCAGCAGTTTTTGGCTGCGAAATATATATTACCCATGAAATTGTAGGATATATAAAAAAATTTCTAGAGTATATATAAACACCAAACAACCCTATCAAAATATTACTGGAAATTAAAGGACGGTTGACTCACTCCACAGGTTAAATGGAGGATCATCAAATATGCTCACACTCCCAACAATTTTAGGGACAGATGCAATCTATGCTTGGAGGAAAAAAATAGCTATCATCAAATATAGGAACCCAAATAAACTTTTAAACCAGACAAACGAACTGATTTTTAAATGCAGACATAGAAACAGATATAGGATCACTTAACAAGATGAAAATTAAACCTATAAGCTTGCTTTTTGAGAATAACCTGGAATGTCCTGTTTAAGACCTTATACCCTCAAAAGTTTTACAGCATTGCTATCATAGGTAACCTGCTACCATGCCATTATTATTGTTATTACGTTCACCGTTATTAAGAGTAGGTATATAGTTAATATATTTAAATATAAGTATATAATTATATCTTGGATTTATATTTGAATGTGGGTATATGATGATATTTATATTTAAGTATATAAGTATATAATTGCATTATAATTTAAATGTAAGTATATGATTAGGTCTATATTTGGATATAAGTATATAATTATATTTTGTAAAGTAAGTTTTTATATTATAAATAATTAAGAACTTTACTGCTATGATGTTATTATTAATTTTATGATTATTAGTATGATTACTGTTATTATTTTTTTTTACCCTAATTAAAAGTAGGTATATATTAAATTTGTTGAATTATATTTTTTATATATTATATTTTTCAAATTGGTTTTTCATATAAATAATTATTATTTCATCCTCACTTGTCGTATGTTACTCTCAATCCTAATGATGAGGATATCTCCATTTTTAGATTTGTTTGACTTATATTTATCCTTAGTACTTCTATCATTATTATGATTATTATTATTATTAGTAGTAGTAGTAGTAATATTTTCTATTATGCATGACATATTCTTAGTTACTCACCTCTAAAAAGTTGTATTCTTTTATTATACTATTTAATGGTTCATTTTATTTTTTAAATTTTTTAAATATTTTTTATAGTTTTTTATTTCTAAAATCTTTTAATCTTTTAATTCTTAATTATTATTAATTCTAGGTGTCTAGATTTTAATTTCTTTAGTACCACATTATGATAACAATCAATTGTTGGGTGTAAATTCAACCCCTAAGCTTTAAACTCCAATATCATACATCTAAAACGGTCAAAGTTCAACTCTTTCACCAATGAAGATTTTGGATATCTAGAGGTCAGCGATACCAAAATCAAGCAGGTACAAAAATTTAAATACCTGAGAAGCGTTATAACAGAAGACGAAAAGTGCGACTTAGATCCGAAGGTGAATTGGCATGGCAAAGGAAGCATTCCAGAAGTTGAGTAAGGTATTAAGAAACAGGACAATTTCGCTAGAAACTAGGAAGAGAGTACTGGATTGCTACATGCTGTCCGTCCTTCAATATGGCAGTGAATGCTGGACAATACTGTCAAAGGAAAAACTTGAAGCATATGAAATGTGGTTCTACAGAAGGATGCTGTGAATATCATGGATCGAGCATGTGAGCAATGATGAGGTCTTGGAAATGATGGAAACAAAAAGGAAATTAATACTGAGCATCAGGAAGAGACAGCTGAAGTTCCTGGAACATGGAAGGAGGGCTTGGAGAATCTGATACTAACAGGTCAAATAGAGGGAAAAAGAGACAGGGGAAAGCAAGGACCTCATCAGGTGGATGATGGAACAAGGATTGCATGGTGTAACAGGAGAAGGCATGCTCAGAGCCACCAGGGATAGTGAAGCGTGGAAAGCCATGATTGCCTACATCTTGAAGGGACAGGGCACATAGAAGAAGGTCAGAGACGTTGCCCAGAGATGAAATCAAATAACTTAAGTTAACCCTCTCCCCTCTTATTCTGTTATTCTTTCCTTCTCTCTCTTTTCTCTTTCTAATGCTTATTCTTCTCTCCCCCTTTTTCTATCCCACATGACTTCTTCTGGACAAATTTAAGACATTCACTGTTGTATGAATTTGGGTTTGAAAAGTGGCCGGGACCGTGAAATACTGTATTATCAATGCATTTGTAAAAAATATCTAACTTTTGTTTCCTGATTATAATACTGTTAAATTTAGCAATAAAATTTAACATTGAGTTCTCTTTGGAGTCTCTCTATTGGAATTTACCTTACCAAATTTCAAGGATTCTATTTTTTATATATATATATATATATATATATATATATATATATAGTATATCGAGGCAGCAAGTCATTTTCTAAACATATGGTATTAAATATAAGAGACAATGAATGTCTATTATGTTTAATCATGAGCTGTTCTAAATGTCGTATTTTTGCTTTAATTTCAGTTGAAAATAAAGACAAAAGTTCTCCAACATTTGGATAATTATTTATTGGTTTTCTTCTAAGCTTTCGGCTCACATGAGCCATCTTCAGAGAGGTAGTTTAAACTGAAATATTATAAAATCCACCATCACCGACGATTTTATTTTGTGTTGACATAAAACTCCGCTTGGCAACGGCAATAGTTACCAAAAATAATAAACGCAGTTCTTAAGTTTGCGATGCGGTTTTATGACGTCACACCGCAGGATAGCGCGAAATGACAACAAAACCATGTAGTCAAATGCAATGTAATATGCTATTTCCTGTTTTAAAGTTGATTTTATTGAGTGTTGGTTGTTTTGATTTGATGTACATGGCCTCCAATATCTGCAGGTTCCTCTTACTGTGTGTATGAGTAAGGATCACTGTATTGTTGACCAAAATCTGTCTGATATTACCTACATGTTTATGTTTTTCAGAGAAATGTTGTTTAATAGTACTCTTACATGTCATCTTTCTGATCAGAGTACTATTATATATATGAAACAGTCTTTATAATAATAGAGAAGAAGTAATTTGATTATTTTGAGATAAATTGAGAGCCTTCGATTTGTAAGTTTAATTTAGATTTAATCCAAACAAGTTATATCGCTGCGGATATATATGAGGTGTGTTGAAAAGTTTTCACTCAGCTAAGAAGCTCTTCCAAAAACTTCTGATGTTTTTTGTCGTTTAGTCAAAATGGATTGGGCTGAAAACTTTTCAGTAGTCTCTCATATATGCTGTGCATCCTTTAGATATATGACTACATATTTATATTATTTTAACTTTCAGAGTAGCAAACTTACTAACCAACCTTTTCCAGCCCAGATGTACAGTTTGAAAATTTATTTGGATCTCATTGAAGGTAAGTAACTGTACTGTAAATTCTTTTTTTTTTTTTTTTTTTTTTTTTGGGAGTTGTCACTTTGTTTTTTCTTAATATAAGTGTACTTATTACTTGTGTTAAATTTGATTATATTTACAATGATTGTTACATATGTGTTATGGACTTTCATAGAGATAAGTAGAAAAATCTAGTCTACAGATCAAGATTGAAATTTTTCTTTTCCCCCCCAATAAAAACAATCATAATTTTTATCTATCTTTTTCTTTCTCTCTCTCTCATTTAAGGTCGGCGAGCTTTTGCTCAGTACATAATCAAAGAGTCTTTTGGCCACCTTACCCCAAACAGAGTGGATCTTTCTCTGCTTACCAAGAAGAACATGCCCAGTGAACCACTACCATGAAAGCACAACTCACACAGGCAATATCTTTGGGATATAGAAAATTTAATAAACACTTCAATCATTTCAGTCCTAAGGACTGCCTTTCTCTTGTAGAGATTTTTTTCATTTACTTGAACTTTTATATACTGGGGGTTTAATTAGTGGGTGCTGAAAAATCTTCAGCCCAATTCATTTCCCCAAAATCGGTATTTTGATTTTTTTTTTTTTTTTTTTTTTTTTTTTTTGACAGTCAAGTATGACAAATTTTTCAGCACATTCTTGTATATTTTTCATTTGTAAAGTCATTGTTTATATTGATCAGCAATAATTTTAATACATTGCAAGGACTTTGGTATTTGCTTAGATGAATGGAAGTGAAAGAAAATATGTTCATGAACTTCTTCAGTTATTTTTCCGTCTTAGAAAAGTATAAATTTATTATTTGATTTCTACACTCTATAACAAAGATTATTAAAAAGTAATTATTTGATTATGAAATTTTGGTACGGTTATAAACACTCTTTTCTAGAAGCTTATTATGATGACCTAAGATTTTTTTTTTTTTATTCACTTACCAGTGTGAAAACTCTTATCAGAACTTCTATTAAGAGTTAAGAAATCCTAGTGAATAATTCAAGGGAACTAACTCCTAGCTACTTAGCCCCAAAACCAAATTGGTATTCCAGAATTAATTTCCCCACACTAGTCACTATTGCATATCACCTGAGGATAGTTGCTAAAATTTTAATGAAATCATTAAATAAAATAATAGTAATATGAAAACAATAGTATGAGTGGAATACTGAACCTTATCTTTGACTCATACAAAAGGGGCATTAATGTATCCATTATTTCAAAGAGTATCTTTAATTTGCTGTTTATTCTTTTGCTATATACATTAATCTAGTAACATTTCCGGTTGGTTTTATCATTTGATGACTTCATGATGTAGCTGTTGCCAGCATTGAAAAATTTTGCTAAAACTATTTTTAATGAAATATCATTCACAAATATATAAGTATAACAATTTCAAACAAAGTGGCTTTTTATGTGGTAATTTTGTCTTTAACATCTAATATTATAAAATAACTTTTTATAAAAACTTCTAGCATTATAATTACTTTTTTTTTTAAATTGTAAAATAAAAAGTATTAAAAAAATTATAGTAATTCAAGATGCAAATATATTATTATGAGCAAAGAATTTATAATCAGTTCTCTGCAGTGTAGTTTTCAGCTCTTATCAAAGTCTTTTTGAAGAAGAATTTTTTTTTGTATGGAAAATAGTGCTCTCGTAAATCTTATAAAGATGTTCCCAAAATAAGTGTTCAGAATTACCTATGTTAGTCACCTATTGATGTATTTTTAATGTATGGTTATATAGAGAATCTATGATTTGTACCAAAAATTTAATTTCCAGTGAGATTTGAACCCTTGACTGGACTACTTGATTACAAACCACTATTTTTAAATCTATTTTATTTCAGTTAAATGAGTTTTGAAGAATATTTCATCAACTACATGGATTATTTATATTCTTGAATTACAACCATATGTAATAAAAAGCTAATGAATTGGAATCTTTAAGTTTGTCAATGGTTAATGTTAACCACAAAGATTTAAAAATATTGGTTGTGTGTTATTTGATTCCAGGATTCAGTTTTGTGCTTCTGGGGCTATTTATTTACTTTTGCAATTGACTATTTTGTATAGCCATACATTGAGAAATGAATTATATTGCCATGAAATAATTATACTTATGTATGTAATTGAACTTTTTAATTTTTCCTGCTAACAAAAAATAAACAGGTAAAAAAAAAAAATTAAAAATAAAGCAAAAAGTATCAAAGTATGCTTGAATTTGATTGGAATAAATGTCTTTATTGTTTCCCTTTTTTTTTCTTTTCTTTTTTTTTCTTTTCTTTTTTTTCTTTTTTTTCTTTTTTTCCTTTTTTTTCTTTTTTTTCCTTTTTTTTTCTTTTCTTTTTTTTTTCTTTTCTTTTTTTTTTTCTAAACAGTATTTCTTTTTGCATTCTCTCTTTGAACATATCTACTTTCTTCATGTCTCAGGTGCCTATCAGGTTACTGTAACATGACAGGTTCCATATAGTGATTAGAACCGCAAGGAGTTGAAATTATAAAATAATCTGTAGTAAGTGCTGATTGAGTTTGAACCAAAAGTCACTTTCCACTGTCATAATGTAGCTTCCTTGTAACTTTTCTATAAATAATTTCTGATGAAGTTTCCTAAATGGTACCTAGACTTTATGAATTTATGTGCAGTACTAGATTGGTAGCAAGGTCTCATCATTTTACAGTTGAAATGGTTAGACATAATTGTAAGTTCTATGCTAACAGTTTCTTTTATCACACTTCTTGCTTGTGGAACTCTCTCTGGCTTCTTGCTTCCCCATTCAACTTTCATCAAAAATTTAAATGCAATGTCAACTGTTATCTCTGTCTTAATTCTTGTTCTTTTATTATTTTCCCCCTTTAATAGTGTGAGTGTGTGTGTTTTTGTTTTTTTTTGCATATTCTCTAACACTTAGTAACCCCCTACCAACACATCTTAGTGGCTTTATTGTTTTACTTGTTTTGTTTTTTTTATAATTTCACTCTAAGTGTGTGTTAACCAGTATAATTCAGTAGTAAAGGCTGTAGAAAATCATTTCCAGATTTCGTGTTGATGTATTTGGACTGTTCAAGAAAGTTCTTTTAATGGAGTAGGCTAAAACTATACCTTTTCAACTTCAAAATGGACTGATTTTCAGGTAAAAAAAATTAATCAACCCCAAAATGGCTCAATCACCTTCAAATTGAGAATAAACAACTTCAAATTGGAACATTATTTATGGTAAATTGAAAATTATTTTTTCAATTAATTTACCCCAGTAAGGAAATTGACTGTTTATCTTCATTATATAGATGAAGAAAAAAAACCAAAATACAAACAACTTAGAGGCCAGGCCAAGAAAGCATTGAGTTGAGTAAAAGTAGGAGGAGAAAGTCCTGTATGGCCCAAAATGATGATTGATAATGATGCTGGAGAAACCTCTACAAAAAAAGCTGAAGAAGAATTAGCAACAGGTCCAAAGAGGACTTACCTCAAAACTGGCTGGCAAAAAAAAATGCTTAGATTTTAGCTGCACATGCCACAGCAGGAAATTGGAAAGATCTGGCAAGAACAATTGGTGTGCCTCTGCCAACAGCGTACTGATGAGAGTGACTCTAGGGGAGGAGCAAGAAAATGTAAAATTACGCAAGAGCATAAGAATTTTATGGCCGAATTAATTGAAAACTCTCCTAGGGTCACTCTTCAAGACGTAAATAAGTTGGTCGAAAAGTATGAGGTTTGTGTGACAAAAGAAGGCATAAGAAAACACTTGGACTCCATAGCCTTTAAAAGCAGTTCATTATGAACCAGAGGCTGCCAATAAGGCAAAATGTAAGGATTTAGTCTTTTCTTTCTTTTTCTTCTTTCTCTGGTCTTCCTTTTCTATTCTTTTGCCGGCCAAAAATAAAATAACAATTGAATTTATCTTTTAGGTTCAACTATGACACCTGTCTCTATGGGTGGACAAAAATTGAAAACAATCCATTTCTCCTTTCTTTCTCTTCTTTCCGGGTTTACAATAATAGAGAAATACCAGATGTTATTTTTCGTCTCTGCATTCTTTTTTAAGATAAAGATTTTCCAGCCACAGTTAATAATCAGTTAATAAAATTAATCATCTCCGTCTTCCTTTGCTCATATTCGGAGGATAAAGAAAATTTCTCTTAGTATGTTCTCTTATGATCTATAATAGTAATTTGAAGATTCTCCGGTTATGGTTATTGATTAATTAATAAAATTAATTAATTCCGGTCTGCTACAAAATATTGTTATATATGTGTGAGAAGGAAAAAGTCTACATGTTTCCAATTGTTAAAAAATGTGAGATGTTGCAAGAATTCTGAATTTGAAAATGCTAGTATCACTTCTATGTGGGTCATTGAAACTCACATTGATGAATTTTTGTGGTTGGAATTTTTCATTGAAGATAGAATTATTCTTTCATTTATTTTTATCTATTATTTAGACTATTGGAATTATTTCATTTATTTTGTTATATTGGTAGACAAAAGATTCACAAAGACTGGAAAGATGATGAGGTAAAGTAATGTTTTAAGAGTGTTTATAGTTGCTAGTAATGCTATATATATGTAATTATATATTAGAACCTTGAATAAGTTCTCGCTGATTTTTCATGAAAAGTAATGTTTAATTCACAAAAAGTTATTAAGTCACATGTCACTGAAAGTATTGTTCATTGTTAGCCACTACTTTTTCCCATCTTTATGTCAACATTTGAATTCCACGTCGGAAAAACGACATCTTTTGAGGCTATACATGAGTCAACTCATTTTTTTTAAATCTTCAAGAGAATGAAAGTGCTGCTCAGCAAGGCCATGTGAAATCAATCAGAAAAGGTGATAATCAGACAGGGAAATGGGTGGGGTAGGACTTTTTCACTCATTTTGCAATATGTGGCTTAGCATTTTCCTGTTGCAAAATCACTTTGTCATGTCTCTGTGACTGTTTTTTCTTCAATGCTCAGATCAAACACATTAATTGTAGTCGATAGCAATCTTCCATGATTGTTTTGGCCGGTTTGAACAGCTCATAATAAACTACACCCAGCTGATCCCACCAAATGTAGAGCAGAATCTTCAAACCATGGATATTCGGCATCGCTGCAAATGTTTGATGCATGACCAGGCTTACCCATGATATTCTAAACTTAGGGTTATCATAGTGTATCCATTTTTCATCACCGGTCATGATACAATGCAAAAAACTTTTCTGTTTCTGCCGTTGAAGCAGCTGTTCACACCTGACAAGACTCCATCTGACGTCTCTCGGCTTCAACTTGTATGGTACCCAATGTCTTTACTTTTGAATCATTCCTAATGCTTTCAAACATTTTGAAATTGCTGTGTGGTCAACTTCTAATGATCCTGCAAGTTCAGCTTGTGACAGACATGAGTCTCAATGAAGTAATGCCTCCAATTCTTTGTTTTTTTTGTTTTTTTTTTTTGTTTTTTTTTAATCATATCACCCCAAGCAAGGCGGTAACGCCACTGATGTGCAGGGGGCTACGTAAGAGTGAAAAGATTGGAAAAGAGAAAGCTGGAAACCACATCCCAAACAGGGAACAAGGGATGAGCCTCTTAACCTGTTGTCTTCAAACTTTTTCTATTTGCCAGAGTGTACTTTATCTTTAACATCAAAATCATTCTTTTTTAAGCATCTGAACCAATCTCTGCATGATGTTTCCAACAAAGCATAGTTGCCGTCAGTCTCACTAAGAATTCTGTGTGTTTCAGTTTTTTTTGTTTTTTTTAAAATCATATCACCCCAAGCAAGGCGAAAATGCCACTGATGCGCAGGGGGCTACGTAAGAGTGAAAAGATTGGAAAAGAGAAAAACAGGAAACAAGGGATGAGCCTCTTCACCTGTAGAATAGACGTGGGTGGAGTGTGAACCAGGCGATAGTTTAGTCTATCTACTCCAATTGAAACAAAAATAAAAATAATAAAAAAAAAAAGAATGAAAAGATTGGAAAAGAGAAAAACCGGAAACCACAACCTAAACAGGAAACAAGGGATGAGCCTCTTCACCTGTTCAATAGATGTGGGTGGAGTGTGAACCAGGCGATAGTTTAGTCTATCTACTCCAATAGAAAAAAGATGATGGTGACTTGCTAAGTTTTAACTTAGTTAAAGTCCAGGTAGTGAAATTTTGGCTAGAAAAACAAAATCAATCCTTCAATTAAGCATGAACACTTTTAAATTTAAGCAAAAGTTAAAAGAAAAAATGGCTTACATTTTAACAGTATTAACAATATTTTAAGAGATGATTCCATATTGTTCTGCTGGTGGTTGGAAGAAAATATTTTAACTTTTAGGCCGGGGGGGGGTTCAAATAGACAGTGTGACCAGGTCAGTAGAATACAGCGAGCCAGCTTAAGAAAGGAAGAAAGAAAGAGACTGATGTCGTATGGAGAAAAATTAAAGACAAATTCCACCAGGCAGTGAAATTTTGGCTAGATTTCTTTTGAATAAAGAGTGCAGTAAAATTTCCCTTTTGATTATGTGTTGAGTTTTCTTTTCTATATATTATAACGCCCTGGATAATATCTATTGGGCTATCTATTTTTATCTATTTAATACTATTTATTAATTAGATAAATCTTTTGGATTATCCTCTCTGTTTTATGATATATTCAAAAATGTATTGCTGGTAATAATTTTTTTCCTTCAAATATGTATTATGGCAATAATTTTTTTTCTTTCAAAAATGTATATTTTTCTATCAAAGTCTATTTTTATGTATATATTTCTATAAAAGTCTATTTTTATACTTTCATAGTGTTTTCGCCCCAGTTTGGGGGTTAACTATTTGCCAATAGCTGGAACGCTAACAGGTCAGGGTGGACCTGGGAACAACAGCAATTAAGAAGTGGTTCCATGCTCCTCACAAACTCCCAATCAGAGGCCTTGCTGCTAGATGCAGTTTACCGCCATACCCAGGACCTTAAAAATAATGAAACTCCAATATTCATTAATGTTAATTCTAACCATCCCCCCAAGTAATAAAACAAATTCCTGCTACTGTTAATACTAGGATGAATAACTTGTCCTCCAATAGCAAAATATTTAATGATTATAAAATCCCTTATTGTAATGCTCACAAAAAAGTGGGTTTAAACAGGAATTATTCTATCTAAAACATCCAATGAGATTGGTATTAATAAATCTAAAAATAGAAAAATAAACCTCATATAGGTCAACCACACATTTTTGTCAGTTTATCTGACATTATTATAGCTCAATAATTTCTGAAATTGATTGATAAACATTTTAATTTTAACAACCCATGAAGTAAGATCTTTAACCAAAAAAACATTAAAAATTAGTTATTCTTGCACCAGCAATATCCACAACATCATTCATTCTCATAATGATAGAATACTAGATAATCTTTATTATAATCACAAAATAAATACTAATCCCTCCTGTGATTGTAGAATTAAAGATCCAGTTGGATGTATATGTACATCCAGTTGGATGTATATGTATGTCTGAAAAAGTTATATACAAAGCAGCTATATTTCCCTATAGAATATGATAAAAAAAGAAAAGCATGCTTTGCAATTTCTGTCAGACCTTGGAAACAGATTTTATAATCATAAGTATTCCTTCTCTAGGCCCCACCTTAAATTTCAGATCCGCTCTGTCTAAATACTTCTGGGAATTAAAAGACAGCGTCTCTCTCCACAGACTGAATGGCAGATTATATGAAAATCACAAACTCCTATTAACTTTAAAAATAGATGTAGCCTATGCTTAGAGGAAAAAATAAAAATATTAAATTTAGTGGTAATAAGATTTTGAATCAAAGGAATGAATTTATTTTTAAATGTCAACAAAGAAATAAATTTGAATTACCTGTTTAGTAAGATTGTTTCTTTTCCCTAATTCAACTGTTTTCTACTGTGAATCTTCTTTATCTTATTTTTATTTTACTATATTATTATTTTTTATCTTTTAATTATTTGTGATTTTTAATTATTTGTGAGTACAAATGGATATTTTAAATTTTTTTATATCCATTTTATTTTTATAAAATCTATTATGTTATTATATTCTAATACAATTTTTAATATCTATCTATCTATCTATCTATCTATCTATCTATCTAAAAGGCAGTCTGTGTGACTGTTCCCTATGCACACCTACATTTTTTAAGCTATGCCATTCAAACTTTCTAGGGACACATATCTATAGGGAAGCCAGGTCGACACATACTTTTTGAGTTTAAGTTTGGCAATTTTCCCTTTCGCACTTTTCGGCCAGTGATGCCGATTGTTTACATTTGCTCTGTAAAAGATCTAAGATGGTTGCTAGATTACGTCACAGAAATCATAACGTGACAAAAAAAAAATGAGCCTTTATATTTAATTTTTATTCTGACGTTTTAAAAATTCATTTGGTCAACAAAAAAATGTGAATATTTTTCCCAGTAATTTTGAAACAAAAGAAATTTTTTTAAAAAATTTCTGAACTGAGAGTGTAATAGTTTTTATATTTCTACATTTTTAAATATTCTTTGAAAATTTCTGAACTGAGAGAGTAATAGTTTTTATATTTCTAATTTCAATAAAACAAAATAAATAATTTTTATTTTTATGTTAAATTCATTTAGACAACAAAAAATGGAAATATTTTCCCCCATAATTTTGAAACAAAAACAAATGCAATGTTGTTTACAATATCACATAACACAAAACATCAAATCACGTTTACGCAAAACAAAAGAAAATAGATTTTTTAATGGAATTTTTTAACAATTTTTAAACAACAATTTTTATATAATTATTTTTTTTTATATAACCGAGTCCTACTACTAAAATGTTTTGCGTTGCACAGGCAATGCCAGGCTATGATGCTAGTATATATAAAAGGCAAGATGTGTGTGTGTGTCTCTGTCTGTATGTTCTTTATACAAATCCACAATTTTTATTTGATTCTAACCAGACTTCACACAAATATTCTTTAGGCTTCTGATCAGGTCTTGGCTTACTATTTTTTCCAATCCCCACCCCACACACACACCGGATATTGGAAATTAATACCCTGATATTCGATCAGGTCTGATCAAGATCAGGATTTCAGCCCTTTTATCATGGTTCTTGCTGCAGAATTTGCTCTAACTTGGTAAAATTATAGTTTTTAGTCTCAAACATTAGTAGATCTTCTCAGACGACTCATTTTCCTTGATATTGGAAATCAATACCCTTGATATTCTATTGAATCTGATCAAAAACCGATATTCAGCCATCAATATGGCTCATTTTATCCAATTTTACTCCCAATGGGTGCGATAAGTTTTCAATGACTTACTTAGATTAGTTTATCCTTGGATGACTTATTTGAATCCGATATTGGAAATCAATACCCCGATATCCTGTCGGGTCTGATCAAAATCAGGTTTTCAGCCCTTTTATTTTGGTGTTTGCTTTGGGTTTTACTCTAAGTAGGTATAATTGTTGTTCTTAATCTCACCCGTGTTACCATTTACTCAGAGGATTTATTTAGCCTTCAAAATTCAGTTTGTGACAGAAAAACTTATTTGACATCGATACTGGAAATCAAAATTTGACTCACATCCATTCATTTTTCTTTCAATCTACGGTTTTGCTATGACTGGAAACAACTATTGCTTTTTAGTCTATTTAACTTAAATTCTACCTTAACTTTTAAGGTTTTTGATGTCAAGGTTTGTCATGCATTAATTTTACAGATTGTAATTCACATATATGGTGCTGCCCGAAACTGTGTTCACACATTAACTAGCATCATGAGTTCTAATCGAATGCCTGATTGGCCACATCAGTTGAATTATGCTAGACTAAACTGATCTATTCAAATTACAGCCGTCTGATTGAGCATCACCTTCATATTCACTTTTAACATTTTGTGGAACCCTAATCCTGCACTTTTGCAATTGGTATCTCGCTGTACATGTCTCAAACTCTGGTCTACAACTTGCAAGGTTGCTTATACGCACATTTTGCTCTTCTGATTTCACTGTAATTCCTTCTAAACAACCAAAGTTGGCCACGTAATTACACAAACATCTCTGTGAGTTTGTTCCTTTTTAAATCCATGCCATCCAAAAAACATGTTTTATTGGGTGCCAAAGTGCTTTGGCATTGGCAAAGAAGGCCACTAGGGCCAACAAAAGCCCCTTTGTTAATGCTGTGTGATTGTCGCAAAATGCACTGTGTTCATCAGAACGTAGGGCAACTGAAACTTATGATAGGTGTTCCATTAGGTTATCCAGTGATTGCTTCCATAAAAAACTTAGGTGCTCTAGGTTGGATGAGTCCATACAGGCTGAGCTTAATGCTCAAGCTACTGCAGATAGGGTCGCTTTAAGGGCTTCTGAAAGTACAGAGCAGCAACGGTCTCAGCGATTAACAGACACCACTACTAAGGTATGTCACGGGTTGTCGAAAGTACAGAGCAACGACAGCCTCAGCAATTAATGGACGCCACTGCTAAGGTACATTCATGGGCTGCCGAAAGTACAGAGCTGTGACAGTCTTGGCAATTAATGGATGCTGAGAATGATGTTGTGGATATTGCTGGTGCAAGAATATCTAATGCTAAGAAACGTTCACGGGCGGCTTAAAGTACAGAACAGCGGAGGGCTCGCAATTTTAACAACCATGCTTCTACTTCAGCTTCATGGGCTGCTGAAAGTACAGAACAGCGAGAGTCGCTTACTCCGTTGCATCTGACAGAGCATCATATACTCCACAGCAACATGATCTAGGTAACCAGGGTGGCCAAAATTGAATTTATGATATGTACTGCATTAAATTTTAAGTTCTCTTTCAAAACCTTAAGATATTAAAACACATTTAAGCGCTCGGTCTGCATGGGCCAATTTATTAATAGTCTAAGGACAGTTAAAATTACTAACAGGACTAATTTTCATTTCCTATGGATCAGGTGAATTGTCTGAGAGATACCAATAATGTACATTGCGGAGGTGAGATCCAAAACTGCCATGTCTTAGCAACGAGATGTAATTGGAGAGAGACAGGGATTCATTGAACCTGTTGCATCAGTCAAGCGCGTCCATGCAATTCAGACCAGCAAGCATGGCGCAGTGAGAGAAAATGTGAAGTGAGACTAACGTTCAGTGAAAGCTGTATGGACAAAAAACTGTTGGCCCAAAACCAGCAGCCTTTAAATGGTTGAATGAAGGGGCTCACTCCAACAATAGGAGCCACCAGTATAGCAAAAAAGTGATAAAGGGTTTTTATGAGTAACCCCCACTGCTAGCTGCAGCCTGGCACAGTGTAAGTAATCCATGAGTTCACTTCCTCTCACTTTCCTGCTTCTGGCTAATTGTGGTAGTGGCAATCGTTGTGTTAAGAACATTTCACAACATAATAATATGATATCAAATAAATACTTGGCCCACCTGAATAATATCTGTTACTCTTCTACTAACAATAATGACCCTTCAAAATATAATTGCAAATGCCAAAAAAAATAAAACATGCCCATTGAATGGTCAATGTTTGTCTGAAAGTATTGTTTATAGAGCTCGAATTCATTCAGATAATGATGACGTTAAATTTTACTAGAGATCAAGTTCTAACAGGTGAAAGCTAAGATTTAATAATCACATGTTGCCTTTAAACAACATTAAATACAGCAAAAGCACTGCTTTATCCATATATTATTGAAAATTAAAAAAACAATAACAAGAACCCAATTATTACCTAGAATATTGTTGTTAAATCCAAATCTTACAATGGAAAAGGAGATACATATAACTTATGCTTTTTAGAAAAACTTGTCATCTTAAACCATATAAATCATCCTAATCTACTTAACAAAAAAGCAATTTAATGACCACATACTGCCATAGAAAAAATACTCACTTAAACTCTTCAACCTCGGTTAATACAGATTCCTCTATACATTTGCCCCTTTCTTTCTTTCTTTCCCCCACAAATATTAATATTAATAATTATGACTTATACTCCTTTGATTTATTCTCCCTGTATTCTAATATTTTTAATTTTAAGATTTTAAAATTTTAATTTCAATTTTTTTTAGAAATAGCCTTAGTATATTTAAATTTTTACTCTTGTCACTAAAATGCAGTTAGCCAAATTTATAAGATTTAATTCCCATGAACATCAAGTAAACAACTTCACATCTATTAAAAGGTCAGTTTGTAACATGTACCTGATGATTGCATAATGCATGAAATTCTGAGTCATCACATCAATGTAGAACAACATCTATATTTCTTTTTATATATAAAGTAGAGTGGTAGCACCTGTTAGGGTCTCAGCTATGGGCAAATAGTTAACCCCCACCCCAAACTGGGGTCAAAATGCTATGAAAGTATAAAAATACACTTTTATAGAAATATATATACATAAAAATAGACTTTTAGAAAAAAATATACATTTTTGAAGAAAAAATTATTACCATAACACATTTTTAAAAGAGAAAAAATAATTCTTAGCGAAATATTTTTTAATACAAAGCTAGAAGACATTTTCAGTTTTCTAAGATAAAAAAGAATAAAAACAAAAAATTTTCATTAAAATCTGACTAAATCAACCTTCTCCTTCCCTGTAACTGAACATTAATAAAAAAAAAATACCTTACCCCCCCCCCCCCGGTTTTTAGCATTAAATAACCCACAGAGGTTGATATGCCATTAAACAAAATTCACTCACCCTTAAGGATTAAAAAGTGTATAATTTGTAAGATAAAAACAACCTATTTTAAGCTCTTAAAATGTTCACTTTGAAAGAAATACCTCATATCTATATTCTCAACATGCATGTCAGTTTCATTTTTCTAACCACAACACATTTGTGTGTCTTTATTTGCATGCATTGAAATTCTTTTGTATATTTTTATTTTTGGATCCTTTGAGCAATCTGAAAACCATTTTTAAAGACTTGTATTTTTACAGTTTTGCCACACATTACATAGAATAAGTCATGTGGTAAAATCATAATTTTATTATAGCATATGACACAAATTGTGACAAAACTTAATTGTATTGTTCATAAAAAAGTCAGTGAAGTGTTGAGTTTTTCTTTTTGCCAGTAGATGTGAGTAATAAATTGGTCTATTAACTCTATTTTATATACAAAAATATTTTTGTAATCTCCGTAATAATTGTTTTCATTTTATGCTAAATGCTAAGCTTTCAATAGTTACCCTCTGGAGATACTTTTATGCCATACATTGTTTTTTTCTAAGCATATCAAAACATTTATTTATATTCATGAGTGGGCCCCGCCATAAAAAATGACAGCAAAATATTTAAATCAATCTGCTGTCTAAAATAATAGCAGCATATTGATTGATGTACCTACTGTTGAGTACCTTACATTAAGACATGAAAAAATTAAAAAAATAATCCAACCTCCACTGCCTCAGCATGACAGGAGGGAAATAACAATGGTTGATTGCTCGTGTTGGGGTTTTTTCTTTGGGCTACGTGCTGACTCAGTCTGAGCTCTTTTGACTGATGTTCATGTATTTAGCTCTTTCTTTTTTAAAACCATTTTTTCCCTTCTTTGTAGAGAGGTGGAAGGTTTTTCGACATGAGTATAGTTATTATCTCTTATATATATATCTATATATCTCTTATATATATATATATATCTATATATCTTATATATATATATATTATATATATCTTATATCTTATATATCTTATATATATATATCTATATATCTCTTATATATATATATATATATATCTCTTATCTCTCTCTCTCTCTCTCTCTCTCTCGTTTTCTTTCAACACATACATCTTTATCTGCTTTCCATTCTTTCATATTTCTGTTAATCTAGGTTATAACCAGGACATAGCTTATTTGGTCAACTGATGTCAGTCAACCAATGACTGACACTCCTGTTAAAATCAAGTCAGAAATGTGTTAAGTAATATAAAAAGCACAGTGAACATATGCATAGGTCCTAGTTCAGCCATCTTACGTGTGGAGTTTGTGTCAGTTGTCGGAGATTCAATCAACATATCGACCAGCCAAAAGAAGACTAACTCCGCACAAACAAGAGAAGTGCTTAAATAATCTTCATGAAAATAATATGCAGAAAACCAAGGAATGAATTCAAGAGTACACTTCACACATTCGAATACCCAGAAAATAATATAACATAGCACAAACAGCAAACTGATACTATATTTTATCTGAAACACACCTGGAGAAACAAATATGCTATATTTACATGAATATACATATCTGTTAGTCAGTTAAGTGCCATACGTGATACACACTTTGGCGATCATGTCTCAAAAGAGAGATGACTGACTGGGCAGAAGATTTTTCCTGCAGGAGATTGCCATTACTTTCTGCGGTAGACTAGCTGCCAACCAATCCATCCTGTTATTTGATCCATAGCTGGAGGGAAGAGATGGATTAATACCTATGCCAAGAGTATTTGTGTGTAAGTGAATGCAACAAATTCAACTGGAATTTGGACTCGGTTTTCCAATTTCTTGTTCCAAGCCAATATCCACTGCACCACAGTGTATACGTATACACAGAAGAAAAAGTCTTTATAACCTGAACACAGCAATACATATATTATAATGAACATTCACATGAACACCTTAATGACTTATACAAGAAAAGTATCAAAGGCACAAAATACAAAAAGGACAGAAATGATAATCATTCACATATAATAAACGATGCAACTATGAAATGTTATGGCTATTACTGCTGGGTTGGTTCTTTTGCCTAAACATCCAAAACTTGTTGAATGGCTTTCGCCGCTGAAATAATTAGGCAAAGAGAAAAGGAAAAATACAGAGACACTAGAGGGACAGTTGGACACTGATTTTATTTTTTTTGTTCCAATGACCTCTTGTGGGAGAAATTCCTTCCCGGACAGTTTGGCACGTCTTTACCATCCAAAGTCCAACAGAGAAAGAGCTCAAGTTTATTTTTGGCACTAGGAGGCCTCTCTTTTTGCGCATGTGTCAATTGTCTTTCCTGTCAGAGGACTCCTGGGAGATTTTTATGTTTATTTTATTTTGTACTTTTATTTTATTTTGTATTTTTATTTTATTTAGTGTTTTTTATTTAGTGTTTTTTATTTTATTTCATATTTTTATTTAATCTCTACATAACTTTATGAAGTCAAAAATAAAGATAGTGGCATAGTTAACAAAACCTAGCATTTACTCATTTTATTATCACAACCTTGCCTATACCATATATACAAATAAATACACAACAGTCTTTAATTTAATAGAGAGATTATATATATATATTCTTCACTAATCGAGGACATAATTATTGCAAAATATGAGATAATAAGGCACTGTTAAAGAGCAAACATGTGGCAAGAGTTTTTATTACTGGTAGTAAAATTCAATAACTTCTAAAAAGAATGAACTGTTGTTATGGCACTGCCTCTATGTTGTCTCTGTTTCCATGAGCATGACAGGAGTGATATATATATATATATATATATATATATATATATATATATAGTCATCTGCAGACAGATCTATTTTGCTGTATCACAGCTCATCAGTACGGTTAGACATCCGATTGCTTCTAGCCATGATTGAAACCCAATTGAATTGACATCAGTTGGCAATTCTACCTCTGAGCTATGATATATATATATATATATATATATATATATATATATATATATATATCCAAATGAATAAAAACAAAAAAAAATAATTGCAACGTTCAAAACATTAATTTAAAACAGTGCTCAATATAAAAATAGAGCAATAAATATTTATTATTGTTACTTTAGAACATGTGCAAACTACAAACTACTACAAAATTGTACATTTTGTAGTAGTTTGTAGTTTGCCCATGTTCTAAAGTAATAATAATAATAATAATAATAATAATTATAATAATAATAATAATAATATATATATATATATATATATATATATACACACAAGGGTCTTTATTATAATGGAGAGGATTATTGTTGGAAGTTGTACAATTCATTCTACTTATCTCAAACACAAAATTACACCTTTAAATCTTCTAATATATGCATATATTAGTTTTTCCTTCATAGTTGCTTTATTGTCGCGACAGTGTTTGATGGATGACTGTATTAAAAATAATAATTTTTAAATCTTTAACAGTTAGCCTCTTTAATACCAAAATTAAAGCAAAAAAGACTAAAAGAAAATAATAGAAATTCCTCGAATCACGTGACCAAAGAAAAGGTCACATGATTAAGGTCATATGCTTATCAAGATGGAGCCGATCCCAACGTAGCGATTGAATAATTGCATTGAGAGGCGGTGAAGAAATGAGCGTGTTTGAAGCTATCAAGGATAGATTCCAGACTGTTCAACAGGACCTCTCAGTCGGGTAAGAATGGAATATATTCTTACCAACAGAATAGAAAAAACGCAAACCATTTTATGTTGACATTCTGCCGTCCTAATTTCTGAATAATTTTTCCCGTTTCCGTTTATTGTTGGTGTTCGTCATTGTTTTTTTTACTTAACTTAACTGAATAAATAAAAAAATAACTGCTTTCATAATGAACACCGCTTATTAGAAAAATTTAAATTATATTCTATAAATGGATAAAGAAAAAGCACAAACGGATATTAGTTTTTAATTTTAAATCTTTAAAAAAAGTGTGTTTGAAAAAATCTTTTTTTTTTTTTTTAATTATGATCACCTGGATGAACACGCCTCTTCTCTCGCCGAACAATTTTTTTTTATTTAGACATGGTAGCTATTTATTGCCAACTTATTTACTGTAATTTACGACATATCTTGCCCTCTTAAATGTAAAACTTATAACTACTTTTTATTGTTTTTTTTTTTTTTCTTTTTTACGATTACATGGATAATGCAAGAAGATTGATAATGTTCTGTTTTTAGTGTTTTGCAAACAAACAAAAATAAAGAAACGAATTTTTGTTAGTTTATATTTTTCATCTATTTCGGGTACTTAC
The DNA here is from genome assembly GCA_037127315.1 of Ascarosepion bandense. Classification (NCBI taxonomy): domain Eukaryota; kingdom Metazoa; phylum Mollusca; class Cephalopoda; order Sepiida; family Sepiidae; genus Ascarosepion; species Ascarosepion bandense. Next base: position 1,906,071 of record JBBBDQ010000183.1, read on the forward strand.
TGACCGATAAGTAGTAGTTACTACGTGGTCCTATACTTGGTTGACTAAAAAAATAAAAATAAAAAAACGTTGATTTTTAACGGCAGAAACAATTTCTGCGCTCTAAACACGGAAGTGAATTTCCTTCCTAAATAAATATTTATTTTTAACTCGAAGCATTGTTAGAGTTCGGAAAAACAATAATATTCATGAATTTTCTTTTTATTTCAAAGAGGATTTTAAGTAGTTATAAGACTAAGAGTTTAAATAACTGAATTTCAGGCATTATTTCTGATAATGATTCACAATACTAAAAGAAAACTCAGAATATAAGGCTAGGTAAGTAAAGAAAGAAATAACGTCGTTATGTAATAATTATCTTAAAGATCAGCAGTAAATACAATATCTCTAATAATAATTTTAAAATTCATGACATAAAAAAACAAGTTATACAAATTTACAAGCTTTTTGTTTTTGTGATTTTTGCAACATAATTTCTCGTAAAAACAAAAATACTTTTTAAAATTTGTTTTTCACTGAAAAATTTTCAGTGTTCTATTCCCGCTCCCATTTTTTTAAATGAAATAAACTGTTTCGTTAACTGCTTCTGTTTATTTTTTAAAGAATTTTTTTTTCAAATTTTAAAAAGTTAAATGCGGCAACTGATACGCACTTAATGAAAAGCCGAAACTATCACAAGATAAGGTTAACCTTAATGTTTTGCTTGCATGATTCGAAAATTCTGATCAAATATTTCAACTACATATTCTACATGTTTTTTTCTATATGCCTCATTTTTTAATTCTAAATTTAAATGCAATGTCAGTTGTAATTGTCTGTCTCTTGAAATCCTGTTCTTAGTGTTCTTTCACTCAGTTGGCCCCCTTGTGTCTTAGTGACTTTACGAGCTTGCTTGGGGTGAAATTAAATTAAAAAAAAAATGTGAGGGAGTGCTCAGAATGTGAGTTTACGTAAAAAATTATTTTATTTTTTTCTTTGCAGCATTTATTATTTCATGTTGTTAACTTAAGAATTCCCAAATTATTTTTTATTAAAATTCCTGTTTTGAGATAAGAGTGAAAAAAAAAAAAAAAATTGAGACAAATTCAAATGAAAGAGAAGGAAGGTTACCCTATTGTCAGCTCGTAAATTTTGTGGTAGTAAACAAATTTCCACCAAAATGAATGCAAAAACAACAAAAGATGTTGGTTCAATGAGTGAATATGCTAATGTTTTAAAAATGCCTGAAAAATTTATTTAATGTTTGGAAATCAATTTTTCATTTATTATGGATTAGTTCTACTCTAATCACAAATGTCAATTATAAAAACAAATATATTTTTATAACATAAGTATCAGTTAGCAGAAGTCCAACATCAATGTGGATGAGTGAAGTGATAATTGTATTAGTGTTAGCTACTCTTAATTTGAGTTCACATCTTAGAACTAAATAGCTTCTGTTTGTAAGTATGACCTGTAATAAAATGAAGCATAATAAAAATCATTTTTTTTTAAAACTAATTATTTTCTATGACATTTTGTTGTTGATCATCATCAAAGTATTTTTTTTTTTTAAAAGAACAGTCATTTCTTTTAAAAAGTGAATTCTGGAACACATTTCATCACATAAAATGTTGATTATAAAGAGTGTAAGAAAAACTCAAATACATTCACAGTTTTTTGGTCTTAAGTTATAAAATATTTTCAGTGAAAATGACTGATATTTAAAGAAAAATCTTCACTGAAAAACCTTAGGAAACAAACTATTTTCACAAGAGAAAATGTTTTGTACACAGTATTTTATAATAATTATTAGCAAAATTTCAGCTTTGTCCTTTAAACTTCACATTGCAATCACTTAACTTGCATTTATGATATATATATATATATATATACCACAACCTACATTATTAACTTGTAATATGTTGGTTAAGTTTTCAACAAATACTTTAAAAATTATGTAGTAGATGTACATTTCAATACATTCAATACATAGATGTACATTATTGTGTGCATCTTAGTTACAATGTAGCTAATGTTGGGTTATTGAATAATAACTGTCTACCTCAAGGAGCTTCTGAAAAAATAGATATGAAGTATTAAGGAAAATGAAAAGAGGGGTACCAAATGAAATGAAAAGAGGGGTACCAAAATATGTTATCAACCATTTTATCAACACTGACGATACAAAAGACTATAAAAAATGACCCAAATATAGTATAGTGGGTTATCCGTTATAATGAAGTGCGTGTGTTGAAATAGATTAATTTGATTTGGCCTTGTTAGTTAGATAGCCTACTATAAGAGGAGTATAAAACAAGAAAATCAAATTGTAAGTAGAAACATATTTATATACATATAAATCAATTAAGGTTTTTAAAAATAAAAGTAATGTATTTTGGTTGATACAAGGTTGTTAAAATGTTCATAGTAGTCCTTGCAAGAATGAGTTTATGTGTACATAGGCAGGAACATATGTGTGTATGTATGTATATGCATTATAGTCGAGTAGGAATGTCTTTGAAGTAATCGCTCAGTCTTAAAGGGTTCCATGTGCAGTTATCAAGTATAAGAAAAGGCAGATGGGTGAACCATAAGGATAAAGAGGTGAGGGAGAAAGATAGAGATAATAATAATGATCGCTTGACGTTTGTCAAAGGGTACGTGTTAATTACTCTCGTTGTCTTCTCTCTGGTGACAGTCAAATTTGTTCTGTCTTTTATTTTGTTTGTGGGGCTCAAAAAGGTCATTTGGGAATTCACTCCTGGGTGTGATTCTGGCCTTTCCATTGGATGACGAACAAATTTAGCATTGGCTCGCAAAAAGGGTCCATAAAAGAATTTGTTTTTGATAATTGAAGATTATTTGAATTTTGTTTTTAGATGTTTCCTAGTTTTCTATTGGCTGAAAAACATTTCACATCAAGATGTGAAATTTCACAAGTTTCGTTTCGGATTTTCTTTTGCATGTGTGCTTAGGAAGGTTTTGTAAATTTGAGTAAATTCGTTTATTTTTAACAAAATCAATTAGTCAGTGCTTTAACATTTGAATTTTTAAATCTAGAACTTGTTTAGTACTTTTGAATATGTGGTCATAATCTAGAAGATTAGTAACTTTAAGTTGAGGAGTTGTTGGTTATTATTTAAGAACATCTTTTGTTCTTCATTTGTGTGAATCTGGATGTTGGTCGCAACACATCTTATTCCACTCCTTTCCCAGGTCTGGATTACTTCTCTAATGTGGATTATCTGATTGCTAGGCAAGGGGATCTATCTAAATTTACACTAGTGTGAGAATGGAAATAAAAAATTATTATAAATCTGTGCACTCATAGATAATAATAGTGATATCTTATGAAAAGCCAACTAATATTTTTTAAATTATTCAAAATATAGTTCTAGACAATATTTTCCCAAATTACAAAAAAACTTTAAGAAAAAAAAATCAAAGAATTCTTTTTTGTCTGTAACAAAAAAGAGCTGAAAATAGTGGTTTTGTTAAGAATAAACACTTATTGATTAAAATTTGAGTTGTTGAAAAAGTTGAACCATGGTTTCTCTGTTTAAATGTTGTATCACTTGCATAAAATTTGATTCAGCAATGGAACCAATTATTGAAATTCTGTCTAAACAATAATTCTGAGAAGCCAAATGAAAATTGAAAAAGATACAAAAGATAATAAAAATACTAAGTAGAATGTAATGATACTGAAATGGTGGGTTAGAGAAACATTATTATATGAGATTTAAATTATGAAGTTGATTCAACAAAATGGTTAATTTTACCAGATTAATCATTTTGCTGAAGCAGCTTCATGAATTTAAATTATCTTTGTCATTTTTCTACTAACTTATTTGATAAGGCATATATATATATATATATATATTCTTTCTATACAAATGCTGTATTGAATTGGGATCAAGTATGGATTAACATATCACACAATAAATCCTGGTCCTAACTGCAAAATTCAACTTTATTCATCAATATAGTCTCCTTTTAGGGTGATACACTGATTCCAACACTTCTCTAACAATTCAATGCTTTATTTGTAGAACAATTTGTAGAATATCTTAGTTTTTGATATCACTTCTTCATTGGAGTCAAATCTCTTTCCCTGGAGCATTCTTTTGAGGTCTTCAAACAGCCAGTAGTCACTGGGGGACAGATCTGGAGAATAGCGTGGATGCAGAATCAGTTCAAAGTGAAATTCATACAGTTTTGCCATTGTTGCAATTGACTTGTGACACTGTGGTGTCTTGCATTTGTGGCAGTTTTTTGGCAATTTATTCCTTCAAACGTACCAATATTGCTATTGATGGTTCTTCCTTTCTCAACATAATCAATGAACAAAATACCTTGCGCATCCCAAAATATGGAGCCCAAAACCTTACCTGCTGATGTTTGTGTCTTTGGTCACTTTAAACAGCTTTCACTCAGCTGACTGCCATTTTGACTCTGGAGTGAAATGGTGGATTCATGTTTCATCCATTGTCACATATTTACACAAAAACTCCTTTTTGCATTGAAACAGTTGTAAACAGCGCTCTGAATTGTCTATGTGTTGTTGTTTTTTATCAACTATGAGCAAATGCAGCATGCACTTTGAATACAGCTTTCTCATTGACAAATGTTCTTGCAAAATGGTGAATACACTACCTTCTGATATGTTCCACTCCTCTGCTATCTCACACAACTTCAGTTTATGATCGGCCAAAATGAGTTTCTGGATTTTTAGGCGTTTTCTGGGACAACTGCCAATTTGGAGCAACCTTAACATTCAGCATCATTTGTTTCTGTGCAACCATGTTTAAAGTCAGCATATCACCTCTTAACCGTTATTTCTGAAGGAGTAGAGTCTGAATAACACTTATCAAGCCATTGCTTTGGTATTTGGTATTTTTTCCCATTAGAAAGCAATTCTTTATCAACACCCCAAAAAATCAGATTTTTCTATTGATTTGAAAATTTGCAACAGTAGCTTTACTTAAATAACTGTAATTTGTAAACTAATAATTCTATTGGACCTAAATTTTGTCACGTGCCATTTGAAGGTTAGTACTTCATAAAAATCATATGGATTTTTTATTAGTGACATCATCTATATGTCATGCTTGGAACTTATTGAGTGATATGTCAGAATCCAACAGAATGATAGGATAAGGAACAAATTATTTTTTTTTTTAATCATATCACCCTGAGCAAGGCGGTAACGCCACTGAAGCTCAGGGGGCTACTTAGGAGTGAAAAGATTGGAAAAGAGAAAGCCAGAGACCACATCCTGAACAAAAGATGAGCCTCTTCACCTGTTCAATAGACGTGGGTGGAGTGTGAACCGGGCGATAGTGTAGTCTTATCTACTCCACTTGAAAAAAAAAGAAAAGAGTGAAAAGATTGGAAAAAAGAAAGCTGGAAACCATATCCTAAACAAGGAGCAAGGGATGAGCCTCTTCACCTGTTCAATAGACGTGGGTGGAGTGTGAACCGGTTATTATTTTTGTGTAATTTTGGTAAATATATCTGATAAAATAAGACATCAGTGTTATTTTCATTTTTGTGTAATTTAGACAATTTCTGTTGTGCCCTGTATATTCTTTTCTATATTTACAATCAGATTTTATGATTGTTATCTTTTGCCAAACTTTTCTTTCATGTGAGACCAGCTCTTTTAAAATGGTTGCAAAGTGTTTTTTTTTTAATTTTTACTTTATTTTTAAAATTTTTAACTGTTCTGTTTAATTTCCAGTTGAGATTGCTGTTTCATCACAATGGCTGCTTATTTAAAGTGAAAATCATTGAACATTTTCAGAATATTAATTCTAGATGCTTCTTCTGCAGTCTCAATATTTAATTTCATTTTTAAAATGTTCACATACTTTTCTTTTATTTCTTTTCTACTGTAGAATTGGCTTAATCAAAGGACATGATGCTGTTGCCTCCCCTATAAAAGTCAACGATACTGACAATGTTAATTATAATGCTGGTGCTGATCTTCTTTTCAAGTAAGTGCAGAATAAAGCAGAAAATTGACACTTGTGATTTTTAGCCGCTCTTTATATCATTGTTTTTTAAAATATCTCTTTGATTGTATCTAAAATTTTAAAAATGAATTTAACGTAGTGGTTCTATTGCAATGATGTGGCTTTATCAAACAGGATTGTTAGTGTAATTGAAGGACATGTGGTTGAATGAGTTCAGTGCATGACATCTTGTCACATGACAGATTACACGGAATTAGCTATTTAAGACAAACTAATTTAAGACAAACTAATTCACGAAGATAGGGTCTGTTGAATCACTCTCACTTGAAAGAGATTTATTTGATCTTGCATTTTGAAACTCAGTATTATTAAGGTATATAAGTGAGGGCACTAGAACTACATCTGATGTAAAATGAGGTTTAGCACTAATCATTCGCTAAGCTTGTCCTTACTTATTTTCAGTGACCAGTTATAAAAACACTCTGTTGCACTTATGCAAATTAGGTATATTAATTTGCCAGTGTCACTACATCTCCCTGGAACATATAGGTTTTATACCTCAAGTAGTTCTTGTATTTTTTCTCGTGATAGTTTCATTACTTTGCTCTACTTCTCTCTCTCCCATATTTCTTTCTCTGGGAGACCTAGATCTATCCCGCGCCCAGCTGTAATCATCTGTATTGTCTTGCATTATTTGATCTTTGTCTGAACTTTCCAAGTCATTCTGGCCCACTTGATCCTGCATTACTTCATCTTCTGATGTTTCATTCTGTAACAGTTGTTCTAATGAATCATTAACGGACGGAATCGTATCCATTTCTTCTTCATTTTGCTCTTCATATTCATTGTGGGTCCTTATTTGATCTGCTGGGGCTAATATACTGTTGCTGTTTTCTCTATTTATTATAGCTGTATTGTGGCCTTTCTGCATGATAAATTTTGCCCTTTCTGGATTAGCTTTTGTTCTTTTTGTACCACATTTTTTCATTTGTGGAATACAACATCGTTAACAGAGCTCTAATTCGTCTTCCCATTAAAGCTGATGGCCTTTTTAGTCTTCCAGCATGTGGTATTGTGTGACAGTTTAAAAGCAGCCTCAGTAGAAAAACTTCTACTTTTTCTTTTTGCTGAGAGCATACTTTTAGTCCCATTTTTACGGTCTGCACCATTCTTTCTACTAACCCGTTCAACTGAGGGTGATATGGGGGTGTCTTATACAGTTTACATCCTATTTTTTTCTAAACATAAATTAAGATCGTCATCACAAAACTCTGGTGCATTGTCAGATACCAGCGTTTTTGGTATGCCATTTCTGGAAAATATGACCCTTAAAATCTGTTTTATCATAGAACTTTTCTTGTTTGGCACTCGGATTATTTCAAGCCAGCCTGAAAAAGAGTCTACTAGAATTAATAAAGAGTCCCACTCCATTAATATACACATGATCCATATGCACCCTACTCCATGGCTCCACTTCTCTGGGCCACAAATGTAAAGTAGTCTGTGTAAAAATGTATTAATTCTTTACATTTTTTGCACCTTTTTATATATTCTTTGACATCTCTTGAATATCCGGGCTACCATGCTTCTAATTTTATCCTTTTTGTGTGGCCGCTACTCCACAATATACCAGATCCCTATTACAAACCACTCCATGTTCTATCATTAATTTCTGTCTTATTTCTTTGTAGGGTCATTCCGCCCTAGAACAATTTCCCCATGAGTTTTTCTTATTCTTGATAATATCCTACTTAGTAATGGATCATGTCTAGTTTCTGCAGCCATTCTATCTAAAGACAAAACATCAATCTCTACCCAATGTAAGAATGCATTTTCAAATTCTTCTGTTTTATTTTTTGTCTCCTTGTAAAATCGCAATCTTGATAGTGCATCTACGTGTGAAATTGAATTTCCTTTGACATATTCTAAATCAAAGTCAAATGCCATTAATCTTATTGCCCATCTTAGTATCCTCAATGTCGTGACTTTAGGTAATTCTTTCCTTGTGTTAAATATAAACTCTAATGGTCTATGATCACTTCTTAACAGAAATTTTTTTCCAATTAAAAATTGTCAGGCTCTAGTAGTTGTCCACACGATAGCTAATGCGTCTTTCTCTATATTTGAATAATTAAATTTGGTGTTTGTTAGTTTTCTTGATAAATACATTATCAAATGTCCTTCTTGTGATAATATTTCCGATATTGAATGTTCGCTTGCATCTGTGGTTAATGTCACATCCTTTTTTGAATCAAACATTTTCACTACTGGTTTCTTTGCCACAATTATTTTTAATCTGTCAAAAGCTTTTTGTTGTTCTTCTGACCACATAAATTCAACATTCTTTTTCCTTAAATTTGTAAACGGTTCAGTCAAGTTCGTGTATTTTGGTAAATATTGCCTGTAAAAATTTACCAATCCCAAAAAAGACTCCAGTTCTTTCTTATTTGTAGGTGTAGCTACTTTTAGTATTTTTTCTATCAAGGCTTGGTCTGGTGATATACCTTCTTTTGAAATGGAATAACCTAAAAAAGATTTGTTACTACAATTGCTTATGCATTTTTTTTTTATTTGTCATTCTAGCATTTTTTAATCTATTCAAGATTATGTTGGTTTTGTTTTTTAATTCCATTTTATTAGTGGCTCCTATACATATTTCATCTTTCCTAAAACCTGTTTGATGGCCCTTTGAAATATGGTGTTTGTGGTTTTTATTCCATATGGCATCCTTTTCCATCTTAGTAACCCTATTGGTGTATTTACCGTGGTTACTTCTTTGAAGTCATCGTCTATCGGTACTTGGTGGTATGCCGTTTTTAAATCTATTTTTGCAAAGATGCTCATTCCTGCCAGTGCATGCAATGCAACTTCAACATTTGGTATGGGATACAAATCCAAACAGATTTTATGATTTATGCCTATTTTTTAATCTCCACAAATACGTAAATCACCATCTATCTTCCTCAACACTACAATAGGTGATGCCCACTTGCTACCCCCAGGGGGAACATGTTCAAGAATGTCTTGTTTTATTAATTTTCATAGTTTTGTTACTACTCATAGCAACAAATGTACTGGTACTTTTCGTGCCTCATAATAAGAAGGGGAGACATTCTCTTTTAATTTTAAACTCGCTTTATAGTTTTTTAACTTTCCGGTGTTTTCCATTTTTATCTCAATAATTACTTTAGTAGAATTTATGTTAAGCATGTTGTTTCAAAGAAGTCCATGGTTCTTTTTACAACTTGTGACAATTATAGGTATTACTTCAAATTTACCTTCTAACTTCAAGGAACCTTCAAAGTATCCTCAAGTGTTTATGATCAATCCATCAAATTGGCGGAGTTGTAACTGCTCTTTCGTAAGGGTGGCTTTTTGGGATCAGCATTTACTTCACTCCCAGTATCCATTTGCATATCTAAATTGTAGTTGTTAATTTTAACCTTTAATATGTCTTTTTTCTTTTGTTCAATTTTTTCTATATTCTTATTTTTTAATGTAAAGAGCTCCATACTGGTTTCATTTTCTTCAACTCTTTCAACATTTTTCTTTTTTACTTTGCATACTGCTTGAAAGTGGTTCTTTTTTAAGCAATTTTTACAGGTTTTTCCGAATGCTGGGCATTTTTCCTTTTTTATTTTGTGATCACGTCCACAATATGAACATTTTCTTATTTTTTTACCATGTATGTCTCGGCGATATTTGTTCACTGGGTTGACTTTTATGATGATTGTATTTCTGTATTAATTCTTGTTGATGTATAAAGTCAATGCATGTATTTAAAGACATATTTCCTATTTGTAGTTGTTCCATTATTTTATATCGGTGTGATGCATTGCACATACCTTCAATTAACCTTAATTAAATCAAGTTTAATTCAATAGTTTGTCCATCTTGTCCGAGATTTTCAAATTCACAATATCTACTCGCATTTCATAGATGGTGTAAATATTTTATAATTGATTCGTCAATTTCTTGTATCAATGAAATGAATTTTGTTCTTTCTGCCACTACCAGTCTTTTCTTGGGTCTCATATTTCTCCTTATAATCTGACTTATTTTTTCGAAAGTCAGGTCTTCTAAGTTTGTGTGATATGCCATGGTGGAGACTTTCATTATCGCCTCATATCTCGCTGTAGCCAAAAATAAATCCATAATTTAATTTTCGCCTTCCTTGTTGTCTATCAGCTCTTTACTTCTCGCACTGGCAGAAAAACAGCAAATCCATGCATCTACAAAATCTGGATCTTCTAGAGACAAATGGTATCCTATCGGTGGTGCCATTGATGTGAAGTGAGGTTTAGCACTAATCAGTTGCTAAGCTTGTCCTTACTTATTCTCAGTGATGAGTTATAAAGACTCTCTTTTGCACTTATGCAAATTAGGCAAATTAAAATGCCAGTGTCACTACAACATCATTGAAATAAGGAGATCTTATCCTATTTTTTTCTGTCTTTTATTATACATTCAAATAAAGTAAAAACTACAGCTACTGAAGTCTGCATTGTACATTTCTACTCTCAGCCACTTGACAGGAGATTAATTATTAATTAATTATTAATTTATCCATGCCAACAAAAAATGACAAAATTGTTATTAGGTGTTCACTTGTGAGTTTTTAACCCTAGAACAGTGCTTCTGGGTCTACAGTGCATAGTTGAGTTGAAGTTTTTTATTTGGATAAAATCCATTTTGTAAATTAATTTGTATACATTGCTTGGTAATGGGACAAAAAGGTTGTATAATTTTCAAGGTTTAAAAAAAAAGAAATATTTTCTTAAATTATTTCATTTAACTATTTTAAAATATTCAAAATAAAAATATTTTCTTAAACTATTTTTATTAATTTCTATAAGAAACTTGGATGTACCATTCCTATTTGTCACATTAATAAATGTACTGTTCTAGGATTAAATATACTCTTTTTTGGAGTTTGTCTTTCTACTACCTGACTTTGTAAACATCTTCAAATTACTTACCATTGCCACTGGCATGGAATATAAATAGAGTATAGCCAAAGATTTCAGACATTACAGACAAAAAGCATACAAATACACTTGGCATTATCTAGATTTAATGTAACAAAATTAATCTCAACTTGAAAAACATTTTCAATTTCACTTTTAGCATACATAGCTGTTAAGTATTCATCTCTTTCACCATTTCAATCACAAAATGTCCAATTTTAAGATACTTCTAAAAATATTTCTTTTTCATAGCAACGAGATTTTTGAAAGCTCACAAAATCAGGAAATAGATCAATATAAATGACTGAATCTGACTAAAGGTATATTTATTTATATTCTGTGAGTATTAAATCTTTTTCAAACAAATGAATAGACTAAATTCTAATATGTAACAATATATAATGTACCTATTATGAAATTTCAGTAGTTAATCTTCTAATCTTATAAGTTCATTTCTCATTTAAATGAATCATCAGTCAAGCACATTTTCAACACTACATATACAGCACCTCTAATGATGATTTGAAGTGATAAAATGTTTTTATTGTCACTATATTCCTCATTGAACATTTTTCTTTTAAGTGTCATTGATCTTGTTCTTTTTGTTGTTATTGTAATACTATATTTAGCTAGGGTAGGTTCATTATCTCAGTTCTTGGCCGAGCTGTGTCCTGGATGGAAGACTCTTCCACCAAACTTGTGTTTAGATAAAACCAGAAATCCCAGACTTGAGGTTAGAACATCGCAAACCTCAAATCAGTTGCTTGTCACATAAAACTAAAGGTGACAGATTCCAGAAATTGAGTAAAGTTTTGAAATAATGACAAAGACTGGAAAACAATATTTTGACAACTTTTTTTGGATACACTGATTTTTCTAATTAGTGACTTGCTTTCCACAATTACATGATGGTAATATGCAGAAATTTGAACTTTCAATTGCACATTTATAACTATGAAAATAATAAAGCAACACTTATGTGTTTGCTTGCTCATTTTTCCTGCTTTTCAAAGTTTAGGATGGTAGTTTTTGATTCACAACCAAAATTACATTCTTCTCTTCCCTCCAGTTATTACAATGATTAATTGGTAAGACTCAAGCATTAATTTATGCTCTTAAAAGGTCTTTGTTTGAAAAGGACATGGCCAGTTTTCTACTTGACCAAGTTCAGATAACCCCATTTTTGAAAACTATTGTTCCTATGACATGATTGATATTTTATATAAGCAAACAAGCACATGACTGTTCAATTGAACCATTTTCTTGGGAAAGCCAATTCTACAAAATTATTCTACCTATCAAACCACACAAACCGAATGAAGAAGTCTTTATATTAATTATGTAATTTCAAGGATTTTTAGAGATCTTTTTTACTTCAGCCAAAGAAATAATTTATCACTTGTCATCATTTCCTCTGGACATTGTAAATGTAGTAGATGGGTATGGGGCCATGCCTTGTTATATTTTGTTACCCTCAAGTTAATATTTCTTAAGAACCTCTCAGCCTATTTACTTTCAGACCCGTAATATATTACGGAAATTAACAAAGATTAACGAAATGGTCTATAAACAACCAACAATTTGTAATGATTTGTTTGAACATTATTTTTTATCAATATTCATATCTACGTAGATATTCTGTTTATAATCAAACAATATTATATATTTATTTCTACTAGCCTGATTATTTACGATAAATTTTTGCTACGAAAATGTGTGTCATTCGGCAGGATTTTAACCTGCAACCCCTATCAACATAGGGGAAGCCACCAATTGATCTGCCGCATCTTAGACCTCTTGACCATGAATGACCAACAGTCAAATAAAGCCTATATAGCACAATTTTCGTTAAAGCCATATCTGCTCTGAAATGTATCATAATGTCAACAAATGTAAACATGTTACAAAAATTAACGAAGATTAATGAAATGGTCTTTAAAATTTTAATTTCAAAGTATGGGTTGTTTAAATATGAGTATCAATCAAAAATAATGTTCAAACAAATCATTTCATATATGTATATATATTATTTAAATGTATATTTTCCATCTGCAGATACCAGAAAGTATGGAAAGATGTTCAAACTGTTAATGAAGAAAATGCCAAGAAAGCTGAGGTACATATTCATATTATTCATACTGTTTTATGCATTTAAAAGTATAAGAAACCTTTCATGTTTTAAATATTAATTTTCTGATTAATTGATTAGAAGTTAATGTAATGAGAGAAAGTAAACTTTTAGACTATTGTCTCTTTGCTGATATATAATCCAAAGAAGCATTAAAATTGAATTAGATTCTCACAGGTTGCCTCCATACTTTTGGCGTTATGCCAAAACAAGGTTAACATTAGTAAATGAATATATTCTTATCTATTCATTTAATTAGATGATTAATTTCTTGTTTGTGTTGTCAGTTCTGTTCAACTGTTTAAAAACATACTCCTTTGAATCCACTGTAGATATATGAAACAGTAGTATTTATTCATATAATTAGAAAAGTTATTCTTTGGTTTTCTTTATATATTACCAATTTTATGTATTAGCATAAACATTAATTATATCTTTAATTTTATACCATTACTAGTGTAATACCTACAAAAATTATTAAGCAGTCATTTTTGACAAGTACTACACTAGTTCATTTTATATATATGTTTGCCTTATCACAATAGAAAAACAAACAAAAATGTGATAATAGCTTTAAGATGTAAAGAAAACTAGCAATTTAGAATTTTTGGGATTGTGTGTTTTGCCTGAGTTAAAGCTTTAAGAAAATAATGTTTTTCCAGCACAAAAAAGAGATTAAACCATGTTGAAGAAAATAAGCAATATAGTTTGATTTTAGATTTTAAAATGGCAGCTAAAATTAAATCAAAAGAAATTGTTTCATTTTGTTTTGTTTATTTGAAATAAGTTTAATGTTTCAGTATTAGTTGATGGGTGGGAGGTGATGTTCTTATTGAGACATTAGCAGCTGCAGTAGTAGTGATATCAATGTTAGCAGTAGACAGTAGAGCATTCCTTTACTTCCTGCTTCTTTCTTTCTTTCTTTTTTTTTTTTAGTGTGACAGAAAACCAATAAAGAAACAGAAAGTGACAATGGATTTTATATAATAAGATTTTACAAGAAGTAATGATATTAATGTTTTAATTTTTCTCTTGTTCTAGGCAGCAGATCGGGAAATCCAGATACTATATGGTGATATAAAAAAGAATTGCAACAATCTTACTGGGTTCTATCGAGAAGTTAAAAGTCTGCCAAGTTTTTTGAGTGTCCTCCAGAATCTGACAGATTTGCTTGGTATGTAAAAAAAAAAAAAAAAAATATGAATAACAAATTAAATTGTATATAGTCATGTACCAGTAAAGTGATATCCCAAGTATTTATGATAAGCAAACAAATCTACTATTTTAGTAAAAAGGAGCTATTGTATGTTTTGTACTGCAGAAATGTAATTAGTTTTATTAGGTTGTTACAAAAATAATGGCTGATTTCAGAACCATAATTATATTCTTAAAAAATTAACTGTAGAATTGTTGAAATTAGTCAAAATACAAGCCTTGAGCATCAATGCTCCTCTGCCATTGAGCGACAAGATTATTTATTTCACGTTGATAAAAAGTTATTGGCTCTGATGCAATGAAATCTTTGAAAGCTGATGCCATCTCTGATTTGGACTTAAAAGTTTTACCATTTAGAAATGTGCTTAAACAATGATAATCAATGAGTGAAAGATCAGGATAGAGGATGTGGTAAATTCTTGGACCCCAAGTCTGTGAATTTTTGCAACATCATTCTTGCAACATGTGGCCACACATTATCGTGGAGCAGAATTGGGCCATGTCAATTCACCAATGGAAGTCTCATTTTTTGCAGGTGTGCATGCATTTCAACAAGTTGATTGCAGTAAATCTCTGCATTAATGCTCTGATTGGTTTCCAGAAAGTTGTAGTGGATAATACTAATTGCAGACCACCAGAGAGTCACCTTAATCTTTTACTGATGCAACATTGGCTATGGGAAATGTTTGGGGGACTCATCACGATCAAGCCATTGACCTGATCATTACCAGTTATCATAAAGGATTCACTTTTTATAACAAGTGACTATTCGGTCAAGAATGGGATCATTGGTGTTATGCAGAAAGAGCATCGAGCACACTTCAAAACGTCTAAGGTTTTAATTTTCATTGAGATTATGAGGAACCCATTTATCAAGATTTTTCACCTTGCCAATACTCTGCAAATGGTGTGAGACTGTTGCAGTACTGACACCAAGCATCTGAGACATTTCTCTGACACTTTGACATGGGTTTTGTTCAACAACTACCTGCAATTGTTCGCTGTCAAGGCTGCATGACCGTCCTCTACCTTCTTCATCTTCAAGGCTCTCATCACCAGTACGGAATTTCTGGAACCACCTTCATACTGTTTGATCACTTGTGGACCCATTTCCTCAAGTTCTGATCATACTGGCAGAAGTTTGGGAGGCACTGTGCCCAAGTTTGAACTCATGCAAGGAAAGTAAATGAAGATGAAGTTTTGTTATGGCTGTAATTAAGAGCTTTTATGCTTCAAGAATATTTCTGTCTGAAAATAAGTTAAAAATTATTAAAGAATGCACATTAATTATTATGTATACCAAAATTCACCTAATATATATACCGTGAATAATATGTTAAAATGGCTTTTTAAAATATGACACTTTGAGCGACCATTATTTTTGTAACAACCTAATAAAAAGGTTCTTTGATTTCTCTGTAACACATTTTTGAAGATAATAATTTCCATTGCATTTTGATAGGAAACTGTTTTCAATAAGTTCTAAGAAATTATTTGTAATGTATTTCTCAAATCATTTTTTTAATATATCTCTGTCATAAAATTTTTTCTTTTCTGTTATTTTCCAAAATGCCATGACTTTATTCACAATGCTTTTTTTAAGAAAATGATTTTAATATTCAATACTTTTGTTATGAGTAGCGAATCATACAAAGCATATCTAAAATAAAATGTAATGATTTTGGTAGTAAAACATTTAATTCGATTTTTTATTTTAACAAAATATCTCTAATACATAAACAAAATAATGTTTTAAATCTAGTTGCATTTGGACATTGACTGATGTGAAGTTTTATATTTATCTCCTTTTCATTCTTTCTCTCAAGTCAAATGACCAAATACCAAAATTTAATTCAGCAAGAAAAATATATCTGCATTATACTTCTTTTTTCTTTTTTGTTCTAAGCATGTTTAGAAGAGAGTTGTGATACTGTGGAAGCTGCCTTAGTACAATTGGAAGATCTCAGTGAACAGCTGGAGTTAAAGCAACACAAAACAGCACATACTGAACAACTTGAAGGTTACAGAAAGAAAAAAGATGAAGAGTTGAGAAAAATGAAAGGTAAGAAAATTGTTTTCTCTTCACTTGATGTGACAAAGAAGAAAATTATGGTTTTGTGTTTATCTTAAGTGGAATTAGAATATAATTTTAGTTTTAAAACTTCTGATTTTTGGATGATGTTCTGGATTTGGAGCATTAATATCAAAATGCAGTTACCACCAATTTTAATCTGTAGTTTCTAATTATTGTCAAATTTATATATTTTCATTATTTATTAAACTCTAAAGTCATCCCAAGCATTGCACTTGTCTACTATATTTCTGCAGTTTTTTGTGACTCTTCCATATTCAGTTAAATATTATAAAGCATTGAGCGTAACATCTACAATGAAAATATAACACACAGATTTTAGTCTACCATCACTTTCTCTTAAAAGAAACATTGAACAAAGGCTTACTAATGTTATGTGTATAGCAACATAGAACCAACTAAAAATCTTTCATGAAGTGCTAATGTGGATTTATTAGAGAGTGCATATATAAAATTGCCAGTAAGTATTCTGAGTAGCATTTAACCCCTAGTTTCATTTTTTCTTTGTTTCTCAAATGTTCAGCTCTGCAGCCAGGACTCTAGACTAACATTTTCACCAATGTCCCAGAAATGTCTCAAAATACAAGTTTAATTGTCCTGAAAAAAAATTTAAAACCATCTCAAAATCAAAATGTGTTAACTTTATCATTTATAGTTGCCAGTGGCATAAAAAACACCATTAAAACGTTTGAAGAATAAAAAATAAAAGCTAAAATATTAAAGTTTTAGAAATGAATGAATATAAAAACAAATGAAATTTTACTATAATTTTTATAAGAAATCAAATCTTTATTTTTATTGAAACAGTTTGTTTAAATTACCCTGAATAATTTTAGATGGAAAGGTTACCATTAATTCATTTTCATGCATGGTAACAACTATATAAAAAGTAATCAATTTCTTAAAAAAGAAAACAAAAAATGAAGGCTGAAAGACTTAAATTTAGATTTTTAATTAATTCATTTTTCCTTCAGGTTTCATTTCATGTTAGTTTAAAAAGAAGCATCTAAGTTTTGTTAATTGTGTGTGTGTTCTAATCACTGAAAACCTGCCACTGAATATTTTTTCAAATTGATATTTTCTTTAAGAATAGCAGAAGATTATGTCAAGGAGTTATTCAAAAATCTTTGCTTGAGTTAATATTTAATAAGAAAATATTAAATTAATCTTAAGAAAATAAGCATAGTAATTATGAACAAAGTGTATATCCTATTTTTGACACACACACACACACACACATGTACACATAATTTTAAATGGCCAGAAAAACAGATAGTGTATATAGAATTTAGTTTGACACCTTCATAAACATATTTTATGAATTTTTTCCAGATTTCTAGCTGTATTTTTTTCTCTTTGATTGATCTTGAATCAATTTCTGACAAGTGTTTTTTTTTCTTTTGCTAGACCAAATGAGTCATGAACATGCTATTTTAGTGGAAAAACTGGAGAAGAAGAAACAGGAAGTTTTAAGAGAGAGATCAGAAACCTTTGAAGAAGCATTCCAAGATGATTTAATTTTTTACAAGACACATGGCCATATGGAGCGTAAGTCAGGATATTAAATTTTCATTTAAGTTCAGGTCTAATTTTTATGTATATTTTTTTAACTTTTTGATCTGATTCCTTTTGACTATTTCAGGTGTTATGGGCAAGGATATAGCAAAAAACCTCAATCTTAGTGATATCACCCTTGATGATGATGAGACAGCACTAGCAGCCTTCCTTGCTTCCACAGAAGTAACTCCTTGTAGTGAACGAGGCCTGTTGGGAGTCACTCCTTCCTCAGAAGTAGCAGGTGACATTACTTCCCCATCAGAAACAGATGTCCTTACTCCGATGACTCCAGGTAGTGAATGGACAGCCACAGATGACCTTTCTTCTCACAGTGAGTCCGAAGACCAACTTTTGCCTGGACCAAATAGAGTGGACACTGTGAAGTTAACAAAAAAGGACACTGACCACGAAAGCCTTTCACTTCCGTCTCATGCCACCGAGACTGAGGTTGTAGGGGTCAAAAATGGGCCAAATTTGTTGACTGTTGAAAAGAAAATTGAAAATCCCAAGAGTCAGAATGAAAGTTGAAAGGAAAGAAATGTATGCAAAACTCACATATCTAACAAGAATGATAAAAAAAATCAAGACCAATGTTTGAATGTTATTTTACTGCAAAAAAATTATTTTCCGATACAGCTTTTTTGACATTGTAGAAAAAATAAATCATCCCATTGACTAAAAAGTTTAATATAGCAAATATTCTTAAAACTTCTACAAATATGTTATCTAAAATTTTAAGAAGAGTCAACTTTGTTTACTGCAACCTGTATTACTTGTCATGTGGATACAGCATGAGTTTTAAAGAAAGAGAAGAGATATTCTCTGATGTCCATATAAAATATTTAGATATAAATTTCAGTAAATTTGACTTTGACTGGTGTGCTACTATATAACAATTATACTGGGAATGTATTTAAGCTATTTTAATAACTCATTTTACAAGATTGAATCATTTAGCATTAACACATTTTTTTGTTAATCATTTTCAATATATTTCTATAGTAAGTCATTTCCAATTTTCTGTACTGAGTGAAAAACCTAACAATGGTATAAAAATGATGAAAATGGTTTTTTTTGTAATATAACATTTGAACATTGGTATTTATCACTTGATAAAAGTGTTTAAAAATGTTGATTTCTGCACAACCTGTGATCTATTAAAACTGTTGAATACCACAAATAAACCTTACAAAAAGAAAACGTATCATTACATAATCTTGCCTTAATATTTTATTTAATTTCCTTAAAGCAGATAATGATGGGTTTACTTTTAATGCTATTGTTTTTCTGATTTACATTACAGACTTTATTAGTTTACTTTAATATTTTACTCTCAAAATTGTAATATCCACACACACACACACACATATATATATATATATATATATATATATATATGATTTTGGATACTTCCTTGTTGTCCTAATACCTAAAAATTACACAGCTAGAAAAAAAGTGAATTGTTTATAACTTCTCCCTTGATAATAGTTGTCAGTTTTCTCTTATCAAACTTGCATTGAAGTCCTTCAGGATCTTCAATGAACTTTTTCACAGTTCAGTGGCACTTGACAATGAGTTTTGTAATTTTCATCTTTTGGAAGCTCTGAGGTTAATAGCATTTCTCTTTATCTGTCAGATTAGTCTTAAAATCCATTTTAAAGCTTCAAACTCACAACATGGTTATTAAGACTCTGAAATTGAAAACATTTCATACAAAGTTTATTCAGATCTACATAGATTTTTTTTTTTTTGTATATATGTTACCATCATTTGGGTGTTGACCTCAGTATCCATCCTTGTAGTTATGTATAGCTGCTCTATCTTTAATATTGAGAACTTTTACCCATACCTATATTATCACAGACACACACACGTCAAAATGGGAAACTAAACGCATAATATTCAAATATTTATATTTTCATATATATATATATATATATATATATATATATATATATATATATATATATTACACCACAAAAACTCTAACAACTTTCGCTCTCATGATTATTGGTGGCTTTGTAATAAGGTATTAAATAAGTGTAAGGTTTATATTTCTTCCCTTTTCAACCATTTTGAGGTGTTAACATCCTCTTTTGATAAAACTCAATGATTTGCCTGTAAATTCTCTTTAAACTCTAGTCTTGACTCATCTGAAGTGTCCCTGCCAAACTTCCCTCTTAGAACAAAGTCTCTGTTGAGTGATATGCTTACAGCACCTTCCATGGTTTCTGCTATCATCTCTAACCTAGATCTCCACAAAGTATGTAAACCTGATGGTATTCTTATAATAGTCATTAAGAAGTGTGGCTTCTGTTATCTCATAAACTGTATAATAAATGCATGCCTGCATGATACTAGTCATCTGTTGTTTCTGTTTTTAAGAACACTGATTCTTCCAACTATCAGCCTATTAGCCTTGTACATCTTTTTGGCAAACTTCTAGAGGCCTTAATCAAAACTAAATTTGTTCATCATCTCTTATTGCAGGGCTTTTACTCAAATGAGCAACATAGCTTTCGTTTCTCCAGGTCAACTGTTGATGTACTGATGATAATTGCAGAAATATTCTATCATATTCTAAATGAAAGTGGTGAAGCCTGTGATGTATCATTGGACATCACGAAAGCCTTTGACAGGGTTTGGCATTCAGTTCTTCTCCACAAGCTGAAAAGTTACAGTATTTTCAAGCACTTTTTTGAACTGATCCAGTCTTTCTTATCAAATCATAAAATGAAAGTTATCCTGAATGGCCACTTGTCTAGATCCTTTCATGCTAATGCGGGTGTTTCCCAGGACTCATCTTTTAGTCCTACTCTGTTTATAATTTTTATTGATGATCTTGATGCCCTCAACTCTCAAATTGGCATCTATATTGATGACACAACAATTCACTCCTGCCTCAAGGCTTATCAGTCTGACAAGGTCAAAATGGCAGCCAATGTCCAAAACAACATCAAGACAGTTGTTAACTGGGGCAAATGATGGCTTGTCATTTTAAACACTTCCAAAACTAAACTTCTCTTCATAAATTATCCGAAAGACCTCTCTCTACCTTCCATTAGCAAGGGTGATGCTAACTTCCAGGAAAGTGACTCATTGCACCATCTAGGGCTAACATTTTCAGCTGACATGAAGCAGAAAGATGATATAGAATTCATTACTAGGTCAGCTACCAAGAAAGTCAATTTGCTGTGTTGTGTGGGACAATTTTTCTCTCCAGAATCTATTTTACATATATATAAGTCTATCATTCATCCATGCCTAGAATATTGGGGCCTGTATATGGTCCAGTGCCCCTGCTATTTATCTTGAGCTACTTGATAAGATCTAAAGAAGAATCAGCAATATTATTGGTCCTGATCTGGCAGTTTGACTTCAGTCACTTTCCCACCCTTGTAAGGTTGCCTCTCTGTGTTTTTTCTTTAAATAGTTTCATGATAACTGTTAAGATGAGCTCTTCACTTTGGCACCTAGAGATTTTAAATGTAAGTACAGTACTGAGCTGGCATTGCGATCTCATCAATTTACAGTTGAGCCGGCTAGATATAGCCATAAGATCAATGCTAACTGTTTCTTTTCTCTCTTTTCTTGCTCGATGCTTTCCAGCCAGTTTTAATCTGCAAAAATTTAAATACATTGTCAGTCACTACCTACTCTCCTTTGGATTACTCTCTTCTTTTTCTGTTCATCATTATTGTTTCTCTTCCTAATTCTTCCACACCCTGTAATCCCTGGTATTTTAGTGACATTACTGCCTTGCATAGAGTGATACCCATTACATAATATATATTATAAGAAAGTGAAAGAACCCGTAGATTATAACCCACTGTTCAAATTCTTTTATAAAGAGTGCTCCTTACAGAGTAGAGCTTAATATTGTGATTTTGCTATTACGATGGTTTTTAAAAGTGTTATATCACAAAAAGAAAATTTTCATTTGGAAAATCCTTAAACAAGCAAGAACAGCTAAATCTATAAAGGAACCATGTTTCCTTTGTCTTCAAGAAAAAATTGAAATCATTAAATATATGAATAGCAACAAGCTTTTAAACCAGAGGCATGAAATCACAGTAAACTGCAAGCATATTAAAGAACTAGCCTTACAATCATGCTAAAAAAAAAAATACTACAAAAGCCAGAGCTAGGATCCCCTAGAAATGATACACCTTCATGGTACTAACAACACTCCTACATACACAAACTGTGATCTAATTTTAAAAAGAAAAAAAAAATTTTTTTTAATTTTTAAAAAAAATTAAAAATTCTATAGAAAAAATCGATTTATTAAATTCTAAAGTAAGGTTTAATATACATAATTAGATTAATTATAAAAACTGTCCTTAATACACACATTAAACTTCAACTATTACCTTAAATACAAACATTTAACCTTTCCTCCTACATAAAATTCTACCTATTACGCACCTATTACCTACTTACCTATTACCTTAAATTTTTAACATTAAATTTTACCTCTTACATTAAATCTTACCACAAACTGTGATCTAAATAAAATTTAAAATTTAATAGAAAAAATCGATTTCCTAAATCCAAAATTAAGATTAAATATACAAATTTAGATTAATTATAAAAACTCTGCTTAAATACAAAAATATTCTGTACAAAATAAGCATCCCACCCCTTACCTGCTCCTCTAAGAAATCCAAAGGATATAGTCTAGTCGCAAGATAATAAAAACTTACATTCTAACTGCTAATGTTAAATCTGTCTAGAAAACTCAGACACTCATTAATCAACCATATTCACTACCCAGTCCACTTTCTTTAAAATTCTAATGGTCAATCCACAAGACGTGTTCCCTTATCACCATCTCCAACATCCCACACACAACTGACCAAATATAAGAAAAGAGGCTTTCCATTCCTGTCCATTCCTGATGAGACATTGTAGTTTCAATGTCAAAACAAATGTACTATTTGTAGTGGATATATAAAAAATTCTGTACATGTTCTAAAATATAATTTATAATATATATATATATATATATATTATTTTTTTTTTTTTTTTTCATTTAAAATTACATTAATTACAATGTTTCATTTAACTTATGCTCTAATAAAAATTAAAAATTATTTTACTAAAATAAATGACCCACACAATACTTATTTGCTTTTTTAACTACAATATACCATAATTATTTTATCCTTATTCTAACCTAAATATTCCAGCCCCTTTACTCATGAGGTAGTACAAAATCTAATTTTAAAAAAAGTTTAAAAAAATCCAGCCTGGTGTTAAAAATTATTGTCTACCTATTTAAATAATGTATGGTCGCACTATGTATCTTACCCAGACAAAATTAAAAAGTGACATGTCTTAACACTAGGCCATTTTGCTTTCTTTCGTGACCCAAATCTTCAACTTCATTGTTATCTAATTCTCATTTTTGATTGAACAACATTGACACACCTAAAAAGCATATTCTCCAACTATTACCCCTTCATTTTCTAAATAACCATGAATTCATCTAAATAAATCATTTTCACCATTTATTTTAAAATATCACCTGAAGAAAAACAGTATTGTTCTGAAACCTGAAAATTTTCTTTTCATGATATAATGCTTTTATAAGCCATTGTAATAACAAAATTACAATATGAAGCTCTACTTTGTATTGATCACCGTTTATAAATGTAAATGCATGAACAGTGGGTTTTAATCTACCTGTTCTTTCACTTCCTTATATATTGTGGCCGAGTGGTTAGAATACTCACTTCTGGCCATGAAGCCTGGTTTCAAATCTCACCATGGATGATTTGTTAGGAAGATTACTTCTTGATGTCACTTTCTAGAGAAAGTGATCTCAGCATTTGGCACCTTTGGAAAGAACCTGAAAACCATATCCACAGGTTGGCCCAAGCCTTGAGTGAAATTGGATAGATGGCTCCCTTTGAGGAGCCGTTGATGGTTGTGCTAGCATGAAGTCACAAGTCATCGTGACTGAGGGTTTGAAAGTCCTGGCCTTGTTTAGCCTGTTGTTGATGCTAGATAATGTGCTCTCTCCCAAAAACTTTAACTAAGGTCTACTCAGTGTAATTGCAATATAAGTAACAGGTGGGCTCTGTGGGTGTTGAACAAACACAACTGTTCATATATATACGTGCATACATTTAGCGACACAAACACCATTATGGACACTTAATATATTATGCAAAAAGTAAGTAATATTAATATTAATAACAATAAATCTACACTTTAAACAAAACATGCACGGCTTCTCGCACTTTGACTCCAGAGAGTAGTGGTGGATCCATGGTTCATCTATTGTCACATATTTATGCAAATAACCTCTTGTGTTGAAGCAGTTGCAAACAATGCTTTGAATTGTCAACGCATTGTTGTTTTTCATTGACTTAGCAAACGTGGCACCCACTTTGAACACAGCTTTCTCATTGACAAATGTTCAAGCAAAATAGTTAATACACTGCCTTCTGATATGTTCAAGAGGAGAGAGGACAATAAAAGAACAATGCCGCATTGAAATTTTTGAAGATCAAATTTGACTAGAAAGCAAGAATCCTGAAGCGAATTCAACAAACACAAAATACGAGAAAAAAAACATTTACCACAAAACTTACGGTTACATTTATTTTAGCATGTAAAATGATGAAACCTAGCTGCCAATCTAGTACTGGGCTTAAATTTGTAAAGTTGAGGTACCAAAGAGGAAAGATTATCAGAATAAATTACCATTAAAATATTTATCGAAAAGGTAGCGGGAAGCTACGTTACGTTAGTGGTTAATTGATTGAAAAGAAGTTACCAGGTATGGTGGACATCCAGATACCCATTTGGCCAACAATCACTAGATTTACCTCCCACTGAGCATGATTGAACAATTACCAAACTTACTAAATTTCATGTAGCAACACCCATCAAACACAACTCAGTTATGGACATCTTTGATATTTTTTGCACCTCAAGACCTCATTGTTGCGTAACTATCATTACTAAGATGGTAGGTGTGTTACATATTAGATAACTGTCTTTAAATTTATGACACTTTAGTTTACAAAGCTTAGCTTAATTTGTAATAAATAGAATACAGTTCTAGAGCACCGAGTAGGATCTAATTCGTTTGTTAACCACCTTTACAGCGAAATGTAAGTGTTTCGACTAGCTTTAAACATTATATTTTTTCTTTCCATGATAACAATATTGCTACATTTACACAGACTACTGTGAAGGTTTAAATGCTGTCGGGAAAGTTTTTTTTTTCTATATTCTTTGGCAAGTCAATTGTTTTCGTTGAATTTTCCTGGCATCTTCTGATATTTGTTAAACCAAAAATATTTTACCACAAAGCAAAATGTGTATTGATTTTCTCCATATGTTTATCTCGACCTTGGCTTATATGCCAAACAAGCTCCGTTTCCCACGACTGATTTACTATACTAACGACCAAACCTTTTAGATCACGGGATATTTCCCGTGGTTTAAAATGTTTGATTTATTTCAACCACGTTTTATCCCCATTTGTTGTTTTGTCGCTTCAACTTTTTTCTTGTTAATGTTACAATATATTTGACAATTGTTTAGCTAAGGAACCACGGAGATAGGTGAAGTTACTTGCATGTAAGCAACTGATACTACATCGCAGTTGTCCATATTCATTAAATATAAGACATAAAAACAATACCGAATCTTTTTGAAGAACAATTTGGCTGTACATGCATCCCCACTTGGTGAATCAGGATTAAAGAAAGAACTAATGTTATCGCAAACGTGGGGATAGTCCCATCCACAAAAATGACACAAAAAGAAAAAACCCAAGTTAAAAAAGATAAATAAAATAAAATAAAAAAGCAAAACCATACAAACCAATGTGGGGATATCTGAGTATTTCTCTCTTAGATCTCTGACACTTTATGTGACATGCATTTTTTGTGACAAGCATTTGCTAATTGATGCTCAAGTTTATTACTACTTGTTGTAGTAGTACTGTGTTGGTGATCACTTCACGCATTGATTCAAATGATATATCTTAAATGTGATTAAGATGAGACCATTCACAATCAGTGGACAGTATAAATCTCTCTCTCTCTCTCTCTCCTCCTTTCCGAATGTAGTGATCTTCATAAATCTCTCTCTCTCTCTCTCTCTCTCTGCTCCTTTCCGAATGTAGTGATCTTCATAGTTTCTTATCTTCTGCTGCTCTTAATTCTGAATCTTTTTACCTCCCACGCTTTTGCCTTCGTGGTCCGTATTCTATCACTCCTTTACTCATAATCGTAAAGGAGGATGTATGTTGTTGTTCCCTTGCCTTCAATGTATCTTGTGGGTGTTAAAGTCTTCAAACCTTATTTTCCTATTCCGAACCCCCCAAACTTCAACTGTCTCTTCTTACTATAAGCGATAGTTTCTTTGTAGTTCCTTAAAACTTCCTCGTTTTTCACATGCTCTGTCCATTATATTATCAATACTTTATCACTTCCAGTTTCGTTTAACTGCCATATCATGTTAAAACAATGGTTCTTGTATGATCACTGAAATTAAGCAACGTAGAGCCTGGTCAGTAACTAGATGGGTAACTGTTTGGGAATACCATTTGCTGTAAGTTTGTGTGTGCAGGTGATTTAATGGATAACGGTTCGAAATTGGAAATCCTAGAGCTGAGTTCAAGTACCAGTTGGGTTTGTTATATTCACTTATATGCAAATACCCTTGGGAAAGGCATGAATCCACCTCTTCTTCCAACAACTAGATTTAACTTGTAGGACTTGCATCAGTATATTATTATTCTCTTCAAAGATTCTTACAGTCTAAAATTATTTTCTGGCTTTAAATAACTGAAAAGAGTTGATAAGCCGTAAAAAAACAAAAAAAACAAATCATTAAATGCGTTATTTTTTACTTGCGAGGAAAATGTCCAGCATTCGCGTCCATAGAAGGGTATGACATTGCAATGCATCACTCTTTTCTAAGGACATTTTCTGGTACTTTAATATTTTGCTCAGTTCTGAAACCCATCTTTTGCAATTTTTATTCGTTTTCGGATTTCTGCTTCATATTTACCCACGTCACGTCTATCGCTATACCACCGAAATATCGCCATTTGCTTGAATTTTGCATCCCATAATATATATAACTTGTTTGTGGGCAACCATGCATTCTGTCTTCTAACAATTAATAGTAATTTTTTTATTGTTGCTTTTTTGCCGACCTTGGTTAATATTTCTTTCAATTTTTGTTTGGATAGCGTATGCTGTTAAAGTTACATCCGCTAATAATAAACATTGATAAGTCGTCTAGTCTTCTTAGAATAATCTCGCTGGACATTATAAATAAATCTGGCAATAAAACACATCTTTGTCATATTTCTGTTTTGGGTGTATTCCATAAATGCGTTATTTGTCCGCATTATGTGAAAAATGCACTTGCTTCAAAGTCTGTTAAATAACTATACTGTCTTATGAAGGTTTTGCTTCCGCTCTTTGTTTGCAGTCTGGTATTCAATGCTTAAATATTTTGCGTTTGGTATCTATCGGTGTGACAATCTCTAGACTGATCACACAAAAAAGAAAAAAGTACAAGAAGAGAGGAAGAAGACAGCATTAAGTAAAAACCCTGTAATCATATCAATTTTCTGTTGCTAAATGTCTACCTTTCTTTTAATGAAAACTATGTTTTATAAAGTTTCACAAACTGGTACAGTGACGTGCAGAGGTTTGGTGATACCCGGGGCTAACTTCTTGATTGTATGCTCCTAAGCCTCAATACTACTCTAGTCTCGCTTATCAAAACACGGATCCGCATTCGCACCAGCTAGTGAGACTGTGGGGCGCGTGTACAACGAAGTTAACAGAGACAATTTTAAAAAGTAAGTTTTTATTTCACTCTTTGCTTGGATGCCCTCCCAATATGGATTCCCGGGTCCGTCATACCCTCTGCTACACATGAAATAGAAAACAAGAGTTCAATTCTTCATTCTAACCATTGATCTGTCAGCAAATGTCCCGTTAGTTGTTTTGCCAAGTAACCTCTTTTGTTTTTTTTTTGTTTTTTGTTTTTTCGAGAAATATCTATTGAGGTACTCAATAATATCTCACTGAATGCTTTATGTAGTTTGGTATCTTGTATAAATATTCACCTCGTCTCTCCACTAAAATGTGGATGTTACACAAGGTCAAGGTTTAATGTGGGGATCTCGAACGCGTGCGAACGGGCAAAGGCCAAAAATTTTCCAGTCCCCGCTAGTCGGTTGCGCTAGCCTCGGTGGCGACCACCGACCACCCCCTTTAATGCAATGGGGTGGTACAGCTTCGGGACACTTTCTCCGGGACCGGGAACCTCTGAGTATATTTTTCTCAGATTGCGTGTATGTCCTCGGACAGAGATAAAACGGATCCGCACTCTACCCGATGACAGACGCGACTGAGATATGAATATCCCTACCGGTAAAAAATGCCAGGTAAACGAGTATCTTGTATAGGAAGATGTAACATTGATATTATTTCCTTGTGTTCCCACATGAAGACAACATTACAACGATACAAAACACTTAAAAGAATTAAGAAAACTATTAAATACTCCAAAGGAAACCGAGAAGATTTCCCATGCTTGATCATTCGTCTTTAATCTATTTAGAGTGTTTTATTTTCTGAATTAATTAGTTATTTTAAAGACATTTCTGCGGGATTTAAAATAAAACAGCAATGTACATATCTGTATGTGTAAGTACACACACACACACCTGTAAAAGTGATATACAGTGGTTTCTCTTATCTGAAGTAAAACCCAGAAAGAAAACTCTTAACATTTACTTAACCCTTTGTAGATAGACCGGCCAAACAATATAAATATTTTATTGTATTCAGTTTCTTTTCTCGCACTTCACGCTTGTGGAATTTTCTTTTAGTTTCATGCTTTCCAGCCAACTTTGCGTTTATACTTTTGATGATTAATATCAATCACTATCTACTGTCTTGATTAGTCTTCTATTCTTTTCACTCCTTAATGCTTCCCTTCTTTTTCTTATTCTGCCACACTTAATAACCCCTTATTTCTTAACGACTTCATTACCTTGAATGGGTGGGAGAGGTATGATGTAAAAAAACCCAAAACAAGTGAATTTTATATGAAATACGAAAAGCACCTTAAAAATGAAAATTCAAAATAAAAACGCATAATACAATTTTTTAAACATTGTAACCTAAACTTTGTATCAATATATTCTCTATGTCATTCTTATCGAGATCGGTTTAATCATTTAAAAATTGTAAAAGAAAATGAAGTATGTCAACATTTTAGAAATTATACCGACGATTTAGCCAGGGTAAATTCTAACAATATATAGGGTATAAAAGGATTAATCTTAGTAGATAGCTCAAATTTTAATTCAATTTGTGAGCTATCTTAAAACTGCTAGCATTTGAAAATAGATTTAGTCCGGAAAGAATTAATAATTGTTGAAAAGTACAAGGGTTGCTTAAAAGATGCCATAAAATGTTCCCTTGTAAATGAAAAGTTGAAAGTTCTTGACCTGATAAAGAAAGAAAGGTTGTTAAGATTTACGCAAGAATAACTTTTTTAGTTATTCTAATGATATTAGTTATCATTCATCAGTTAAACTTTATCACAGGCAGGTATCTAAAAGAAAAAGTGCAATATATAGGGTTTTAGGGTTTAATAACATCAGCTGAGGATTAGTCTAGGAACAAGTCCCAGCAAATTAGAGGGATGCTACTCTTTCTCTCTCTGTCTCTCTCTTACGAGTAGACAGAACGATAACAAAAAAAAAATCGTCTACTAAACTCTGGTGTTGAGGTCTTGATTATAACATCAATCACCTAAGTGATAAATTTTATTTGTATTCTTTCTTTATTTCTTTCTTTCTTTCTAATAAGTGCAGATATAGAAATCAATACAACACAGTGACTGTCAGTTTCTTGACGTAGAGATATCATCAACGATCAAAATCTGATCTGATGGTTGCTTGAAATGGGCAACTACGAATAGCGTTGATTCCTATGTCCACACAGTTTATATCTACAAATGCACGATCCCTGATACTGAGCACTTTTCTTAAAAAATATAGCAACTTTAAACAACTTATACGAATGCCGGCTGAAAACCAAAATACTCTCATGGAATGTAACCAAAGGAGAATTATTTTTCAACATAGTCTCCTTTGTAGTTCACACATTATTCCATCATTTGTAACTACCTCAGTAAGTTGCCATAGCACTCTCCATTGACGATGTGGCTCTTTTAAAGATATTTACTGAGCACTATGACCTTTTAATTCGCAAAACTAAGGCCATCACCTTCCCTTCCAAATGAAACAACATGGGTCTTCTTTGGAGCAGGCGAGAAGGGGTGATTCTGCAGCGTGGATTGTCTCTGGCTCAAAATAATGAACCCAACACTCATATTGTCTTAGAAAACGTTCAGCTCACTGTTGACTTCAGTGTCCATAGCTATTGGGCACGTATAATGATATGCGCTAAAAAGTTCCACCGAACTACTTCCACCGAACGCCCATAGCCCAGGGGTAGAGTCGCCGACTGACGCCATTTCGGTCGGGTTTCAATCCCGGGTAAGAAAGCAATCGGAGTCTAACCGTACTGATGAGCTGTGACACGGCGAAACAGATCTGTCTGTGGAAGACTATATATATATATATATATATATATATATATATTATAAGTGGACACTGCAGTCAACTCACTGTTGATTCAGTGTCCATATATATATATATATATATATATATATATAAAGTGGACACTGCAGTCAACCGTGTGTGTAAATACCCCCAGACATAATTTGTAGAGAGGAACAATATGACTTAAAAAACAAAACAAAAAAAAAAGAAGACACGAGAAAAACTGTATTTAGTTTTAGCCGACGCGTTTCGTCCGCTGACGGACATTATCAAGGTAAAAAACGAAATGAATTTATTTGAAATAAGCAATAACAAAACGTTGTTGGTTACTAGAAAATTATACAACGCACGTAAATAATCTTTAGGTCAACTGAAAAAATATTAATGACGTAATTAAATATCTAATATTTTCCAGTTGACCTAATGAATATTGATGTAACAGTCAAAACACGAGATAAAAATAACAACAGCGGAGTCACAAACATCCTTGAAAATGGCTATAGAAGTGTTGGAAAGCGCTCGGGACGATTAAAATCATGGACAATTTTTATATTTATCTCCAACAAAACAGAAAAATGTTAGAATGCTTGAAAAGGTTAGTTAAAAATCAATTAAATCTTCCTTGTCGGCCGTATTCGATGAGAGATGTTTGAAAGAAAGGTTACTGCCTAAGTATACATTATATATATATATATATATATATATATATATAAATCAAAAAAAGAAATAGCATGTAGGTAAAATCCCAAAGACCAGATACTATTAATATTAATTTTATTAATATTAAAAATGATTCAGGTGGAGGGCTCGATATAAATAGTATTATCTATTTACAGAGCCAGATATGTATATTAAATCAAATAAAACTTCAGCAACGATAATACAGACGTAATCTTAAAGTTTTCATCTATAATCGAATCTTGAATCTACTTCTCTACTCCTCTGTGTCAATGTCTGGGCGACAAATTTTTAGCTTTATTTTCTTTATTGACCCCCCCCCCCACTATATTTTATTTGAAATTCCTTTATATGGGTATGTTTTTGGGTATCCTTCCGGTATGGGAATTTTTGTACCATATTTGCAATAAACTTTTGTTTTTGATCGTTGCTGAAGAAGCGAGATTTTCTCGCTGAAATAGCTATACAACGAATGCAATATTCTAAGTTTTATTATATATATATATATATAAGAAAATAATACTTCAAATGTTATCATAGTGGATACTCATATTTGAAATAGAAGTTCGATTTTTGTTTTTTTTAATTTTAAACATTGTGTATTGCAGCTATCAGCTTGCTCATTCGAGAAATCTCAATAAAAAATTGTATTCTTTTGCTGGGATCGAACCTGTGCCCCTTCCCTTTGTAGGAGAAACTACCGTTTGATCCGTCGTTCAGAAGAGCTCTAGTTTCCCCTTTTAAAAGAAAACACACATCCTCGTTCAGATTATTTTTCTAGCGAAAACATTTTCTTTATTTAGATTTCCCGAATGCGCAGTATCCGCTAATAACGCTTGAATTAATAAAATAAATGTTGCATTAAAAATAAATCTATTAATTCTTTAGAGATATGGAATTAATATAGTTTATTTACAATCCGGGATTATTAATTACGGGATTATTTCTTATGACTTTAAACATTATATTTAGGAAATATGTGTTTTTAGACTGTAATATTCAGAAAGGAATTCTTTCTTGGTCTATCCAAGAAGAGCATTACACCACCTCCTCGAATTTATACGAGGGTTGCTTCGAAAGTAATGATTCCTTCCTATTCCCAGGTAAACTACAATAAAATAGAGAAAAACAATAACACCGTTGGATAGAACTTTCTGATTGTTCATTCTATCGTTCGTTACGTGTTCATCTAAGGTGGGAATGAGAAGACATTGTTCACTGAAAAGTACTTAATATTCTCATGATGGATGAAAAAACGAGGATTGCCAAGCGATTTTGCATTGTCGTTGTTTCAAATAAACAGTCGCTCTGATTGACTAGTGAACCAATTAACCGAAACCTGCTTTAGACACACCCCACCACACAAGCGGACTCCACTGAAAGTAATGATGCTTCTTATTTCCACAGAAATTAATAGATACAGGGAGCATAATAGCATTATTGAATAGAGTATTTTTTTATTAAGAAAATATTATTTTTCCAGAGTCACTACTACTACTGGCTATGCTTTTTTGATCAGCAACAAACAAGATCCTGCGTGTCGTGCTCGTAAAATGGTTTGTCACACACATCGGTGTTGTTGAACAAGGGGTTCCCGCTTGAACTTGTCCTGGAAAAAGTACACACACCGTCAAGTGGGGTCTAAATCATTTGTCTTCATCAGGTTTTATAAGTACGTAGACAGTAAAGTCTTAAAAGACAGCCATCCGCTGCCCACAAGTAGACAGAAGGGATGTGAAACAAAACTTTCAGGGTCAAGTGCCACAGAATTGAAGTCACAGAATTGTCGGTTTAGAGTCACTTCGTTTGATCTAACATACTGTCTCGATAAAGAAAACGCTACTGTGGACGCCTTGTCTCGTTTATATAACTCGGCTTCTAGCAAAAAAGAATTAAAGAGATCACATAGAGAGTTGGGCTATAGCGGGTATCTCTTCTCTTATTTCATTTGTAGTGAGGGGTAGTAGGATTCCGTAGCATGTTAACGGAATTTGGCCTTGTGGGAAGACAGCCCACTATAATTAATAAATTCAAGAAAGGCAATTTTTTAGTGTAAAATAACATTTATACATATATACATTTCAATCAATGTTTTACAAAATAAGTAATGCTTGAAATAAAAGTTCAACGGAGGTAAAAGAATTCATGGAAAGTATGATGATCTGAAAGAAAAGAAATGTTCATTTTCAAGTTGCCGTTTCTAAGGTCAATGAGTTGGTTGGTGTGGAATGTCTTAGAAAAGGTCAGTTAGTACTTTGAGGACAGGTGCGGAAGAAGAAGGAAGAAGAAGGCGAGCATAGTAGCAGCTTGACATAGGTCAAGGAAGAAACTAATTACTCTCTTCTCCTCTTGTCTGTGCCTGTCTGTCTGATTGCCTTTTGTCACGGCTTTTATAACAGCATTTTGGATCAACTGACTCAACTTTCGAATTTCATCCTTGTATTTGCTTTCGGGCTTCTCATTGGCTGATAAATAAAATTGGTAATTTGATCTTTGATTAATTTTTATTTTTCAACCGGAACATCTGCGCGAACTCGGATGCGCATGACAATTTTTATTCATTTGACTTTTAGTTGTGAGAGAGCACACATCCGGTTCATCGCTTCTGTTCGGTCGGTATCACCACAGGGCC
The DNA here is from genome assembly GCA_037127315.1 of Ascarosepion bandense. NCBI lineage: Eukaryota > Metazoa > Mollusca > Cephalopoda > Sepiida > Sepiidae > Ascarosepion > Ascarosepion bandense. Next base: position 1,939,928 of record JBBBDQ010000183.1, read on the forward strand.
ACCCAGGTGTTACACGCATGGTCTACATGACGAAAATCAGAAATATTCCCTACTCAGTAAAGGATGTGAAAGAGATTAATAATTTATGCAAGATATGCGCTGAAAATAAACCCAGGTTCTGCTGTCCTAACACCAGCGAAGCCATAAAAGCCACGCAATCGTACTAAAGAATCGCATTGGATTTTTAAGGCCCGCTTTTGTCAAAAACTCGCAGCAAATACACACTCGGCAATAATCGACGAATATTCGCTGTTTCTTTTCGCGATACCCTGCCTAGATGTATCCTCTACAACGGTCATAAAAGCACTTTGCTCAATTTTTGCCGTCTTCGGGCTATCCGCGTATATTCAATCTTACAGAGGGGCTTCATTTATGACCGAATTTGTACAGCGATTGTTATAAGAGCAAGGAGTAGCCGTAAGTAGAACAACACCATATAATGCACAAGAGAAATGCCAATGCGAAAGGCATAATGGAATAATCTGGAAATCTATTGAATTAGCAGATGCTGATAAAGGACTAGCTGTAGAGAATTGGGAACAATTACTTCCAGAGACTTCTCATGCTATTAGAACGCTGCTATGTAAAGCCACTAACGCAACACCCATGAACGATTCCAGTCGTTTCCAAGAAATATTTCAACTGAAGCGTCTCTACCTTCTTGGCTCTCGAAACCGGAAGTGATATTACTAAAAAAACACACGCAACTGAATAAAAACGAACCACTGGTGGATCAAGTAAAGCTTCCAGATGCTAAACTCAAGTATGCGCGTTTTCGTTAGCTGGATGTACGGGAAAACAGAATCTCACTAAGATATTTGTCTGCAGCAGGGGATGAATTGGGACCCTCCAGCGTAAGCGAGGGCTGCCCTCAAGACATTTCAAAGGGGTTTTGAATAGCCATAGAGATTGTCCCTAGTATATTATGAGGAACCCTTGAGCTCTGATCCCTCGGGTGGTGACGAACAGATTTCTCAGAAGGAAGCACACCCATCTACCAATACTTCAGAAGATGAGCAGATCACTCGTAGAATACGAAAACGCAGCAGGATTAAAACTAGTTCGAGCGAGAAGGAGGAAGAACCTCATCATGCTTTTGGCAATCCACCACGGCATCGCAGACAGCAAAGAATGCCTACTCGGTTCAAGAATTTTTTTCTGTATGAATAAGACTGGCGAATGTATGATCCATTTCCCCCATTAATGATTCTATCATGGATACGCATATTCAGAGCTCTGCTTGTATGCAGAGTTCAAAGTTCTGACTGTCGGACTCTCGGCCTTCGGGCAGAGAGAAACCCAGACAAGTCTTTGCCAGAGTGCAGAGTCTCGTCTGGAATAAACAGACAAGATCCCGACCCCAGGTATGCGTGGTCTACGGAGAATTTTTGCCTGAGTATACGCGCTCGGAATGCACCACGTTACAAACATCCAGCCTTTGTGGGGAGGGCGTGTGTAAATATTGAGCTTATTGAAGCTTACATTTCAGCCAATACGAATGGGGCCTCTAAAAATACTATTACATGAAGCAAGAAAACCCTAAAAGAAAAGGAAATACTGTGTGCACAGCGCATTAACTAAGAGTAAGACTAAAATATAATATATGCACACAAGAAGAGATAGAACGGTAAACGAATTAAAAGGTCTACACTTGCTGTATTAAAAGAAACATACACTTACAAAAAAAAAAAAAAAAGAAAATGAACAGGTCTCTCTGAAAATGTTATAAGGGATAAGCGAAACATTTCTTCTTTGCGTTTTGCACGTAAATTGAACACCCCTACGTTTGTTCTTAAATTAAAAACAAACCCTTTACTTTATAGCATTTAAATTTTTTATATAAAACCGTAATACAAAAGAAATTTAATTTTTAAAGGATTATCTCGCAGGAATTATTGTCCATTATTGATGATGAAGATTGTGACTTTGTAAAGATCATAGTGGTAGGGCTAAGGTAAGCAGCTCGACAGAACACATACCATGAAAATAACGATAGAGCAGCGAAAGACTCCAGTAATGTTGCCAATGACCGACTAGTCCTTCGCACCTGATTAGCAAGGGCGTTCAACTGGAAATACTATTGAATGAATCCACGTAATCCCTGTACTTTAGTTGCCATAGCCTCAGAATTATTAGCTATTTCCTGCTGCAACTCACTCAGGTTACTTATTATCCCATATATACTGTCTTTATTCGTCGCTAAATTTACTCTCGTAACATTCAATATCGTAACACTCTGCTGCGCCCTCTGGGCCAGGATTTCCTGATTTTTCTCTACCTCTCTTAGGCTCTCCCTTATGACTTCCATGTCATTATCTGTTATTGTTCCAAATAGGCCATTTAGTGCCTTCCCAACTATGGGAATTAATGATCGTTTTTCTCTAGTTTGTAGTAGTTCAATTTCTCTCATGTAATTCTTCATGTTATTCCAGTGGCCCTCCATTACAGTTGTATTCTTTTTCATCTCCAAAGGATACAACAATCTAAAATATTCCTCCTGTCCTGGATTATTTTGGGCTACTTTTATTCTTGCTATTCCCAGCTTCCTTATCTCATCTTTCAGTCTATTCAGTAACACCTTGTATAACCCATACATGGTGTAAATCTATCACAAAAGTAACCACCTATTTCGACCTTGTCATTATCACTTCACTGGCCTTCTTAAATGTCGTACATCTGCCGTGTTTCCATGATTCTGTCCTCCTCCTCATCGTCATCATCATCGTCATCAACATCAGCAGCATTGGTCCTTTCATTCTGGCCATTCCTGCAAGGGGAACAGATTCTCTGTTTTTTGTTATTCCCTTAATAATTCGTTAATCAAATTAGTTCCTCACTTAATTATTCCCTAAACTGTTTTTCGCTACTTCTCTCTCTCTCACTGCCTGTTCAGCTTTCAGTTCCTTTTTTAAAATTAACTATTAGTACAGTGATTGTTTCAGACAAGTGGTTGTTGCCCATGCCACAGCGGTTACGCTCCATCACAACCACTGCCGGCCGGTCAGTAGCATCGACGAGCGGTTTCATTCCAACTGAGACACGCCATCCGCTCACCCATCCTCTCCAACCACTGCTACTTGTATTCTATTCTAATAGGATCTTCTAAGGGGCCCTTCTCTACCGCTATCCCTTACTATGATTTGGGTGCGTTTGCATTCCTCAATCTCCTCAATTTTAAGGGGTAATTCTGATTCTACCCCTGACTCTATTCCCTAACTGTCTCGTTATTTGTGAAGTGGGGTTTTCTTCTCCTTTTTATTCGGGCAGTTCTGATTGTGAGCCCTGAGACCCTTCATTTTCTGTCGATTGGAGTCCTAATTCTTCTTCATTTTCCGTTTTTCTCGGTTGGGAGAGAGGTGTCTGATCTTTCTCTTCCCATTCACTTGATTTGCTTTCTGATTCTGGTTTACGAAGTTTCAACTCTGATTCTTGGGTTTCATCATGAGTTCCGTTCGTCTTTCTTTTATTGTGCCTTCGAGCGGAATGGTGACATTGCAAGGCCCCCTCTGTAACGACACAGACGACGAATGAACGCCGCTGGCTGTCACCGATGGAGGTCGCTCTGACACGTGGTTCATCCCGTCTGAGCCTCTAGGGTTTATTATAATGACTTGCTGATCCATCTCTTTATCTTTTTCTTCTTTCTTTCTCTCTCTCGTAATCTTCATCTGATTCTAATTCTTCTGGTTCTATAAGGGTTGTTTTCCTTTTTCCTCTCTTTTTGAATTTTGGCTTACTCATTTCCAAATTAGCAATCTCAGCTAACTTTAAATCATTGGCATGAGCTCTCTTTGTTCGACCAGCCACCTGGTCCCATATTACATATGATACTGGACTAATTTACTCTATTACTCTATAGTATGGTTCCCATCTCTTGTTCAGTTTTCCTTCCCTCAAATGAACTTTGTAGTACACGGAATCTCCAACTCTAAATTCAACCACCTTCCTGTTGGCATTCACCCTGTCATTTCTCCTCTTTTGGGTTCTTTTTATCTGCCTTCTGGCCTGTACAAACAACTTATGCTATTGTTTTATCACCAACTGATAGTGGTCGTCTCCCATATACTTCCTACGAGGCTTCAATAGGTTATCTATCGGTAAGATCATATCCCTGCCAAACAGCATGTAATACAGTGAGAATTTAGTTGTATCATTGATCGTGAACCTTACCGCCGCGAGAGCCTGGGTCAGGTACAGGTCCCAATTCTTAAAATTATCTCTCGCCAATTTTGCTAAAACGTCTCCCAAGGTCCTATGGAATCTCTCCACCTTGACATTGGTTTGAGGGTGATAGGGGGGTATGATTATATGTATCCTATTCAGATCTTTTACTGCTTCTCTCATCACGTAGTTTACATTCTCAGGCCCATTGTCTGGTACACAGGGGCACCATACCTGGGAAAAATTTCACCCGTGATTAAGTTGGCTACGGTTTTAGCTTTCTTATCGGGTACTGCGAAGGCCTCTACCCAATTCATCAACCAATCTACAAAACTTACTTTGTAGAGGTTATCCCTGGGGGTCTTTCTATATAGTCCTGACACATTCATACTTATTTTCTCAAAGAGATAATTTGGAACATCCATCCCTTCCAACGGTGCCAATTCTTGTCTCATATTCTGCATCTGACACACCGTACAGCTATTAACGTAGTTAGTAACTTCCCTGTACAGTCTAGGCCAAAAGTAGTTTCTGCTGATCAATTCATGGGTCTTATCATTTTCCATGTTGCCTAGCTTTTCATGACAGTGTTCCAATATTTTTGGTCTTAGATCTTCAGGTATGTACAACCTGGATCTATTTTCTTCATTCCTACCCGAAAGATAATATAGCTTCCCTTCATGTATCATATATTTAGAGGTCTCTCCTGCCTCCATCTTTCTCTGAGGGATACTATTTCCTTGTCTACCTGTTCTTCTTCAACCTGTTCTATCCACTAAGGCTTTATTCTCGGCTGTAAAATTTCTTCTTCTTCTTCTTCTTCTTCTTCTTCTTCTTCTTCTTCTTCTTCTTCTAAGACAGGGCGATCTTTTAGAGTATCACTCCGATTTGGTATGCCCCATCATCTACCCATGGCTCTACGGTCACAGACTCCTCTTCTAGCCTTTTTGGTACCCTGGGGAGCAAATCTGCACATGTGTTATCTTTCCCTGCTAGGTACTGTATTTTGCAGTTATACCCACTTAAATTCAGCGCCCACTGCTGTATTTTCTTATTTGCCCAATCTGTTTCTAGCAAATACTGAAGAGGTTTATAGTCTGTTTTTATGGTAAACACCGCCCGACTTTGATAGTAATCTAACTTTTGGAGGGCATGCACGATAGTGTATGCCTCCTTTTCTATCACTGCCCATTTCTGCTGTGTCTCTGAGAACTTATGTGACAAGAAGTATATAGGTACTTCCTCTGGTATGCCAGACACTGGACCCTCCTTATCAGGACAGGGTTGGGTGAGGACTGCTCCCACACATTGCTCACTAGCGTCTGTGTATAATACCATGGGCTTGTGAGGTCGGAGTACATCAGCAGGGGTATAACAGTCAGCTGTTCTTTCAACGTATTAAAGGCCCTTTTACAGTCCTCTGTCCATCTAAATCTTGCGTACTTTTTGGTCAACGCTATCAAATGAGTCGCTAGCCTACAAAATGCCGGGATAAAGCGTCTGTAATACCCTATAGCCCCTATAAATCCTCGCGCTTGCCTTACTGTCTGGGGCTCTGGCATTTCTCTTATCATTTTTACCTTATCCATATCAGGTTTGATTCCCTCATCACTTATTATAAAACCTAAGTATTTAGTCTCATTCCATCGTTCAGATAAGCTATGGCAAAACTTTCCATTCCTCCCAGCACTATTGACATGAATTGCTGAAAAATCCCAGGTGCACTGGCCAGGCTAAATGGCATAACCTTGAAGTGAAACAGGCCAATGTGACATGCAAATAGAGCCTTTTCTTTATCAGCTCAATCAAGGGCCACCTGCCAATACCCTGACCTCAAATCCAATGTGGGAAAGGCCTTAGCTTTTCCCAACATCAATAAATGGCAAGGGCACCGCTAATGGCTTGGAAACTGTTGTGAGACCGATACTTACCTACATCATGGACTCTTCCAGTACTATATTACTATGTGAATGGTAGCATTATGGAAGTATCGCCACGAGCGCTGCTGCTGGCACTGTCAGTTCTCTGCCTTCGGGCAGAGGGCGCTCTCTGCTTCCGAGCAGAGAGCAATAACCCAGCCGTGGTTCCGCTGAAGGGTAGAAGCACGACTGGGCAAAAATAGACAGACATTTTTTGGCCAGGCCATATAGCCCGGCAATGCCAGTTATAAAAACTGACCATGTGTCACATGTTGCCCTTACTGGGAGGGACGGCTAAATAATGTATCGCCACGAGCGCTGCTACTGGCACTGTCAGCTCTCTGACTCCGTTTACCACCAACACAGTAGGGTTAAACTCAATTCCAGCCCTATATCTATGCAGCAAATCTTCTCCCAAGATCATTCCTGCACACAGCTGGGTGAGGGTGATATAAAATCTCTGGAGGCTCTGTGTCTCTCCTACCTTCTACGGAAGATTCATTATTCCCCTTATTTTCAGCCTGTGTGATTTCTATATCGGGTCTTCTCATTCTTCCCCGATTCCTTAGTTTCCTATACTCTACTTCCCTCAATATCGATACTGACGCTCCAGTATCTACTACGGGTTTCACCACTGAACCTCCTACCACTACCTCACAGGAGAGCTCTCTTTCCTGTGTCAACAAGGAGAATATCTTTGCTCTTCTTCTTTGTTGTCTTTCTGCCCACCCAACCATGGGTGCTGGTCGCAGCAGTCCTTCATTAATATCTCTACGAGGCCCCCATAACTCTAGTTCCCGTATCGGGGTCTCTTATTTCTATCTCTATATGGGCAGCCTCTCTTCAGGTGTCCTAGTTTCCCACAAAACCAACACCTTCTTCTTGGGTATTTCTTTGCAAAATGACCTATCTAGCCACACCCCCAACAACGTATTTGTCTTACATTCATACGGGCCACTCTGACTCTTATTTCTCGGGGCTATACTTTTGCGTTTTCCTGACTCTCCAGGTTTCATCTTAACTTTTGGTACGAGACGGGCTTCCCTTTTCAACCTACACCATTTGGCCAGCTGCCTCCTACCTTCGCATCTCATGCATCTTTCTTGCTGGTGATCCGGGAACAAACCCCACCTTGTGAGACATTCTGCCGCACGGTGGTCTTCATACTGGCACTTTCATATCTGTACTGTTTCGTATCCAGACATAAACAAAGTGATTTTTAGAATGGATTTGTTTTATTAATCCAACAAGATTTTATCTTTTAAATGTTACTTTTAGTGGATACTCGTATTTGTGTAGGCGCTCCCTTGAAATGCACGAAGCAATATCTACCCGGTGTGGGTTTATAAAAACCGTATATTTGGGACCATTCTTTCCTTCCGGGATCCTCCTCCTATTCCCCCTCTTCTTCTTTCACACACATGTACTACAGGGGGGGTCCTTTTTTCTCTTCTATGTTCCCTCTTCCACCTGGGCCTCTTTTCTAGGCCCCTCTGCCACCGCTGCTGCCAACCTTACGGGTCCCTCTTTCAGAAACCATGCCGGACGCGCTCATCCTGCAGCGCTCCGACTTACAGGTCGCCTAACTGAGCCTGTATTGCTTCATTTTCCCTAACCTCTGCGGCATACCTTAACCAAAATATCCATGAAGAGTAGTCAGACAGACAAACCCAAATGTTGTGCCTTCAAGTGAAATTTCTCTTGTCATAGTGTCTTTCGAAATTTTTCATATCTGTACTGTTTCGTACCAAAAATAAACAAAGAGAGTTTTAGAATGGATTTGTTTTATCAATCCAACAAGATTTTATCTTTTAAATGTTATTTTTAGTGGATACTCGTATTTGTGTAGGCGCTCTATTTATTTATTAAACAATATATTTATTTTCATCTACCGGTCTGAATGTTTGAGAAATCGTATTAAAGACTAATGCGTGATTTAAACCTTTGTCCCTAAATGGAGCGCCTTCTCAAATAAGAATATTTTCTAAAAGTGATGGTTGAAGTGAACAAATCTGTCGGATTAATAAAAAATCCATTCTAAAATTTCTTTTGTAACCTATATAAAAGTAACTAGAAAAATGCAAATATTGATAAGATAGCGAGGGTCACAAAGCATTGCCAGGACCCCCAGTTAGGCTTGCTCCTCCGGTCGAGAGATTTGTGGGTAGTACGCATCAGCCTTGCATGCTCCTCCATCTTACATTCCAGAAGTAGCCAGTTTGTTGGTACAGTACCGGCCTCTGCAACTTTGTAACTTCGACTTAAACCCACAAAATGGTAGCTCCAAAAAAGAATAGGAAGCGTCTTTTATACATAAAAAACAAACATCTTTACTGCTAGTAGTAAATCCGACACCAAACATAGCAACATTCTTAACTCTGACTCCTTATATATATACTATTGGAGCTCTAAATTCAGATAATCTTCTTCCGAAATTTTTAATTCATGTAAACAAATAGAAAGTCCCGAGGAAATTGCGTTTGTATCTTTTGTCGGGAAAATAGTATTAGAAATAGGAAAGAAAAATGAACGCAAAAAAGAAAAACAATAGACGAATGACACTAATTGACTTGTCCTATGGAAATTTTAATTTCAGACATGAAAGTCATATATACAAACGATTTTTTACAAAATGGCGGTAATTGCAATCAACACTTTTGTGTACGTAGTAATAATTGTGTTAATAATTAAATTTATTGTTTTTGTTTAAAAAAATCTATTTTAGTTTAAAAGTTTTAATTTAAAAAGATTAAAAATATCTATAAAAATAATATAAAAACTTAGTAAAAGAATTGTGTATTATTCTCTGTACTTCAAAATCCATTTTGATTCAAAATCCATTTTGTCTCAGCGTATAGGCTGGCTAATGTCATTCAGTTGATATTTGTAAAACTAAAGCAACATTGTTATAGATTTACATTTATGAACTACTCAGTAGGTAAAGAGTATTACATTATTATATGTTGATACGTTCGTGTATAAATAAAAATCCACTTGCAAAGTAACTTTAAACAATTAGAAAAGATAAGAGATGAATCGTATGTTGTGGAATCTTCATTTCGAATTGAATGACCCTCTTCAGTTGGTTGGGAAAATATAATCTTCTCATGTGAGATTCTCTTATGAACCGGACTTCACGAGAAACAAAATGCATGCACACACACACACACACACGCACGCACGCACGCACACACACACACACACACAGAGATTTATATGCATTTACATGAGAGTCTGCACATGTATATGAATATACAGTCACCCTCTTCCACTGTCAAAAAAGCAAAATCCATAAATATTATAATAAATCCTCAAAACACCAGTTATTCTCAAGAAACTTGGTGGATTTACACTTTAGTCTATGTACGATCATTCCCCAAAGTTTTAGTTAAATTAATTGCTTTGCATAAAAGTCACGATCTATTCAAAATATGCTTCAAATGGTCTCCGCGGCGTTGGAGGCAAACTTGCAAACGTCGCGCAAAATTGTCAATTACCCGGACACGTTCCTCTTTGGGGATTTCTTTGATTTTTGCTGTGATTGCTGTCTTCAGCTCACCAACCGTTTGATGGTTGTTCTGGTATACATTATCCTTGAGATACGTTTAGAAATTGCAACCTATGCTATGCATTTTGTTGCATGTAACGGCCTCTGTAACACATCCTCTGGTGCGGCTGCATCGCAATAAAGATTGTTTTTGCTGTTTACACGTCTCGAAAGCATAAAGTGCGCTTCGTCAAAGAACCAAGCATGATTCATGGATTGTCTTCGATTGTGTCACAAAACATTTATACATGGTTACTCGCTTTTCCATGTTGGCCTCCGTAAGTTTTTGCTTTATTTGAATGTTGCAAGGCTACAAATAAAGATCTGATTTAACAACATGCCTCAAAATCTCTCGAGAGATTCCCAGCTGTTGACTTTGTTGTCGAAGTGATTTCTTTGGACTACGCCCCACTGAGTCCCGTACAGCATCAATGTTCCTTTCTGTTCTAGCACTCACTCTCCGACCAGAATAACAGTCCCTCAAATCTTTAGCGATCAGATTTTGTACTCTCAGAACTTCTGATGCCTGCTTTTTGGTGGAGCATTATCTTCTGCTTTTCAGTAGAGCACGAAGACACTGAAACTTTCTCTGAAAGTTTGCTTGCACTACAGTGTAGGATTTGTTGGCGAAATAGACTTCAATGCAAAATGTTTTTCTTGGTTGTGCAAGACATATTGGCGAAGATTATTGTTCCAATATTTCATGCACAAAGTCATCTTATATAACCTGAAAGAGAAAATAAGACAAATTAATATCAACAGTTTTATTTTAAAAATTGTAAGTTCAGTTTTTTTATTTTTTATCAACTTGTATAACTATACGTAGAGTATACAAGTATGTATACATATGCAAATATATATATATTGATATTGGGCGGTTAAAAAAGGTCGTTCGGAAGAGTAAGCTAATTTTATAAAAAATTATTTACTTCATTAATGTTGAAGAACATATTTACTGATTATACCACTCTTATCTTTTATGTTCAAGTAACTTCAAAATTATATCATCCCAGAAATAAAAACAAAGTCTCAGCAAATAACTGCACTATTTTCTTTTTACAATCTTTGAAGGAACCCTTTTTTTCCACCCAGTGTATTATGTTGGATGAAGTGAATAAATCAAAACTTTCCAGCCAAGATGCGAACAATTTTGTTTGGTCATCAAAGAAATTTACAATCTCGCGTTATCCTGATGGAATATGATTCTGTTTTTCTTAGCTAATTCCGGACAGATACTTCCCTTCGATTACTGTCTTCAGTTCATATAGTTGGAAATAGTGCTTATTGAATTAATCGTTTAATTCTTCAGGGGGAATACATAGTAAAGTACTTTACATAACAGCATCTACTTAATAAAAAAAGTATCATTTGGGCCAGTTAGTGGTGGTTGGTGTCAGGTTTTATTGTGTTGCACGTTTTGTAAAGTATTCACATTTCATCGACCATCAAGATTTATTTTATTTTAAAAGTGGAACCTTTTCATTACATTGAAGTAGATGTTGGTTGTTTGATTTTGTTTAGCGGCATATCAACACATCTAGCTATTTTGTACGCAATTTTATGGATTCAGCTACCGATATTTTCTACACAATTTTATAGTTTCTTTATAAACGTATGTTTTTGTTAGATAATTAATTTATAGAGGATAAAATTGGTGATAATAAAATTAGTATTTTTTGTTAAAAATGTATTGCTAGTAATTTAACTATAAAAATGTATTATTCGTAATTTTACTATAACAATGTATTTTTATACTTTTAGTGCTGCAGTGATTGTTATTTTGCTACAAAAATGTATCGCTGGTCATTTTATTATAAAAATGTACTGTTAATTTTTCTTTGGGTGTTAACTATTTGCCCATAGCTGTGACCTTAACAGGTGCTACCACCCCGGGTCAGAGTAGACCTGGGAACGACAGTAGTTGATAGGTAGTTCCAATCTGCTCCAAACCTCCAATCTTCCGATCAGAGACCTTGCTGCCGGATGTAGTTTATCGTCATACCCAGGACGAACGTTGAAGTAGTGCATGGTACACAGAAATAGGGTTCATTTGCGTTTATTTTCTTTATTTCATGTCTTTGCCAAACATGAAAACAATGCGGTTTACCAAGATGGCTAAAATGATTTGATTGTTATATGCTATGTTGGCTGCTTTCCGTATTTTATAACGTTTTTTATTTTGATTGATTTCAAGCTGAGTGCATCTGTTATCGGAACGTTGAAAGAAAGAGATTAGTAGAATCGTAAAAGTTGTCCGCAGAGGAGTACGGTAGGGGACGGAAGGTGAGTCGTGACTTACTGCGGCGACGGTTTTGGCATGTTGTCTTTTGGAGATTGGAAGTCGCGTTCTGACCAGCATTGTGAATCCTGGCTGTTGTGCCGATCGACTGCCGAAGAAGTCCCTTTGATGTGGTTTTATGTTCTTTTCTTAGGCTCAGATGGGCTTCAATTTTTATTTTGTTTATTTAGTTTAGTTTTATTTTATTTTATTTTATTTTATTTTTTTTATTTAGGTAGGAGCAGGTGATTCGACGTATGCTGTATGGCACGAATTTTTAACTTCCGCCAATAGTTTGATAACTGGTTGCGCATCCGCGTGATACCAGAATGATTGATGCAGTTATGGGCTTAGTGCAAGCATTTGGCGCGGAGCTTGTACCGTACGACCAGTTTGGGCGTATTTTGGGAGTCTTTTAGCATTAGGACGGATGTCCCCGGTTTTAAGAACTGTTGTATGTGTTTTTGATATATTGCTGCCCGGTGGTCACTGGAATCAATTTGTTGCGTTGATGTTCTTATCTTATGCTCAAGAAGTGGGTGCTATTGGATAGAAATTCTGGATTGTATTTTTTTTTTCTTTTTTTAGTGTGTAACTGTTTAGTTCAGTCTTTGGTTTCGGAGTATTCACATCCAGTCAGTAGTGGAAGTTTGTGTAACAAGAATCAGAAGAAAATCTGATTTTAGGAAGATTATAACAACACTAAAAAAAGTGCATTAATTATTTTAACTCAATATAATATATAAAATATAACACACAGTTGCTGATATATCCTGACGAGTGGACTGAACGATTACACAAAGGTTCGTCTACGAAACTCTGGATTAGAAGTGTTGAATATAGCATCAGTCGGCCGAGTAACAAATTTTCACTTGCACTAATCCTATTAATGCTCTTTCTTAGATATCGAGCACTTTATTGCAATGTCTGCTTGCCTTAAATGTCCTTTCGTTCAGGACTGAAACCATTTCTGGATTCATATATTCTTTGTTATTACTACACGTGCGCGCGCGCACACACACACAAACAAACACACACACACACATATATATATATTTCTTTTATTTATTAAAAAGTATATTTATTTATTTTCGTCTATTAAAGAAAAGATTTTGCCCTCTGACAGGATTCAAAGCTGCGTCTCTCTTAACAGTAGAAATCATTCGATGTGCAGAGACCAACAAAGAGCCTCGTTGATGGACCAAACCTGAACAGTGGCATTAAGCACAAATTTCATCAAAGATTCTTGAAATATTCATATCTACTCAGTTTCGCATTCTAACGCAAACAAAGCAATTTCTGAAGAAGTAATGGAATTTTTATTAATTAATCAGACATATTCTTATCGGATTTGTTATATCGGTGATACACTTCGTGCCAACTTTAGACTAAATCACGTCTGAACTAATGGCGGTTTTTTTTCGAATCCTGTCAGAGGGCCATGTTTTCTTAAATAATATTTAAATAATATTTCTAGAATATTCTTGCTGGTAGACGAATATAAATAATTATACTGTTTAATAAATAAACAGAGCGTCTAATCAAATAGGGTTATCCACTAAAAATAACATTTGTTATAATCACTATATATATATATATATATATATATATATATATATATATATATATATAGTTTTAGTGCAAAGAATTTGTTACTTTAAGTAAGCAGGTTCATGCTGACTTCAAAGTTTCGTGAGGACACTGTTATGATGTCTTCACTCATCGGGGTTGTTTTTTTCCAGTAGAAAAACAGCCCTGATGAGTGAAGACATCATAACGTCGACATCATAGTAGCGACACCCCAATATTGATTAACTTACGATAAAAAAAAAACAGCTTGCCAAAATACCTTCCATCAATAAAACTACTGAAAAAAAATCTTGGCACCCAAAAATTATCAATATATATATATATATATATATATATATATATATATATCGTCAATAATTTTAACATGGTAAATAATAAAGAAAAAACATTTTGCTAAATTTACTTCGAATTCATTGAATCCAATAAAAACATTTAAAAATTATTGAACTAAAATTCAAATAAGGAGAGGTACTACCCTGTCGCTTGAGTTAATATTAATTTCAATTCTTGTACCCGGTATCAGATGGAAATATTCATATGGATATAATGCATAGCTCCAAATCTGTTCCGAAATCTTTCAATTGTCAGTTGTATATAACCACTTTCTACGATCATTAGTTAGAAATATGCTTTGAGCGAGTGAAGCCTGTGAGTCTTGGCAAAGTGTAAATTGGCACCGCAGAATCACAAAACAAAACTTTGTATCAAAATAGCAGAAACCATTTCAGTTGGGAACTATCAACAGCAGGAACAAATAAAATGGATAGCAAATGTACCTCGAAGAGAAAATAATGACACAATGAACATGTTTCCATTCAACACTTCATCAAATAAATGGATAAGAAGGTACCCTCATCAATACTGAAAAGAGCGATAAAAGCTACTGAACTTGAAAAAACTATTTTCCTGAAAAAATTGTTTAAGAAAAAGATTTTATAAATTTCATCCAAAAACAGTACTGGCTGCTTGGACAATGAATGTCAATTATTTCCTCGGCTAATATTATCATTACCATTACTTTAGCCAGATCAAAAGCCAAACCATAATCCGATAGGGCATATATATAGACTGTTGAAGGCAAGAATAAGGCAAAGGAATGCTTAGAATATCGAAGAATTAGAAGCTATATGTCAAGACAAGTGGAAGAAAATAAGATGAGTTATAACTTAGTGAAATGTTACAAGGAAAGATTATTGAAAGTTATCGCCATAAAAGGATACACCATTGGCAATTAATTAAACGTGCCAATAAATTTGTCTTTACTAAAATTTTTGAAGTCTTAACCATTTCTGTTTTATTTAAGTATCTCCCCAGAAGCGATTTCTAAAGTTTAAAAAGCATTTTAAAAAATTAAAATCTTTTTTGAAACTTTAATTTTAGTCTTAATTCTAAGCAAAATGCATTTCAAACCGAATTTGAATTGATTGAAATCTTTTCTTCTACTTATCAGTAAAATCGATAAATATTTACATATTTGTCAACACAACACAATTCTCTTCATTAAAACAGTCTATCAAAAGTAAAATATACTTTTCTGAGACGTTATTGGAGAAAAATAGCCGATTTAAAGTATAATTTATTTGAATTGAAACAAATACTTCTTACTTTTGTTTTAAATTGTCACAAAAGCATAAATAAAATAAGATTGGAAAATGAGTAAAAGAAGGATATATAAAATTGTCTAAATTACTTAAAGTAACTACAATTTGCTGACGGCTGCTATCGCTCTGGAAACCCAATCTGATACAGAATTGCAGCCTTGCAATCATTACCATTCACGCTGCCTTATGTAAAAATCATCTGCCTGCTCAAGATATGAACATCCTGCCTTAAATATTTGACTATTTTTTTTACTTTGTGGGGGATTTGGTATTTGCTGGGTTGTATGTGCTTCCGTATTTTACGGGTCTGGCTCTCTAGATTATTTCCCCCACAAATACAACACTCTGTTTTACAATCGCGCAAAGTGAAAGGAATAATTCACAACGGACATTAAACAACAAACAATTTATTATGTGAAAAATAAAATGGTACGTGGAAACAAACAAAATACATGATGCGAAAATTGCCTTTTGGGAAATAAAACTTGGCAAGAAGTTAAATTTGTTCAAAGATGTGTATAAGTTTACATTAGCAGAGTCCGTAAATAAGTCTTTCCTACTTACATTTAGTTCATTTCAGTTGGCGACAGCGTGTCGCGTTGCTGAAAGAAAGTTCGTCGGTTTTTTCTTTTCAAGGTCCTCGGAGCTAGGTCATGAACTTTTGCGTGGAAGAAATGACTTGGCCGGACAAAGTATCGGTGTCATGCGGACTTAATGGCTAGCTTGGTGACTGACCTTTTTTTCTCTAACTGTGTGTATTATATACATTAATAGGGGATCAACGAATCTTCCTAACATTAGGGTGTGAAAACATTTATTGACCAATCAGATTTATTATTTTACTATTTTGTTTTGGGGCCTAAATATTTTTGTGTTAATTTACTTCCGATCCTATTTTTCTAGAATGTTCTTATTCTAAGTTTTTAGCTGATTGGTTGAGAAATATAAAAATGTAATCTAAATTCTACTGCCGTTTTGATCCAATTTTTCTAGAATGTTTTATTGTGATTTCCTGTTGCTTATTTTAATAGAAAAAAAATATGTATCCCATAACTTAACTCACTACTACACACGTTAAAAATTGAAGAAAGACTGGCCACAGATGTACATGAATGACAAATGTAGCCTTGTCTACATGGCTACACAACATCATCAACAGTAAACTTTCTTTAAACTAAATAACTCAAAAACGAATGTTTTGCGGAAATATGTTTATATGGACTTTTGTTCATGTTTTGGCGTGAAGAACGCGCCTCCAGAGTTTGTAAAGGTATTTTTGATACACACTATAAATAGGTTTGCGCGTACGAGCTTACAAGAAGTTTGTAATATATAATCCCAACCAACCAAACCGGATTTTTAAAAAATCCACTTGGTCAATTGCTCAAGGAACGTCGATGCGAATATATTTAATTATTATTATTATTATTATTATTTATAATAATAATCATAGAAGTATCAGAGGAAATACATTTCCCGATTAATGAATACATTTGCAAGCGAACAACTTGAATCAATTGTTTAAATTTCTGTCCTTCCCTCTTTTTCTCTTTTTGCATTTCTTACTTTTCGTTATTGTCTATTTTTATTGCTTTCGTATTTTTATTCTCCCTCTCTTTCACATCGCTTTCCACGTTTTTCTTTTCTTTTCTTTCTTTTCACTCTCTATTTCTCTCAGTTTTGTGTACACCTATTTTCAAACTATATAAAGGAAAGAAAACAACTTTCTTGGCAGTTTTACTTCAGAATCTCGTCGCCCAACTTAAGGTAGGTATCAAATTTAACTGAATCTGGAATTAGTACAGTTTTCATTTTTCGCTTGTGCATATTTTAATGCATTTGTGGAAAGATTGTTTAGTCGTTTGAGACTAATCATTATGATAATTAGTTGAAAATATGCTGCATAATTTTAAGATAAATTGTTACTATTCAGGAAACACTGGATTCTTATTTGTATATGCTTTTAAAGGCATACACAATGTGCTACGACGGATTTTCGAAAAAAAAAAAAAAAAGAGAAAGAAAAGGATAAAAACGCATTTTAAATAATTTCAATGGCATTTTTTAAGTTACATTTTGGTTTTATTTGAACGATAATAACCTGAAGCTAATTTATAATAAAAAATAGATGTACGTTTGTAAATAAAGTTTATGGACATTTTAAAAATGTCATCGAACCGCCATTATAGATGAAAAATATAAATAAATTTGAAAATCGCTTAACAATTCAGTATTTGTCCTAGAGTTGTGTGTCCAAATAAATTATTAAATTTAATGAATTGTATTTTCTAAAAGAAATGCTTACTTTTTGCTTAAAATATAATGAAAATAACGTTTATTTACGCACAGTAGTCTGCGAATTTTCATTAAGGTTGTTGGTTACAAACAGTAGTTTTTTTTACTGTCAACCCTGACTCTTAAAAAGCACAGGAAAATATTTTAATTTTTAAAGATATTTTCTGTGTGAAAACACCAGTAGGGCAATAATCAAGTAATTGGTGTTGTTTATGCTTTAAAAAATTATCTTTACCCTTACATATTCGATTACGAATTTATTTTAATAATATAATTTATTAATGTTATTTTTTATTCTAAAAATAAAAAAATTATGGAACTTACTAGAATGAATTATTTCATTTTATCCTACATTAGAAGTATAAAGACAAATGAATTAAAATGTTGTTAAATGATACTTTTCAGTTTAACTCTTTGCTTTTATTTTTTATTATTTTCTTATCAGATTCGTGTCATGAAAATATTGCATTATATCTAATCAAGTATTTTTTAATTATTCTGAATATCATAAAATTAAATGACAGAACGAAATTGCTACAGAAATTGGGGAAATTGATGAAGAGTTATTGAAATGATATTGTTAATTCATTGTTTTCACTTGGATTTCAGGCCTAATTGCCATGAAAATTAGACCCTCACGATTATGCATTTTTTTAAATCAAAATTTTACCGCTAGATGAAAAAAAATCGATAATCAATATTTACTAAATAAACAGACAAAACGCAAATACGCGAAAAAATACATTCGTATCGATGGATTGGAAAATACAAAACTGACTGACTGATGTTCATAATCAGTCAGTTTTGTGTTTTCGACACAGATATATTTTCGATATCGATATTAAATTGATATTAGATTAATATCAAATTACTCTTCCAATAAGAAAGAGTAGTCAAACAACGGAGTTAATTCTAAATTATTTCCTTTTTGAACATCTGTACTAAAAATAAGCTAACAGTTGTAAAAATGAAAAAAAAAAATTAAAGTTTATACTAGATAATGACATTAAACTTTACATTTCTCGATTCTTCAAGCATGTCTTTTATTTAATATTTTTGTAATATTTCGAACTGATGTTCTCATCTTGGTTACAAACACAAAGTTTCGACTAATTACCATCTAGCCGTCATCAGGTGTCCATTGACTGGGTGATACGTGGTATATGTTGGTTATTGTGATATTTTGTTCCCGTGATACCAGTTATTGTTCGTTCCTTTAAATTGATACTTCTCTGCCTGATCAAAGTATTGAACTCATGAACAATAGATAATAACACATGTACAACCAACTCTTATATCCAATTCGCCACCGCCCTGAAGGAAACAACCAAGATAAAAACATTTGTTCAAAATAATACAAAAAACTTGACAGCCACTGATTTCAGAAATGAAATACTAAAAATTAATATTATATATATATATATATATATATATATATAATATTAATTTTTAGTATTTCATTTCTGAAATCAAAATATATATATATATATATTAGACACGTTGTGTTAAGCGATAGAAACAACTTAGTTTTGCAGATTTTCTTTTGTATTTTCTCATATTTTCTAACGGGGCTTTTTATTTCCGAATTATATTTATGTAAAAATTGTCCAAAGGTTAACCGAGTACTTTCGAACGTCATCGCTCATCATCAGGTTCAAATTTACAGTTTAAACATCAAACATGCCTTGTAGCAGGAAAGATGTTACGACATTTTGAAGAACTAAATAAACGTTAAGAAAATGTTTTTTAGCGTTTATTTAAGATTAAGTTGTCTCTATCGTTTAACACAATGTGTCTAAAAGAAAAGATGCTGCCAAAATATACGTACTTTATATATATATATATATATATATATATATATATATATATATATATATATATATATATATTTCTTGTCCAATCAGAAAGAAAATAATACATTTAATTAAATTAAATTATTCAAGCATCAAAATATTTTTGCGTTTTAGTGAATTATTGGTAAGTCTCAGTTTGAATTTTCAATTTGCTTAATTTTTTTTAGTGAAATAACATTTTCAGGGAACACTCGCTAAATTAAAATATAAATGGACCCTCGAAATGCCTTTCCTCAAGCTTTTGTAATAAAATAACTATACAATTCCTTTACTAATGAATAAGTACTGAAAATTTCGTTTAAATCCGATAATTCTGTTTTTTGACAATTGTTTAAAAACCTACGGGCAACAGTTTTTTACTTTCATTTCAGAAAAAATGCATTTATTTTGGTAGTGACGATATACACAGATATGCTTAAAAATAAACAATAAGAATAGACTATCTATCTATCTATCTATCTATCTATCTATCTATCTATCTATTGGTGTACAAATGTAATTACCTATATGCAACAATAATTCATTAGCTTTATTTTATATAATCTGATCAATGTTCCTATACAATTTGAATTAAATTTCGTTCATTATTTATGCCTCTAATGTAGGTCTGTGCATATGTATGTATATATAAGAGATGGCAGTAAAAATCTACTATGGTTGACCTATGACATCCCACACAATCTAATATATATATATATATATATATATATTAAGGCAGACACGTTATTTCATGGTGAATCGGAAGTATAGGCCTATTTCAGGCGACCCATCAACAGCTTCAAGGGAGCGACCGTTATTTCTATTCGTTGTTTTTAGGTCTTTGTGAATCTCATTCATATAAAATCCCTTGTAAATTAAAGAAGGAAGCTGATGATGGTTCGTCTGAAATAGGCCTATACTTCCGATTCTCCATGAAATAACGTGTCTGCCTTAATTTTTTTAAATATTTGGTCTATATGTATTTATATGCATATATGTTTCGAGCTCTCTTAGAGAGTTATCCCACCACTGTATGTACAGGATACTCCTTTGGGTTCTTCTACACCTACAACCATGCTGATATATATATATATATATATATATATATATATATATATATATATATATATATATACCGGCCTGAATAAATCTTGCGTTTCCGGGAGGATTCGAAACCGCGTCCCCGACGAGAAACCGTGAATTGATCTGACGTGTCTTGACTGCTCGACCACGAAAGACTTACAGTCAAACAAAGCTCGAAATAATGTTTTTAAATACACATTTTCCTGATTTCTTGTAATATTCGTATCTGCTCTCTTTTCGTATCGTAATATAAGTTTATCGTGGTTGAGTGGTCGAGACCCGTCAGATCAATTGACGCTTTCACCTAGGGGACGCAGGTTCGAATACTATCAGAAGACGAATATTTTCCAAGCAAGATTTCATCCATTAAAAACCATGTTTAAATTAAAAAAGAATTTCAGAGTTAATCCATTTCAAACTGACAGTTTAATAGATTTGAATTTAAGTTCACTTGATGTTCATGGGAATTAAATCTTATAAAGTTAAGTTACTGCAAAATTTAAAATTTAAATATTCTAAGGTTACATGTACATAAAAATTTAAATTTGCAATTTGAAATTAAAATAAAATTTATAGACGTAGGATAATATGTACATATTATATATATATATATATATATATATATATATATATATATATATATATATATATATCGAATAAAGGAATAGGGTCGTTTCAACGAGAGTAATTAGTATAAAATAAAAAGAGTGAGAAGCCGTGAACGTTTTCTTTAAAATATATATTTATTGTTTGGTATTCATACCAGTTATGGAGTATTAATTTGTCATGGTTTGCGCTACACGTGTTTCGAGTCTAAAATTGATTCTCTTTAGGCGAACAAATTCGTTGTTTTACGTTTGGGTTTCTCTGAGTATCTGACCATTCTGTTTAAAGTTAATAGGAAGTGTGTGAAAAATAAGAATAGTAAAAAAGATACAAAAATAAGAACAGTAAGAAAATAATAAGAACAGTAAGAACAGTAAAAAAATAAAAAAGTATATAATAAAATAAATTAGAATAATGTGATTTCAATGCTGTTTGAATCGTTTCTTTTCTCTGTCAGTATGTGTCCTAATGGGTTGACCAGTTAAATAAATAAACAAACAGATGAAAGGGTAAAGTGTTGTCTTAAGGCATTCTGGCGCCTTTTTATTATCTTATGGGTTTGGTGATATTTTGTGTCTTTGTGTGTGTGGGGGGGGTTGTTTTTTATTTATTGTGTGTATATGTATGCGTGTTTTTATTGTGCGTATATGTATGCGTGTTTCTGTGTGTTTTTCGGTGTGTGTTAGTTGGATTGTATTCTGTGAGTGTGTGTCTCTATGTGTCTGTTTGCGTGTGTGGGTGTTTTTATTTATTTATTTATTTATTTAGTATGAATTGGATTTGCCTTTGAGATTGGTGTGTGTATTTTTTCATCTATGAGTATATGTATGCGTGTTTCTGTATGTTTTTCAGTGTGTTTTTATGTTGTTTTGTTGAGCGAAGGTTTGTACTTTTTTATGAATCTTTCTTCCTGCATTAGCAGAATCTCATAATTAATATTTTGATAGATTGGTTTGACTGAAAATAGGCCGCTACTGCATTCATGTAGATGTTTAGAGACATATAATTTCCTGTTATGTGATAATCTGATATTGCTCTTATGAAGTGAGATACAATGATTTAAGCATTGTGTCGCTCCTATGTAATCCAACTAACACACACCGAAAAACACACAGAAACACGCATACATATACACACAATAAAAAACACGTATACATATACACACAATAAATAAAAAACACCCACACACACAAACGGACATAAATAAAAGAGGCCTTCACACACACACACACACACACACACACACACACACACACAAAGACACAAAATATCACCAAACCCATAAGATAATAAAGAGGCGCCAGAATGCCTTAAGACAACATTTACCCTTTCATCTGTTTGTTTATTTATTTAACTGGACATTAGGACACATGCTGACAGAGAAAAGAAACGATTCAAACAGCATTGAAATCACATTATTCTAATTTATTTTATTATATACTTTTTTATTTTTTTACTGTTCTTACTGTTCTTATTATTTTCTTACTGTTCTTATTTTTGTATCTTTTTTACTATTCTTATTTTTCACACACTTCCTATTAACTTTAAACAGAAAGGTCAGATACTCAGAGAAACCCAAACGTAAAACAACGAATTTGTTCGCCTAAAGAGAATCAATTTTAGACTCGAAACACGTGTAGCGCAAACCATGACAAATTAATACTCCATAACTGGTATGAATACCAAACAATAAATATATAT
Organism: Ascarosepion bandense; assembly: GCA_037127315.1. Classification (NCBI taxonomy): domain Eukaryota; kingdom Metazoa; phylum Mollusca; class Cephalopoda; order Sepiida; family Sepiidae; genus Ascarosepion; species Ascarosepion bandense. The sequence continues at coordinate 1,962,541 of JBBBDQ010000183.1, forward strand.
TTTAAAGAAAACGTTCACGGCTTCTCACACATTTTATTTTATATATATCTATATCTATCTATCTATCTATCTATCTATCTATCTATCTATCTATCTATCTATATATATATATATATATATATATATATATATATATAATAAACAGTATATTATAATTTTCACTGGCCGTAATCGTTTGAAAAGAAAAATGTTATTTGGAAAATAAAAGGATCAGGAGGACATCTATATAAAGCATAAATTGAATCTTGTCTACCATGAAACCTTTCATAGTCTAGTAGTAAGGCACGTCTGGTTTAATGACGGCATCTCTCCGGTGTTAAAAATATGCAGATTCGATTCCAGTAGAAATTATAAGGCACGGTTTATATATAGTTATGAATTAATTGTACATTGTGACATGGAAATTTCTGTTTCGAGATAGATTCTCATCATCAGACAGTGTTGCTGTTGGTTGTGCAGATGATTTACATTTAATTGACAAAAACCTTTGGTTTGCTGTGTATGTATCTGGGATGATATAAAATTTACATGTGTGTTTCTTTTGGCTAATCAGAGTTGAGATTCATTTTGGAATTTGGCTCCAAATAATACTAATCAACTTTTACTCTTTTTTCTTTTTTTTCTTTTTTACTTCCTAATCTAAAAACACTCTAAAGCAGCGGATTTACCAGTCCACCTCTTCATTATAATAACAAATACAAAAATAGAACATCTCTATCGAAATAACATTGGTATCTAAAGGAAACAAATTTTTTTTAAAAAAACACCCATAATAAAGTGGAAAATTCTAAATGAAGCTAAAACATGTAAGTTCTTAAAGGAACCATGTTCATTATGTTTATACGAAGAACTATTTATTATTAAATCACCTAAGAATTAAAATCTATTAAATAAACGCAATGACATTAATGTCATATGTAGACATTGCAAATTGTTCACATTAGAAAATGGATAAAATCTAAATGAAATAACAAGTGCGTAAGGAAAATAATTACTGACGAACTATATAAAAATAAATTGAAACATAAAATTATTTCTTAAAATGAATCTTTCTTTTTATAAAAACTTTACAACAAATAAAAAGATAGACCAAAAAAATGTTTAAAAAAATCTTTTTATAAAAATCACTGTACAACAAATAAATAAATAGAATAAAAATCATAAGTAAGTGAAAAATATAGAATTGGTACTGAAATAGAATATCACATCAAAAGCAATAAAACTGAAGGGAGAAGAGAGGAAAAATGGAAAATGATAAGATCAGGTTAAAGGCAGGTTAACATCTTGACCGTTAAGGATGGAAAAGAAACAAGGGAAAAGGGTAGAATGAGAGAGGGAAAAAAAAGGGTAAAAGGTGATTAGTATGTATTCTTTGGGGCCAAATCCCAAAATGAAGCTCCACTCTGATTAGCCAAAAGAAACACACATGTAAATTTTATATCTTCCCACATACATACTTTTTTTTTTTTTTTTTTATAAGCGTTTCACCCCGAGCAAGGCATGTCACTGCCACTACTGTGCAGGGGGCTACGTAGAGTGGAGAAAGGCTGATTAAATATAGGAAATGACAGAGGGTGGGTGATAGGCGGGTAAGGATACCGAGAATGAGGGTTGGGTAGATGAGAGTGTTGTGAGAATAGTTGGGAGTTAGTGTGATAGGAGGTGTCTATTGACCCTACATTTAAACACCTGGAGATTGTAACTGTCTGGAAAGCAAACTTGTGGAAGGGAGTTCCACAGGCGGGAAGCGCGAGAAAAGAAGCTGTTGGAGTAGAATTTACGGTTACATCTTATTTGTTTAACTGTAAAAGGGTGGGACCTAGTTGCTAATCTAGTATCTCGTGTAAATTCGTGCTTAGGCGGCACCAGTGATCTAAGCTCATCGGAGCAGAAACCATGAAAGTACTTGTAGAAGAGGCACAGGGAAGCCACATCACGCCGGTGTGAGAGCGGCTGCAGCCGGTCTGCCAAGTCAGTATCAACCACGTTACAGATCCTCCTTTGTATTTTGTCAAGAAGCCCAAGGAGAGCAGCAGGGGCACCCGACCAGATATGGCAGCAATATTCAATACACGTGCGGATGGTAGATTTGTATATGTGCAGAATAGATTCAGGTGGGAAAAATTTCCGGGCCCTGCACAGGGAGCCCACTTTCATAGCAGCAGATTTGGCAATGGATTCAATATAGTCATTCCATTTGAGGTCCGCCGAGAGTGTAAGGCCAAGGAGGCGTAGTATTTTACTCTCTGGGAGGCTAGCCTGTCCCATGCTAATGGGAGGTAGATGCGATTGTCTATGGTGATTAGTTGATAACAGCTTTGTTTTGGAGGCATTGAAATTTACCAACCATTCCCTACCCCAGGTCACTACGGATTGGAGGTCCCTTTCAAGTACGGCAGCGAGGTTCACTTTGTCGTCCAGACCTGGTTTCTGATCGATGCGGGAGTAGATTGTTGTGTAGTCGGCATACATGCCAACTTGGGATCTAATGGTGTCGGGGAGATAATTAATGTAGATCAGAAAGAGCGTGGGACCTAGGATAGAACCTCGAGGGACGCTCGCGTTCGTCAAACCAAAGGTTTTTGTCATTTAAATGTGAATCATCTGCACAACCAAGAGTAACATTGCCTGATGATGAGAATCCATCTCGAAACAGAAATTTCTGTGTCGCATTGTACAACTAATTCATAACTATATAATTATATTAAGCTTTATAATACTCATTATATTGAGCACTGTCCATAATAAAATAAATGTCAGGGCACTCAAAATAATAAAACCTTGAGTCCTCTTCACCTGGAATTATATATATATATATATATATATATATATATATATATATATATATATATATATATTGTAGTTTGTTTATATCGCTGTCCATATTTCAACATATTCATATCTATCTATCTATCTATCTATCTATCTATCTATCTGATAATTAAATCTTACAACTGAGTTGTGTTTGTTGGGTGTAACTCCATTTAATTTAATGAGGTTTGAATCATATCCCATGCAGGATTAATCGGTTTAAACTCTGGTCACTGCGAGAGCAATAGAGTAACTGGAAGTCAGTTTAATGTTTCTGGAACTAGTTTAGTCTCACCGGCGCGATTGTCGTTATCTTATTGCGGCAAACCATTGAAAACATGGTTAATAAAAAGGAAGTGCAAACAGTTTGCATGAAAATCTGTGAATGTCACGTGTGTCAAGGTAAATCCCAGTTATATTCGTGGTCAATGGGAAGATCAAAAAGCGACCACTGGCATCCACATCACTCTGTTGAAAGTCTACATCAAAAGATCATGATGTCTCTTCCACACAGAAACTCGACTGCCACTCTAAAGGACTTGGAATCGTGACTCATAAGACCAGGCTACACAACAACACATGGTTTAACGGTAGCCTTCTCTGGCTGGCTCAGATGAAGTCCTGTGAGAATCAGAATATTTTCGTGTGCTCTTGATATCTGTCCGGAAGTCATTCATTCCTGCTATACCTAGAATAATTCTATTCCTGCTATACCTGATTATTCTACAACCAAACACTGTTTAATCCTATTTTCGTTCTGTGGCTACCAAATCTATAGTGTCACAGCCACACTACCTCTTTATCTATTACTTCACACATACGTAACCGCCTAGTGAAATGCTATTTCAAATTTTTGGTACTTCTGTTTAAGATAAGTATGGTACGCATTTACAAGTGAATTCATTCCTTACTAGATATTTTCTCCATAACTGTGTCCTTGAGTTCAATTTAGTGTTTTTGAATATGTCAGTAGTTCTTAAGTGATTTTATTTTAATATTATTATTGTTATTTTATTTTAGTCAAAGAAAATGTTCATTTAGATGTTTATAGCAAGCAATTATATAAATATTTGTAAGTTTGTTAAATTGGTTTTGACTTCGTCATTCTGTTTTGTTTTTCTTTTTATAAAAGGCTGTTCGTTCCCTATTATGTTCATCTGCTAGGGTGGCAGGGTTAGTACCTGTTTCAGACGCGTCTGCAACAGGTATTAGCTAGCAACAGAGTCAAATTGTGGTTTATATTACATCTATGGCGAGCTGACCTTACTTACAGTTTCTTGGGGAGAACACATACTCTAGTGTGATCAAGCAGTCGGTTACGATGACATATGACATTTACTGCATAGCTATCAATGGCTTCTAGAGAGTTTCTCTTTTCCTATTTCATTCAGGAGACTTGGGTCAACACTTGATTTTCTTTTCAGGCACTTCTCAGTGGTGCCAGGGATCGTATCACCAGGTGAAGATTATCAAGAAGTCACTACCTGTATAAAATGACCATTGTAAGATTCGAACCAGAGTCTCTTGGTCGAACCACTCAGTTATATTTATTTTGACTAATAAAGTAATAAAGTACTAAGTTGTTTTCATTTTATCACTGTTTTCCTTTATCAATTAAAATTAATGTAACGTAGATATCATCAGTAAATAATTAACGAAAACAGTCACTATATTGCAGTTCTGGCACTGATGTATCTCGAGTTTGTAAGTTTTGCAATTTGAAATAGTGAGTTTATACTTTACTGAGAACTCATCACACGCCTATACATACATACATACATACATACATACATACATACATAAACAAACAAACAAATAAATAAAAACAAAAAACTGATGACTAGCATGTAATTTTCATTAGGTACCTCATTATTGTAACTTTATGTTAAATTTTATTTGAAAAAACTTAAAATTTGTAAATAAATGATTAAAAAATGTTATGTTAAATTTAATTAATGTTGATTTTAATATTTATTTGACAGGCCTCGAGAAAATGACTGTTCATCAGCATCTTGCTTCTCTGGCCACTTTTGTTGTGGGTAAGTAAAAAGATTTATTTACATAATTAACATCTAACTTTTTTATGAACCGTTGTTGTGGTGCAATGTATATCGACTTCGAATGAGAAATCGGAGAGACGAGTTCGAATTCTAGTCGAATTCATTTCATTCACTTACGCACTAATATCCTTAAGAAAGTTATTAATCCATCACTTCTCCCTCCAGCTATGGGTTGAATAGCAGGACAGACTGGGTTCTATTATCTTAGTTGGCTACCGCAGAAAGCAATGGCAACCTATTGCGAGAAAATATTCTGCCTAGTCAGTCATGGATTGAAAGGGACATGATCGCCCAAGCGTGTATCACGAATGGAAATTACCTGACTGACTGAATCAGTAACAACCAGAAGCTGAAAGGTCTCTTTATAGTCATTTTTTGCTTTCTACTTTAAAATTTAAACATCCTAATATATTACTAATGGGGTGACATTTTTCTCGAAAGCAAAGCCCGCCATGGTAAAGAGATATGAGTGATCGACTGATTGATATTAACTTATATACTAACTTTAAAAAAAAACATAACTGTCCATATCCAGAAAGGAAAATTTCTATGTGTAACCTCCAGGACTTTGAAAAACATGGCTCTCCACAAGTTCCTTTTCTTTGTAGCTTTTAATAAATTTTGTCTTTTTTTTTTTTTTTTTGTTATCACTCCTGAACATCGCTCCACCATCCATTCGCTTAATCCTTCTAGGTAGGCTATGCACTGTTTTTCTCTGTCCGTCTTACCTTCAATCTGAGCATCAAATTTTCCATGTCCTTTTTCCTCATTATTTCAACTGTCGCTTTCTGATGCTAAGTATAATGGTCTCTTTTGTTTCTATTTTCTCTGAAACTTCGCCGTTGTTTACATGTTTGGTCCATGAAATTATCAGCTGTAAAGCCGATTTTCTGATGCCTCAAGTTACTTTTTCTTCTGTGAAGTGATTGTCTAGCATTCGCCGCCATTGAGAAGGATAGATATAATGTGATAGTTCAGTACTCTTCTCTTTGTTTCTAACGATATGTTTCTGTTTCTTAATATAACAAAAACACTGTAAAAACACTTCCCAGATATTTATGCTTTAAATCTAATCATTATTGAAACATTTTCTATCAATTATAAGATCATTGAAATTTTAAAAAATATTAAATAACATAAATCAAAAGTCTCTGCTTTATCACAAATGCATACATACGGTTAATTTTGATTTGATGTGCCTGGGATTTTCATAGTTCCAGTATTACTTTAAAAACGTTCAAATCTAGGCCCATAACTCTCCAATGCTCTGACCAATTTCTGTACAAAGAAAAAAGACACTTCAAAATTATGAAATTGTGAGTTACTTAAACAAAAAGATATTAATACTGTTTGTTACATAATTTAAAATATATCGTATGCAATAGCTTCGCCCAATAAAGAATTACAAAAATGTAATGCTAATAGTAAAACTGTCTCTGAGAATGTTCAGCAATCATAGATGCAACCAGTTGTGCTAAAAAATATGTTCAGTACCATTTTAGATTCAGGCTTTCTAATACGTCTACTTATGTGCGAACAATCCGGATCCAGTTAGGAAAACATGAAATCCTGCCACTTGAAATATTATCGTTGAGCTTTTTGTATTCAGAAAGCCACTACTGTATTATCTCCTTCTTAACAAGCTTACTATGATGGACAATAATGGCTGCATATTGGTATGTAACAGTTGCTTAATGAATGTTCAATACGTTTTTATAAAGCAGACAGTATGCTACCCAAGAAATATATTTTTATTTCATATTCTCTTCATGAAAATAACATTTGTCATTATGGTAAAAAATATAATAATTATTATTAAAAACTGAAAAAAAAAATTGCAAAATTCCAGTAATTCAATTGTTCCTCATGTAATTAAATTTCAGCATCCTTAGTGTTAAGCAAGCGTATTGTACATTAGTCATAAAGTTAGAATAAAATGCCAGGGTAAGTTTTGGCGTGAAATTATGATATCTATCTTATTATACGCGTCCGTTCCTTACCAGACGAGGAGTTAATTCCAATGAATTTAACCCCACTTCACACCATCATCTTTTAAAATTTGGAGGTAACCTTGACATATTTAAGAAGGATATTAAAATAATCCAGGACCTATACTGGCAAGAAACTGCCTGAATACGGATAGAAAATAATTTCAGTAAATATACAAAAATATATAGGGGTGTAAGACAAGGATGTGTCTTCTCACCGGACATTCAACGTTTTTCGTAATGTGACTCTGAATTAGAATTAGAAGCTATAACAGGAATAATTTGCTGGCGGCCATAATCTTAACAACATAAGATATGCAGATGGCAGTGTTGATAGCAGACATACAAAAGAAACTACAATAATCCCTAAAGTAGATAATGAAGAAAATCGAGAAGAAACGACTAAAAATCAATTGAAAGAAGATAGAATGCATTGCTGTTGGAACAGCTCAGCATGCAAATTATAAATTGGAGATGCAGAAATCAAGCAAGTACAACAATTAAAATATCTAATATATTTAACAGAAGATCTAAAGTGTAACACTGACATTTTAGGAACATTGGGGTAGCGTAAGATACATTCCAAAAGCTAATTAAAGTAAGAGATAAAAAATGTTCGTTAGAAACAAAGAAAAGGTCACTGAACTGTCAGATAATATCAGAAAGAGACAGTTGAAATTTCTAGGGCACATAATGAGGAAAAGAGATTTGTAAATTTTGATAACCACTGGATAAATTGAAGGTAAGAAAGACAGAGGAAAACAACGCATAACATATATAGCGAGATTTAGTAAATATATGGCAGAACAAGGTTTAGTAGAGAAACAAAAAAGATAAAATTTATAAAGATCGACTAAAGATAAGAAATTATGGTGAGCCATGATTGCGAATATCCTGGAGTAATACGACACATAGAAGATCTTGTGTGTGTGAAACTGTTAGAGTTTCAGTTCAGATCATGGCGTTCTAACTCTATGGTTCACATCGAACAATCAACCTATTCATTGTAAAACATCTTAAAGCCTAGAGATACAAGTTAAATGACAGATTTGACGCTACAGTTTCTTTTACTTTAAATTGCTTTACCTTTATAATCCATTGCAGGATCCTTACACAACTGTTGTTTACACAATCCTTTCATTCATGTCTAGCTTTTGCTATTCTTTATGTCGTAAACAAAATGATATTTGCATCTCTTTTAATTTAGTCTCTCCTTGGAAGGTCTACTTCAAAAGCTTGAAGTACATCACTCGATTAGTCGTAATTGTTTCTTCTTAATTATAGTTTAGTGGTTTTACTTATACCAAATTTTTTCTAATATTGCCCATTTTGACTCGACAATTGCGTGTTATGCCAAACATAACCGAAAGACAAGTTTTCTGAGATCTTCTTTCAGGCTCTACTTTTTTTCCACTGTAGGCAGCAATATAATTAGTTAATGCATAGAATAATGTTACTTTCATAGCAATAGATATTTTTTCTGTTCTATATCTTCTCTTTTGGTTTACCAAACACTGATGATGCTAAAACTATTTGTCTGTTTGCATCTACTGATGTTCCAGGGACTACTGATTCCAAGAATGTAAACGTGTTTATTTTTTCAAAACAGGATCATCTATAATTATTTCGTCTATACTAGAGGAACATACTTTGCAATTATTTTCGTGCATAAGTTTTTGTAGACTTTGTTTAGTTCTTATGTAGATATCTGGATTTTCTTAAATATTGCGGATTCCAGCGTTGTGCTATCAACTGATCGAATATACGTTGTTAAAAAGCTCTTCACCGAGATAAATTGCTTGATGTAGAGAATGTAATTCGTCCATCGCAACTTCTAAAAAAATATCCAAAAGAGTGAGTCATAGCCATGTCTTACTCTCATTCCCACTTTAAGCCAATCGGTGATATTTTGATTAATTAAAACTGCATATTCTGTTCCATTATACATGAACTCAATAATGTTAACAATCCAAGGATTTACATTAATAGCTTTCATCATTCCCTACAATGCTTTTTTTACAAATTTTACCACAAGCTGCCTTTATGCCAAGAAAATGAAAATGTAGGGATACTTTTTCGAATGGCTTTTTTCGTTAACTCTCTAGTAATAAAATTTGCGTCTGTTGTTCCTTTACTGGGTCGGAAACCATAGAGAGTTTCTTTTATATTTTTTTCGGTTCAGCAAAAATAACGTTATTTTTAGCTGAAATTATTAAATGCATTATATTATTTTATATTTTTGAATGGTTTTGTGAATATATCTTAATTTGAAACAAAGTAAAGAGCAGTAACTTATATTAGTTATGTATAATTGTTGATTACTTTGCTTGTTAAAATGTTGATTTAGATCAGGATTGTCATATTGCTTTTTAAAGCTCAACGCTTCTCGATGTTGAATATGCCTAATTGAGACTACTTTTTAAAATAAGTTGGACTAACAAATAAAAGAAACTGAAATCAAAATTTAATAACACTAGTTTTTCAAATGTACCCTCATTGGTTATTTGCAGTTTGATCTAGCAACTTCGGTTTGGACAAGTTTAAATTGACGAGAGCTTTTTAAGCAGGTTCTATTCGATAAAAGAGATTTTTTTTTTATTTTTCATCTTTTCTCATTGCATACATCTAGTGTAGCATACTTTGAGTTATTTTATACTCAAATTTAGAATTAAAATGAAAAAAGTTACCAAACTTAAAAACCTTCTAATTTGTATATAAAATTTAATTAAACTGTTTGTTCTAACAGAAAAAAACATAATTCTCCGATCGATGAAAATGTTTCTATTAATGAAATAATGTTCGATGAAAGGTACTTTCTGAATATTTTTAAAAAATCGATTTTGAAAATATTCTGAGAAAACTCAAGAAATTGTATTATTAAATAATCAAAGGGCTGGTAAGAGTTAATCAGTTTATGTAATTGATAATGTGAATGTAACATATAAACACTTAGAAGTGGAAAAGAAATAGAGAATTTAATAATGCATATATACTAACGCCAGTCTAAACGTTATCTATGATCGTAATTTGGTTATTGCTATTTAGTAAGTTTAGGATTAATTTGGTACAAGTCTAGAAATAATTGATATGTAAAAATTATGTTGCACCAAGATTCTGAGAGGGATGGACGTGGCTGTCTTAAAAGCCAGTTCTTGAAGTATTAGACGTTATTAGAATTTGAACACCGATCACAGTTACAATTGAAAAATATGCACTGTTATAACACTTCAAGTATCATAGACAGAGCCTTGGACAAAAGGGGATGTTTTAAAATGAATAAAGTCTACAAAGAAATGTACTAACAATCAAAAACAGACATAATAATGTAAGGGAGGTTTGAAGAATTTAAAACAGGAAACATGGAGGGAAAATAACGCAAAGAAAAGCAGTAAGAAATCTAAACGATCAGCTTAGGAAAATGGACAGAGTAAGAAGTTCCAAGAATATTAAGTGGGAGTATGAAAGGGCAAGTATTGTTGAGAAAGAATAGCATGACGCTTTGGAAAGGGATATAAGATAGATAGACAAAGAAAGAGAGAGAGATAAAGTGGGGGGGTAGAAAAAAATGGAAAACATTATGGAAAGAACATGATATGATACATTGAAAACGAATAAGAGAGAGAGAGAGAGAAAGAGAGAGATCAAGTGGGGAGAACATGATATGATGATTTGGAAAGGGATATGAGAGAGAGAGAGAGAGAGAGAGAGAGAAAGAGGTCAATTGGTGGTATTAAATTAAGTGAGTGTAGTTGATAGAACATATGATACTTTGGGAAGAGATATGATAGAGAGGAAGAGAGAGCTCAATTGGTGGGTAGTAAATTAGGAAAATTAAGAGAACATGACATGACGCTTTGAAAAGGGATATGACTGAAAAATAAATTACTTGGTGGTAGTAAATTCAGAGAGGTATAGTTGATAGAACGTGATATGACGCTTAGAAAGAGATATTATAGAGAGAGCTCAAGTGAGGGTAGTAAATTAGGGGAATTCTTGATAAGAGAACGTGACTTGACGCTTTGGAAAGAGGTATGAGAAAGAGAGAGAAAGACAGTGATCAAGTGAGGGTAGTAAATTAAGAAAAATATTGTCGATAGAACATGATATGATGCTTTGGAAAGGTATATGAAAGCGATACAGAGAAAAAGAGACATTTCAAGTGGGAGTAGTAAATTAAGAGAGGTACTGTTGGGAGACCATTTCATGTTTTGGAAAGGGATATGAGAGAATGAGAGATCAAGTGTCGGTAGAAAATTAAGGAAAGTATTGTTGAGAGTATATGGTTGGATTCTTTTGAAATGGATATCAAAGAGAGAGAGAAAGAGAGAGAAAGAGAGCCATCAAGTAAGTGTAGGTAGTAAATTAAGAAACGTATTATTGAGAGAATATTTTATGATGCGCTAGAAATGTTATGAAAGAGAGAGAGAGAGAGAGAGAGAGAGAGAGAGAGAGAGAGAGAGAGAAAGTGGAAGAGCGATATCAAGTGGGGGTAGTAAATTTAGGAAACTATTGTTTAGAGAACATGATATGATGCTTTGTGAAGATATATGAGAAAGAGAGACAGAGGAAAATCAAGTGGGTGTAGTAAAAAGAGAATGTATTGTCGAGTGATCAGAATATGATTCTCTCGGAATGGTTGTGGGTGACAGATTTCTTTTAGTCAGTATCCCCCTATTCAAGGCAGTAATGACACTAAAACTCAAGGAGTTTATAGGGTTTAAACGAATTAGGAGTAGAAACATAAATAGTGAACAGAAAAAGAAAGTTTGGCATTTCATTTAAATTTTTAAAGATTAAATTTAGCTGGAATGCATGGAGCCGGAAGTGCGGGAAATTATACAGTTAGGATAGAAATTCTTTGTAAAGAATCAGTTTGTGGATCAAGTTTCATTAATGTATTTTTGTAAAGAGAGATTTTGTCAAGAGTTAAATGTATTGATGGTAATATTTTTAGATGTTTTGGTAGTAATATTTTCCCCCAAAATGCATTACTGTGAGAAAATGACATGATGCAAAAGGGAATGTATTGTTGAGAGAACATAATATGATGCTTTAGAAAGAAGTGTTTGCGTGTGTGTGTGTGTGTGTGTGAGAGAGAGAGAGAGAGAGAGAAAGGGAGAGAGAGAGGGAGAGAAACAGAGACTGAAATATCATTTTATGTCACTTTTGACATGACGCTTTGATGATTTCTCATCTTCAATATGGCTGTTCGTTTCTCAGCATATCCATCTACTCAGGTTCATTTGTGTTTTTTCTTCAACACCCATATATATGCCTTGCTTCTCTTATTTAACCAAGGATGTTTCCGATTAAAACCACTCTTCTCCGTGATACGTAATCACTAGAAAACCTATACTCAATAGGCTTGCCACATTCACCTATACTTTTGTTAAAATATTCAGGATTATATCTTTCACACTCCTAGAAGGCGAACACGTTCTACTTTAAGATGACGCCCGAACAGAGATAAACAAGTGTTGTGGTCCCATCGGTTCCAGTTGTGTGCTTGATATCATTAATCTAGTCAGAGTTGAAATACTATTCGTTCTATACTAAGAAGCAATACGTTGTGGGCATGAATTCTTCGACCTTCATGCGAATTGTCAGTTCGCTAATCCAAAGCGGGTGACGCGTACTACAATAAAAACGTGCTCACTTTCGCGTCGATTGCAATCAGGTATTTCTACCGAGCCCGTTTTTTAAGCCGGAGCCGCTAAAATGTAACGTATTCCAAGCCAATCGCTAGGTGAGATAACGCTGTTTAAGTAATTCGAACACGGTGCTCCCAGGACTACACCGAAGATAGCTTTCCTGCTGATAAATCGAGCCTCATAGAGTGAATCCGAAGCGGTTTCCTCCACCGATCCCCGGTTTCTTGCTTGTGAATATACACTAGACTGATGAATGTTTTATAAATCTTAACCATTTTTGCAGAGAAATAATTTCACCTCTATAGATCTCAATCGGCGATTGAACTCGGAATAATAGGAAGCAATCACTGGCTTAAGGAAGGCCGTCAAACCTTTAATAAGATAAGGTAGAGGAAAACTAACATCAGAGAGTTAATAACTAGCTAAATGTGCTCCCTTTGCATGATATATAGATCCGTCTCTGCGAATCATGACTTAGCACCTCTTCCAAACAAGGAAAGGATCAGTTGATCGATTGCCTTCGTATAGTTTAAAAGGAAGATAAATCCATCCAATCATTAAGAATCAGTAGGGGCGGGGGAGGTATACGTCCATCACACCGTCACCCTGCATTTCAAGTATAATGTCTATTGAAGTCAATTTTGGGCCAACCCACTAAACAATTTTTCTTCAAGTGGAGATCAGATTTAAATCACGCTCTGAGAATGCCGACATGTTTATATGGCCAAGAGAAGGGTCCCAAAAGAGAAACTCTCTTTCAAACACCGATCCATAAGCCAAATGACTTGTTGCAGTTCCCCTCATCCAGTGTTACATCTACGTTACACCGTCCTAATTCATGCAATGGCGGCATTACTCTTCCGTACCTTAGGTTGTGCAGGAAAGGTCACAGGGCTAGGCATAAAGTAGTGGAACAGACAGCAACCATACTATATCGACTACGATCTCGCGAAGAATTTCCATTTACCTGTACCACAAAAGTCTGATCCATTTGTAGAACACTAGATGGAATTCAACGACCTTCAGCACAGTCTTTAAGAACTGATGGTCCATCTTGTCGAACGCTTTGGACAAGTTCAAGTTGATCGGCTTGGCGTCTATGTCGTTTTATAAACTTTAAATCTATTTATTTTTGTGTTGGTTTTTCAAACACTTAATAATGAAGAGATTTTTCAGTGCACTCACGTCGCAACTGAATGTGACACATGGTTCAGGTTTAATGTGGGTTTACCGGCAATGCCGTGGAAAATTGCACCTGCCATCTCAGTATTTCCCGATTTGGGGAACGCCCTAGGCACGGGGTACTGACCCCCTCCCAAAGGAGGATACTGTCTGGTGGATGAACACTGGGGATTGAGCTAACATTAATTTTAAACTATCCCAGCTGGTGTCAGGAAAGTATAACACTTATTAATGAAGGCTTGGGTACTTAAATATAAATGCGAAAGGTATGAATCCATGTCTTCTCCCTTAGTTATGGGTTAATTAGTAGAACTTGTTTTATCATCATTCTTACAATCTAAATATAATTTCTGGCTTTAAATAACCTGCATTTGGTTGATAAGCCGTAAAAAACAAATCAATCGACCAATCAGTTATTAATATGAACGGAACCGACTCAGTTAAAAGCAGTCTTGATTTATGGTTTTAAATTTTACCTAAAGAGAACTCGGATACAATTCATTCAAATTAGTTTTGTATCCTTATAAGTGTTCAGTTATGATTCTTAGTAACTATTTTTTTGCAAATATTTTTTGCAAAGTTTTGTCCTTTTAAAAAGTATTGTTAAAGCTTCTTAGTAAAATTTTCTTTGAAAATATTTCCGCTTTTAATCGATTTTTTTTTCTTTATCAACGGTGATAATAATTTATTTACGAAATCCGTTACTAAATGGATTAACTCCGACATATTTTTAAATTTATTTGGTGATAATCTTTCACTAGACATTCTTGTGACTTTTGCTGCAATGATTTATCGTACTTATTCCAAAGTATTTTTCTATACATTCTCACATGGATTAAAATTTTAATGAAAATAGATAGAAAAGAATAAAAATAGAATAAAAAGGTTTAGTCAGTACCGACAGGTTATTAACATCTGTCTCATTTATACGAGCCAGTTGGAAATTAAATTTCTAACGAGTCAATGGAGGTAGATATTTGCTGAACTTGAATTGTATAATTATATCTTAGTCTTATTTTAGCGTTAGATTTGGTTGATTTGATAAACCAAAACCCTAATACTATATTTGAATATATCTGTATGTGTTTATGCGTGGGAGAATACAGTTTTTTTGTTTTGGTTCTAATTGAAACTTTAGCCACATCTTAATAATTATTAACCGTTTTGTGCAGCCGCATACAAATAACTATAGGCAGATCCACTTTCACTCAGCCTACGATGCAAAATATAGGTATAGAACTAGATAAAGTCATAATAACACACACACACACACACACACACACACACACACACACACACACACACACACACTTATGCGCTTAGGAGGAGAGTTAAAAATACATTCACACGAAGAATAGATATTCAAATTTTCGCAAGCACTGAAATATACGGATGCTATAAAAAATATTCCAATTTGTATTTTTCCCAAGTCAATCGTCTCACAGCGGCGAATTTCTCATCGCTTAAAACAGAATCATTAATATGCATAGGACATAAAATAAAAGGAAAAGAAAAGATCCTGGACATTGTTGGGAATCCTTTTACAATATAGTCGTTTTTTTTTTCTTTTCTTTTCATTTTTTTTTCCAAGTCGATACACAAATAAATGCCGTATAAATGAATCACTTAAGTAAAAGACTTCCTAATTATCACGCATCTCTTTAATCAAAGGAAATCGCTACGCCGGCAGAAATTCTAGTCACATGACATCTGAATTTTGCTAGATTTACAAAAATTCTTTTTTTAAAATAAAGAAATGTTAGAAGTCAGAAGAAATTGTTTCAGACTTTATGTCGCCAGATCAGAATCCAAAAAATATGACCGAAGTGTATTTTGTATTGGGATCGCACTTATAAATATCGACTGTTTCTGTACGTATTATTAGCATGCGTTCCCGAGCGCCAGTTTATGTATTTAATTATACAAATGTTATTCAGACTGAGTTTGTTTGTCATGTGTTGACTAAGTTTTAACAAAATTTTATATATTATAAATAGCCCAATGTTTCTAGAGGTAAACAATATATATATATATATATATATATATATATATATATATATATATATATGAGAGAGAGAGAGAGAGAGAGAGAGAGAAAGAAAGAGAAACTCAACACATAATTAAACAGTAATAAATCTGGATTTATAACTTTAATTATGTGTTGAGTTTTCTTCTCTATATATCATATTGCTCTGGATAATAACCATTGAGCTCTCTGTTTTATCTATTTAATTTTTTTTTTGTTTTTTTGTTTTTTTTGATTATCCAGTTGCAACAGTGCGTTTCATCCTTAGACGCAATCTACATGTCGTGGGCGTTTTTGTTTTGACTTGACTATTTATATATGCTGGTGAATGGTGCATTAGGAGTAAGTCTATATCAATAACCGTTAGAATAACGCGCCACTGGCCAGAACATTTAAATAGTCGAGCCAAAACACAACAGACATGTCTCTAAGATTGCACTTATGCAAACTGGGTGCTGATTTCAATGCCCGCTTTTATATTTATAATTACATTTTTTTTTTTTTAATCGTATCACCCCAAGCAAGGCGGTAATGCCACTGATGTGCAGGGGGCTACGTAATAGTGAAAAGATTAGGAGAGAGAAAGCCGGAAACCACATCCTAAACAGGGAACAAGGGATGAGTCTCTTAACCTGTTCAATAGACATGGGTGGAGTGTGAACCGGGCAATAGATAGATCTATCTACTCCAACACTCTAGTCTTGATATTGTAAACTTTAACCCATAAATATAGCATACCTTAAAACTGTATTTTTATCGTATATATATATATATATATATATATATATATATATATATTAAGTAATTCATCAAGCTTTTTATAACATCAGCTTAATAACCAAAAACTGTCTGGGTTCGATTCCTGGTAGTGGATGCGCACTGCTGAAGAGTCCCAAATATAGGACGAAACGGCCGTCCAGTGCTTTCTGCATTCTGTTGAGGTTGAATAAAAAGCTTGATGAATTACTTAATAATTGTTCAAATCGTCCTACTACTTCTGTCATATATATATATATATATATATATATATATATATATATATATATAAGTATATGCTTGGTATGGTTGAAATGAAAAAAACACTGTTCTTAAAAAAGTGCTCGATACAGAGTAGAACAAATAATATTTATTCAAAATTTATAACATAATTATGTTATAACATCTCTACAAAGTAGCTATTTTGTTTCAACATTTCTTTTGTCTTGTCAAGTGATGGGGCTGATTGCGAGATGAAGTATTTTAAAAGGTTCAAACTAACCAACCCCTCACCTCAATAATGGAGACACTGTTACTTATTCTGTGATGACCAATCGAAACTTCTGATTTGAAGAAAATGCCAACAAACCCTAAAACCAATTTATTGGTGCATTAATGTTAATGTTTGGTTAAAAGTAGGCACCGCTACTCATTTTCAAGAACTAAATTGAATTCTTAAAAATAAAAACACTTTTCTTGAAACTTTTATTTTAGTTAAATTGAATGATAAATGATTAAATTTACTATTTCTATTAAGCAAAATACTCTGGTGTGAGATTTTAATTTTTTATTTTTCAGTTTTTCTGCTATTTCGTAAAACTATTCGTAAACTAAAGTTAACTATCTGTTTTAAAAATCTTGCAAAAATAAAATATACATCTAGGATATGTTATTTTTTAGAAAATTAACAAATTTAATGTTAAATCAATGCGATTTACACAAGTATTACTTATTTATAGCATGACATTTAGAATAAAACTATTTCTTAAACACAGTGTTGATCTTTTTAACCTTTCCCTGTATTTGACATGTGATGACAGCTAGACAGATGCGAGATAAGATAAGTGTATGGCAACCAGAATTGACAAAATTGTCTAAATTTTTTTCCTGTAATGGGAAGAAACCGTAAAACATATGACCTTTTAATGTACACGTAGAAATTACCACACAAAAAATTCAAATGCACACAAAATTATTTAAAACTATTTTAAAAATACGATGGCTCAATAATTTCTATTCAAGTTTTCAAATTTTGATTATTAAATATAGTCTTCACGTAATAACTTAATAACCTAACATCTACAAGCCTTTGAAATATTTTAAAATATATTTTTGAAATTTTATGAATTATTTTAATTATAAAAAAATTGAAAACAATTCTTTTAAAATGTTATTATTAATCAAAGAAATATTTTCTTCAGACTATAATGTCCTTAATTCATATTATTTATTAAAGCAATTAAAAGCTTATCTAATTAAATAATGTCATAGCTTTATTGCATTTTTTTATTTTATTACTGGGAGCAGATTTTCGGAAAAGGAGCTAAATGGTTGAAAAAAAAAATACATGATTTACATTCCCCTATGAATCCTGCGTTTAACTAATAAAAACAATTTTACCTAGAAAATTTAATTTCTCGAAATTTCACATATACATATACATCCACATAAACACACACACACACACACACACACACACACACACACACACACACACACATATATATATATATATATATACACAAGTTTTTTAACTATTGTTTTTAGTGACGTGTCAATTTATCCGTTAAATTCAAAGCCAATGTAAGAAGTGTCTATGTACGCTACATATATTAGATACATGTAAGTGTAAATTCTAATCATAAAATGGGCAAGGGAGAAGTTTAAATAGAGTCAATGCAAATATAGTCATATATATAATTCCAAATTCTCGCTTCTTCAGCAACAATCAAAACCAAATATTATTTATTTCAAATATGGTACAAAAATTCACATACCGGAAGGATCCCAGAAACATATTCAAACGCAGGAAGTTTATATATATATATATATATAAAGGTAAAAGGTTTAAAGAAGAGAAACAGACAAGTTTTTATATATATATATATATATATATATATATATATATATATATATATATAAAGGTAAAACATTAAGGAAGAGAAACAAACAAGAGAAGAATATGTCAAGGAAAAAAGAGAAAAAAAGAGGAAAAAAGTTGGTTAGCATGTATTCTTCGGGGTCAAAGCCCAAAGTGAATCTCCATTCTGATTAGCCACACAAAAAAACAAAACAAAAAACACCCACATACATTCACAGCAAACCAAAAGAATTTGTCATTTAAATGTAAATCATCTGCACAACCATATATATATATATAATAGGTACCTCCCTTACATTGCAAAAACAGCATAGTATGAATTAAAAAGGTCCAATATTTAATAAAACAAACTTTTTCCATCAAAAAGTTTATAATAATATTAAGAAAAACGATCGAAGTAATTTTTATTTATTTTATAAAAGTTTTTAATCCCTTTTAACATGTTCGAAATTTTGGCAGAAAATTTTGTTTTGATTTGAGTTAGCGTCGCAGAAAACGTTACGACTGTTTACAATCCACCACGCAATTTTCACGTAACTCACTTTTTCGGTGACAAACATTAATTTGGAAATTCTCGCAAAAATCAAACAACTGTCGGATTTTAATGAAACTTTCAGCACTCATTCACAAATGAATGAAATTATTTTTGAAATTGTTTTTTTTAAATATTGATGAAATCTTTTTCATTCTGTTACCCCACTCTTCCACGTAAATTCATGAAATTTTAATTGTCTGCAAATTATTTTTATTAGTTAAACACAGAACTCACATGGGAATATAAAACATCTATTTTTTTATTTAAAGTTATTCGGCACTATCCGAAAATATGCCCCGAAGAGTAAAATAAAAAATGCAATAAAACTATAAATAAAAATATAAATAAATTAAAGAAAATGGGCAAATTTTTTGTCAATTTTCTATAATTAATTATATTTTTCTTTTATAAGTGTCAATTATTTTAACTATATTTATAACATAATACTACTAGTGGTTATCTTTTAATTTGTGTTAAAAAGTATCATTTACAATTTATTTTTTACCGTAAATATTACCATTATATTTAAAACTAAATTTTTGTGTTAAATTTCCATGTCACATTTTTTTAAGAGAGCAGATGGATTTTAATAAACGCTAGTGTCGATCTACTGCTTTTCTATCTATACTGTTCTTTC
Organism: Ascarosepion bandense; assembly: GCA_037127315.1. Classification (NCBI taxonomy): domain Eukaryota; kingdom Metazoa; phylum Mollusca; class Cephalopoda; order Sepiida; family Sepiidae; genus Ascarosepion; species Ascarosepion bandense. Next base: position 1,982,288 of record JBBBDQ010000183.1, read on the forward strand.
TCCTTACCTTTTCTTTTTCTTTTTCTTCCTCTTCTTTCCGTTTTAATTTTCTATGTTTTATTTAAAATTTTCTTTTATAAGGTTTAAGTATTTTAACTATATTTATAATATAATACTACTAGTGATTATATTTTAATTTATATTAAACAGTATGATTTACAATTTATTTTTTACAGTAAATATATCCAATTATATTTAAAAGTAAATTTTAATGTTAGATTTCCATGTCATGTTTTTCTAAGAAAGCAGTTGAATTGCAATTGAATTGGTTGCAATGGAAAACACTTAGATTTAAAAAAAAAATAGGGGTTTTCGATACTTTGCGGAAGTTTAAATACTTTTACAAATACGTAGAAAAACAACGTCGAAATCAACGATTTTCTATAATTTTTAACTTGAATTTTGAAAAATTCGAAGTCCCGGAAAATTAATTCATCCTTAAGATAAATTAATGAAAACAACTGAAACAAATTGAAACCACTTGGTATCAATGGAAAACACTTAGATTTTTAAAAAAGTAGGGATCTTCGATATTTTACTGAAGTTTAAATATCAAGAAAATTGCTATTGCTTTTTAACGTAATTTTTGAAAAATTCAAACTTTCATAAAATTAATTTATCCTTAATATAAATTAATGAAAATTATTATAACATGATGAAAACGATTGGTTGCAATCGAAAACACTTAGATTTAAAAAAAAGAATTAGGCGTTTCCGATACTTTACGGAAGTTTGAAAACTTTTACAAATACGTAGAAAAACAACGTCGGAATCAACGATTTGCTATAATTTTTAACTTGAATTTTGAAAAATTCGAAGTCCCAGAAAATTAATTCATCCTTTAGATAAATTAATGAAAACAACTGAAACAAGTTGAAACCACTTGGTATCAATGGGAAACAATTAGATTTAAAAAAAAATAGGGTTCTTCGATATTTTACGGAAGTTTAAATGTCAAGAAAATTGCTATTGCTTTTTAACGTAATTTTGAATTGATGTCGATCTAAGACGTTAACTTTTCTCTTTATACTGTTCGTTCTCTTTCCCTTTCTTTTCTTTGTCTTTCTCTTCTTATCAATTGTCTATATTTTTCTTTTTCTTTCTCTCTTTGGGGTTGTTTTTTTTTTTTTTGAATGAGTGAGAAATTGTTTTTGTAGATTACAATTACAAATGTCTATTCTAAACACGGGTTCGTGAACGTCTGTGTGTAACTATTTTCGGGATTATTTGGATTATTATTAACTGTTATCTTTTGGGACTGACGAGCAGCTTTCTTCAAGCCGTGAAATACGTATTACCCATGAAATTGTAGATTATCTAAAATCTTTTCTAAATTATATATATATATATATATGTGTGTGTGTGTGTGTGTGTGTGTGTGTGTGTGTGTGTGTGTGTGTGAAAATGCTTGTCAGTGCGTGTGTGTGTGTGTATGTGTGTGCGTATCCGCGTGTGTATCCTCACTGATTTCAATTAACATACACTTCCACATTTCTCATCCGATTTGTTTCAAGACTTAAACACCATTTGCAAATTTATTATTCTACACAAAGAAGAAAAAGAAATTGCATATGCCTTTCAGTTTAATCTTTGTTAATTTCTCACTTTCAAGTATTTTTTTTTGTTAATAAGTTCAACGCAATAACTTTTACATGGAGAACAACTCTTTCAAAAATAAAAGAGTTACCTCCCGTATTAAATGTCTGTAAATGTGGGTCAGCAGCCTCGACATTTTGGGGAAAAACATCAGAGTAATCAAGAATCTCTACTGGCAGCAAACTGCCTGCATACGGACAGGTAACGATTTCGGCAGATTTACAAAGATAAAGAGGCGTAAGACAAGGATGTGTCTTTTCACCAGATCTATTCAAATTGTACAGCGAGAATATTTTGAGGACCCTAGATCTTAACGCCAGGATTTGTTATTGGAGGCCACAACTTGAACAACATAAGGTATGTAGATGATACAGTGCTGACTGCAGGCACAGAAAGAAAACTACAAGACCTCCTACAGAAGGTAGCTGTAGAGAGTGACAAAAAAGGACAACAAATAAACTGAATGTATGGTCATCAGCAAAAAGAGCAACCCAAAATGCCAAATACAGGTGGGGGATACCAGAATCAAACAAGTACAAAATTTAAATATCTAGGAAGTGTTCTAAAAGGGGATGGAAAATGCGACACAGATCCGAAGGCGAATTGAAAGGACGCTTTCCAGAAGCTGAGTAAAGTACTAACACACAGAAAAATTTCACTAGAAACAAAGAAAAGAGTGCTGGATTGCTATGTGATGTCAGTTCTTCAATACGGTAGTGAATGCTGGACAATATAATCGAAAATGAGGACAAAACTTGAAGCAACGGAAATGTGGTTCTACAGAAGGATGCTACGGATATCGTGGACCAAGTATGCGAGCAACGATGAGGTGTTGGAAAGAATGTCAACGAAAAGGAAATTAATAGTGAGCATCAGGAAGAGACAACTGAAGTTCCTGGGACATGCACTGAGGAAGGAGGGCTTGGAGAACTTCATACTGACAGGCCAGATAGAATGAAAAAGAGACAGAAGAAGGCAGTGGATAACATATTTGGGTTTGCGAGGTGTAACAGGAGCAAACATACTAAGAGCCACCAGGGATAGGGAGACGTGGAGAACCATGATCACCTCCGTCCTGAAGGGACAAAGCACATAGAAGAAGAAGAAAAAGAAGAAGAAGAAGAAGATGTGGGTCGTATAAAAAAAAATTTACAAGTAGACTTATACTCTTTCCATCCTGTACAACGCCGGGTAATTACTGAATCAGAAACTCACTTGAAGCGAGCTGAATATGTAATGCCCCTCAAGCCAATGACATTTACACCGTGCTTCTCTACGGCATATGACTTCATTCAATTTCTTTCAATGTGTTTCTTTCGAATTTATATTTAAATTGGGGTCATCAGGAGAGAATGTGCACCGTTTCGGGGCCTTCCTCTCTACGGTTTCACTTGCACATCGGCGCCCCCTCTCACTGATGTGAGGCCCTATTATAACGATATACGAGTGTGTTGTAGTTATACTAGTTGAAATGTCTCACAGCGAAATTAAATTTACCAAAAATTTCGCAAAACGGCAAACCTCGCGCTGTGAGAGTGCAACGTGAACCTCATTACACATTCATGCCGTCATTTTCGCTGAAACACTCCACGGAATATTTCTTTTTTCCATATCCACATAGAACTATTTTCAGCTATTTCTATTAGATGTTTTATACTTTTGGCCCTATTACGCCCTTTGATTCCTATTTGGCCCAGAAATTTGGTACAGAGTGCCTGCAACGAAACCCCTTGCTCCAACTTCCACTGCACTAACAATTACATTATACCCCTCCTTTATAAGCTCTGATTTTAGATTTTCATATTTATTAGTTTTATAGTCATGGTCTTGTTCCATCTGGTGTTCATATGGTACTGTTAATTCAACCAGGATGATTTCATAGTTCACCCTTGATAGAAGAACAATATCTGGTCACAGACCTTTATTTGATATTATTTTGAGGTAATCATTACGCCAACCAGGAAGATTTGCAGATACCTCCCAAATGCCACCAGAACTAAGGAGATTTTTTCGGGGTATAGCTTGACATTTACTTGTTTGTTTAGAACCGACATATCTTTTTCCCTCTGCAACAAATTTCTGGGATGCATTAAATGACTCAGACTTCATATATTTCTTTATAATTTTGACCAGCTCATCCAAAACACTATTATGCTTCCATGTATATTTTCCATTGCCAAGAACTGTTCTACAGGAACTAAGAACATGTTCTAATGTTTGTAGATTTTCCTTACGCAAAGGACAACTAGGGTCACTCCCTTTCTTCCATTTAACAAGATTGTTCTTAGATGGTAGCAGGTCATCTGTGGAACGTATTAAAAAACCCAACCTGAGTGGATCCATCTGCCAAATATCCTTCCAAGTAATAGATTTCTGCAGAGCCTCTTCCGAGTTTGTCCATTGGCCTTGTTGGGATTGTTGTACTCCTTTTACGAGTCTTTTGTTATCTTCTTCGTTTCTTACATTTTGGATGACCCTGTCTCGGCGATCTTTACCAGAAGTTTTTGACCACCATTGCCTTTCATTTATTCCTAACCCTTGTTTCTCTACTTGAGTGTATCCGGTGACTTCATTGAAAGCTAGATTGTCTTTAGCACTTGTTATTGTCTCTCTGACTTTCCATTTTCTCCCTGTTTTTAATGTGGGATTTAATGCTTTTATTGCTTTATCCTTGGATTCATCCAACATCATTTGAAGTCTGATTTTCCGAATTTATACTCCTCCACAATCGATTTAAATGGCAAATTTAGCTTTGCTTGTCTGCAGTACAAGGCAATATCAGGTAAACCTGGAGGCAAACCCAACTATTTTCGGATATATTTGTTTATTTTTCTTTCCATTGACTCAATTGTACTCATTTCAAATTTGTATACAAGTAGGGGCCATAGTAGCATTGGAATGAGTACATGCTCTAAGCATCATGCCTTGTATTTTCCATTTAGAGGGCAAAGATCTATCTTATGAAGATCTTCTTGTAATGATTTCGATGTTTCTTTTACTTGGTTGGTATCTTTTAAGCATTGATCGTATCACCGACCTAAACTTGTTGCTGCTTTTTCTGATACAGTAGGGATTCTTTGACCACCTACTACAAAATTTATGTTTTTATTTAACTTTCCTTTCCTAAGAGAACGACTTCTGGACTTGTTTGGTTTAAATTTCATTCTACACCAACTTATTCGCAAGATATTATTAGCTTAATATCTTGCGAATTGAACTTACTTTGGATGAGAGGATTGTAGTGTCATCCATGAACGCCTTCACTAGTGGCATTTGACAACCTCTACCAAGCACAACAACATCAGCCTTGTTGTTTGTCGCTTTGAGAATCAGCTGCATTGCTAGAACAAAAAGTATTAGTGACACTGTACATCCCATCGCAATTCTAACTTCAAATCTACTTAGCCGTATAGTCTTTTGCAGTGAAACGCATGAGAAAACCATCAAAATAAGTTCTAAACATAGTAGATATTTCCTCAGAAATATCTACTATGGTACATTTGTAATGGTACTTGTTTCATTTGGTGAGGTACTGATCCGTAGGCATTAGCTAAATTCAACCAAATGACATCCAAATCTTTTCTTTTAATTTTTGCTTTTTAACTGGCCTCCCAGATCATGTTTCCATTCTCTAAGCAACCAGCTATTCCTGGAACAACACCCTTCTGTACTGAAGTATCGATATACTCGTTATCAAGAAGGTATTTGGTCAACCTCGATGCCAAAACTGCGAAAAATATCTTTTCTTCTACATTGAGAAGCGAAATTGGCCGAAATTGACTGATGTCCTTGGAATTCTTTTCTTTATTTTAACATGTTATAAATTTTGAATAATAATAATAATAATAATAATAATAATAATAATAATAATAATATGTCATTTTTTCATCATATTTCGATTTCTGCTTTGGTCTCACTACCAACCAAGTCTGCGGGGAGACCTAAGGCAGGTCGTGGCGTGTTGTTATGACTCCATTTCATGTTTTTCTATCTTCCCTATCATCCCTAGCATTACATAGATAAAGTTTTCCTTAGTGTGTGGGCTTTACTTAATAACACAATTTTTTGTATATATCTTAAGCTGGGGTTTCCAGGGATTCTTTCAATATGTTGTCTTGTTCCATTTTTTATCATTCCAAGTGCACCTACTATCACTGGCACAACTCTTGTTTTCAATTTCCACATTTTTTCTATTTCAATTTCCAGGTCTTTATATTTTGACAGTTTTTCAAATTCCTTGATTGCTATGTTACAATCCGCTGGACAAGCCAAATCAATTAATAGACAAGTTTTCTCCTTCTGGTTTTTAACAATAATGTCTGGCCTGTTTGCTTCAATTTTTCTGTCTGTGTAGATGGTGTAATCCCATAGAATGGTTACATCTTCTATTTCTGTAACCGGTGCTGGGTGATGTTCATACCATTGTTTGTTTACAGCTTTTCCATAATGTTTGCACATTGCCCAATGTAAATATTGCCCAACTCTATCGTGGCGATTTTTATATTCATTTGGAGCAAGCACAGAACAGCCTGAGATTAGGTGGTCTATTGTTTCTTGGTGTTTATCACAAAACCTGCATTTTGGATCCATATTATTATGCATAATATTTGCCTGAAAGTTTCTAGTGAAAAGACTTTGGTCTTGTGCTGCAAGAATAAAACCTTCAGTTTCAGACTTTAATCCAGATGCGCGTAACCATCGATGAGTATTAACTTTGTCAACATTGGATTTACTGGCACGTTCTGGATATTGGCCATACAGAGGTTTGTCTTGCCAGCGCTGTTTCATCTGTTCAAGAGCTTTATCTTTGGCTTTCATTTTCATATTTTTTGCCGCAATAGTTGGTTATTGGCTTCTGTTTTGCTTTTCTACAGAATCTACTAACTGTAAATCTTGTTTGTATTTACTGGCTTCTTTTATTATTGAATATTTTTTCTTTCTTTCTTCATGTTGCCTTACTAATTGTATCATCCAATCCTTTGTTGTTTCTATGTATGTTAGTAAGCCAATAGTTGTTGTCTTGTATGACAATTCCAGCTGAATAAGACCTCTTCCACCTTCTTTACGGGGTATGTATAGACGGTCTACATCAGCCTTTGGATGATGCATCTTATGCTTAGAAAGAAGCTTTCTTGTTTTAGCATCCATTCGCCTGATGTCGTTTAGAGTTCAGTTTATTGCTATATTGGACAACTGGGATTGCAAGGCTATTAATGGCCATAACTCTGTTCTGAGAATTCAATTCAGTTTTAATATAATTTGTAGCCTTCTATAGTACTCTTTACGCACTATTTCTTTAATTTTTTTATGGTGAATGTTTTCACTCTCATTTACACCTAGGTATTTATAAGCTTCTTCTGGTTTCAATTCTTTTATTGTTACAGCAGGGTCTAAGCTAATGGAGGATGTTCCTTGTATTGATCCACGTAAAACTGTAGCTTTAGCACATTTATTCAAATTAAATTTAATTCCAATGTCTTCGCTGAAGCATTTTACAGTTTGCAGAAGACCTTCCAGCTCATTATCATTCTTAGCATATAACTTTAAGTCATCCATGTAAAATAGATGGCTTATTTTCTTTTGGCCTATTTTATAACCACATTCTGTCTTATTAAGTTGACTGGTTAGTGCTATTAATGATATGCAGAATAGTAAGGGAGACAAAGAATCACCTCGAAATATACCTCTTTTGATGTTTATTTCATCAGACTTATAGGTTCCATTTATATGATTGAGGTAAAGGGTTGTTTTCCATATAGACATGCACTGTTTGATGAAATTGATGATGACGGGCGATATCTTGTATATATTTAAAGTCTTTAAAATCCAGGGATGTGGCACACTATCGAATGCCTTTCGATAATCTATCCAGGCAGTACTAAGATTTTTCTTTGTACTCTAGCAGTTTTCCAGGATCATTTTGTTAATTAGCAATTGGTCTTTACATCCATAACAGTCACGTTTGCACCCTTTTTGTTCAAGTGGTATCATGTCATTTCTTTCTAAGAATAAATATGTCTGTTTTGTTAAAATAGATGTTAATAGTTTATATGTTGTCGGAAGACATGTAATTGGTCTGTAGTTTTTCGGGTTGTTTGTGTCACCATTCTTGGGTAGAAGAAATGTAATTCCTTTGGTCATCCATGCAGGAATTTTAGTGGGATCGTCAACCATTTCTTGAAGTTGTTTGGCTAGTTTTTTATGTGCTGTATTTAAATAATATAGCCAAAAGTTAGGAATTTTATCTATACCTGGGAATTTCCAATTGTGTGCTTTTTTTTTAGTGCAAATTTAACATCCTCTTCTGTAATTCCAGCCCTTGTCTGTTCTGGTTTATTTTTCATTCGATCTATCTCTTATTATTATTATTATTATTATTATTATTATTATTATTATTATTATTATTATAGATAGATAGATAGATAGATAGATAGATTATTACGGATTTTGTTGGATACAGTTTTCAATATTCTGACAATTTGGTGGGAGGTAGATCATACAGCGTTGAAAATAGCGCCATAAATCACTACAGAAAATTATTTTATATTTTGAAGAACGTCTAGAAATCTGATGTGTGAAGAACGAACAATTGTTATGTAAGGCAATTTTTTTGCTAATTTATTAAATTTTTCTCGTCTCCATAATTTTCATATTGAGGTAAATGCATTAGTAGAATTGTTTTGTCAGATGAACGGAGAATCCATTTTCCAGTAAATTTTTTGTAATAAAATATTCTGTTGAAAATCGATTCTTATCAGTGATTTTACTAAAAGATGTAGGTAAAATATTTATTCAAAGGAAAATTCATAGTGGTAGTAATAAAAAATAAAATTTAAGATCATTGAATTATGTAATGTAAAATTCTCAGTGATACTTACCCTGTCCTCAGACCTCAAATGGAACCACTATATTGAATCCATAGCAAAATCTACTGCTAAGAATGTTGGGTCACTATGTCGATCCAGGATGTTTTTTCCGACTGAATCCATCCTGCATATATACAAGTCAACCATCCGTCCGTGCATGGAGTACTGCTGCCATTTATGGTCAGGCGCCCCTGCCGTTCTCCTCAGTGTTCTTGACAGGCTCCAAAGGAGAGTCTGTAATGTGATAGGTACTGATCTGGCGGCTCGACTGCAGCCACTTCGCCACCGTCGAAATGTGGCCTCCCTTTGTCTGTTCTATAAATACTTTCATGGCTTCTGCTCGGACGAACTTAAGTCACTGGTGCCTTCTCAACAGGTGTTTACTCGTGCAACCAGACTGGCAACTGGGTCCCACCCATTCACAGTCAGGTTAGCCAAATGCAGACGACAATTCTACTCCTGCAGCTTTTTCTCTCGTACTTCCCGGCTGTGGAACTCGCTCCCATACTCTTGCTTTCCTGACGGCTACAACCTCCAAAAATTTAAATGCAAAGTCAATACTCATCTACTAACCACTGGACTCTAGCTCTCTCCCCACCTCTGTATAACCTTCCCTTTCTCTCCACCTATGTATCTGTCATCGCACCTGCTTTCTCAGCTTTCTATTGCTCCTTTCTAACTAGTTTGTACTCCTCACTCTTTTCTAATTAATCTTTTTACATTTATGTAGCCCCCTGCACATCAGTGGCATTTCTGCCTTGCTCGGGGTGAAATGATTAAAAAAAAAAAGAATTCAAACAATATTAGCTGACTTTTTAAGTAAAGTTTCCTGACACCGTCATGACTATAAAATATCTCACATAGATAAAAAAAAAAAATGTATTTGTGAGAGCGAAATTGTTTGTCATATTTTTCAAAAATCTTCATACGAATTTGTCAGCTATTCACCTCGATGGATTTTTCATTTAAATAATTCAAATCCTTTTTTACGGTTTTTTTCTAAAGAATCCATTGTTCTTCTTTTGCGGGTTCTCAAATAAATCGAAACTAAATTTCATGTTCATTTTATAATTCTTTTCACATAATACAAAAAAAAATTCTTTATCAAATTTTGCAGTAACATTTGAAAAGTAACACATTGCAAGTACTTGATACTCGTTTAATCAAGTCCTTAGAAAGAAAACAAATGAACATACTCGCTACACATTAATAAGTTTAAAGTTTTACGTAAATATTTTTCAGTCTTTGCTGGTGCAGTGGGCGCACTTCCTCTTGGTTGGTATGGACGTAAGTATATGAGCTATATTTTTTATTTTGGTTCCGATTCGAGAAGGTAAGTAAATTGAAAAAATGCGATTGTAAATATACCATAAAATCTTTTCCAAGAACGATAAGGATTAAATCGAAAAATAAAAGCAGAAGACACGGGGCATATACAGAACACGCATACATCCCCTAAAAGTACATATATAATTTTACGAAATAAATTAACTTTGACATATTTTTAATCTATTTGTTTAAACACTATTTTTAATGGATACTCGTATTTAAGTAGATACTCTGTTGTTGTTTTTTTCCGAATTAAACAATATATTCATATATCTACCGGCTTGAATAACCAAGAAATCTTGTTAGGAAAATATGCATCCTCTGGCAGGAGTCGAACCTGCGTCTCCTAAGCCTAGGGAAAACCCTCATTTAGAAACTTGTCTTAGACCGCTCGACCACAAACGATTTACAGTTAGACGCATATTTTCCTAACAAGGTTTCGCAATTATTCAGGCCGGCAGGTATTAAACAAATAGATTAAAAATAATCTTTAAAAAATTATATATATATGAATTTAAAAAAGGAAAGCTTATCATAGCCGTGGCCTTTCGTCATCGGAAAACTTTAGTAAGGCAAATGTAAGTATTCGGCAAAGATAAGATTTCCTGTTCTCTCTTTTTCTCTCTCTTTCTCCCCGCTCTCTCTCCTACTCGCGCGCGCACACACACATATATATATAATTTTCGAAGTCATCTACTATCTTGTTACTTTTTAATACATACGGTGTTTGAGCTTTAGACGATGATTCTGCGCAAAGGATCAGTGCGCTGAAAGAGTCCACTGTAAGCAGTTGTCTTGCAACAGAGAGGTATATATATTGACTTTGGTCAATTACAGAACTTTTGAAATGGTTGTATGAATGCTTCGATGTAGGCCATTTTGATGAGTTGCTGCTTATGTTGAACGTAACATGTCGGATGTACTTCGATATTAGTCCCGTTCTTTTACTGTTGATATAGCTAAATGCAAGCGCCATTTCTACCCTAACAGTTTTTTTTCTGGTACTTCTCACCTTTAGAACTCTCTTCCATTTTTTTTGCATCCCCGATAACTACAATCTTCAAAAAATTTAAATACAACGTCAATTGTCACCGTGTGTCTTCTTGAACCTCGTTCACCTTTTGTCCTTTCTTCAATACTCTCTATTCTGAAACTTCTCTTTCACGTTCACTCCCTGCGTACTAGTAGAATTACCGCCTTGCTTGGAACGAAAAAAGCTATGTGAATATTCCTTCAAGTGAACCCACGTTCTAAACAGCCACGTGGTACCGATGCCAAAATCAAAGCACTGTAAGTATTCATAGACTGCTCAGTTTCTATAGCACAAATAAGAAAAATATGACCGTGAAAATGTCAACACGGGCTGATCGGAATAGTTTATCTGGGCAAGTATGCGTGCCTCTCATCAGATTTCTACTTATTCCATAACACTGTTGCGCTTGCCCCCAGTATAAGAAGCCCAATATACTCATTATGACACCCAGTCTAATAAGGTTACACCAGGCACATTCATTACAGCTTGTCATGCGTCACAAAACCTGTCACCATATTAAAAGCGTGATATGATGATAAGTTTTGATAAAGGCAACAGATGCAGGTGGGGCCCAGTTAGAAATACCTTCATATCGAGTAAGTCAGTCTGCTCAAACAGTTTCCAATTGACAGTGTTCCAAAGTATCTAGGTGTGACACTTATATTGTATTGTCCGTCCTACACTTCAAGTTAAAAAAATAACAAAACGTTGATACCCGGTAATGATCCACCGTAGGTCAGCCGGTAGGGGACACGCCCTACTTAATAATTCTAATTATTATTGAAAAACTTGTCATGGATTTTACTTAAATGTTCTTTTTCTTTCTTAGGCGGATACTACCAAATAACATATCCAGCTTTGCCATATTTGGGGCAATTTCTTTTTTTTCAATCACAATCCATACATAAAACGTAAGTTTTGTATTTTCTTTTTATTCTCTAGTTAATTTGTCGCCCCACTATTTATAAATATGGAATGACGAAAACAAAATCTGCACTTTGTAATATACGTAATATGCACGTATGTCCTTATGGATGTTTATATGTGTTTATAAATAGGCACACACAAAGTGCATATGTACCATGTTATGTATGTACAGTGTTATTTTTTTCATTCGAGTGTGCATGCAGTCGCGCATATATGCATCTAAATATAGATCCTGATGAAACCGAAAAGGTCGAAACCATGGTAGCGTAACCGGCTGACCTTCCCTACCTAAATATTTAAATGTTCTATATGTTTAATCTTCATTTCCTTCAAACATGTATTGAGCACTTTCTTATACAAGTGTTTACTGGTCTAATTTACATCTGATCTATAGCTATTCTGTATCTAAACATATGTATGTATAAATGAATGTGTCTTCTGTTGCACTGACATCCATTTGTCGTGAAAGGTGATATAGGCTACGGAAATCTTGAACTGCCCATACGCGCGCGCGCAAACACACACACACACACACACACACACACACACACACACACACACACACACACAGGTTCGTGTGAATAAATGGCGGTGTAATGGTTAGCGTCTCGGAATAAGAAATCGCGGTGCAAAATTTAAATTTCGGTCGAGTTTGCTACATTCACTCTCGCACAAATAACCTTGGAAAAGAGCTATGCATTTATTTCTTCTCTCAATTACGATTTAAATAACAGACTTCTCTTTGGTTGGCTACCAGTCTAGGAGAAGGACAACTTTGAATTCAAAACGTAAGAACTGTTGAGAGTAGGGGTCGGTAACCCTCGACCCTTGTGCCACATCCGGCCCGCGAAGAAGTTTTGTTCGGCTCTCCAATTTAACACCTCGACACTAATTATCTAATTAATTTGCTGAGAAAGTGTCAGAGAAATTATCAGTTAGTGTTCAGCGACTTGCCATGCCACGATTTTTTTAAAATCAAAATTTAATTTCAAATCCACTGATGTCTTTATTAAGAAATATATTTTGGCAAGCGAAAAATATAAAAGTCTATTGAATAATGCGAAAATGATGGTATCATTATTTGGAAGAAGATATACTAGAGAACAACCTTTTTACGAAAAAGAAATATATTAAAAATCGTTTAAAACAAGGTTGGGTGATGACCACTTGGATAAAGTTTTTGTTCCTGTCATCAACAAATACATCAACTGATGTGGAGAAGTTGTCGAACAATAAAGAGAAACAAATGTCTTATTAAATAATTCGCCATTTCTAAATGTATTTTGTTGTTGCAAGGAATTTGCATATTTTGTTGATCGTGTTAGTTGCTATCCTGTTAGTCTTGCAATAAAATAAAGAAAATTGTTTAAATAATATAACATTAACTTCATTGTTATTTCTTTAAACATCAAGACGAATGCGAACTTCTTGACGGAGCGGTCTGAAGTTGAGAGAAATTATTACAGTACATTTGATATCATGGCTCTCCTTCGAGACTTTGCATAGCTGTCTGGCCCGCTCTCTCCAAAAGGTTGCCGACCCCTGAGAGACTTTGGGGTACAGTATGCACCAGTTCTCTGTTGAAAAGTGTGACTTGTTCTTTACAAGTTTTAACCGTTATCTGTAGGTAATCTGACGACTCCGTTCTGTGTTGTTAGAATCGGCAAGAGAATCCTGACATGTATATATTTTTGTATTCATCAATATGTAATATCTGTATTTTATGCGTGTTTTATGCATGTATGTAAGCAAAACACGTTATTTTTTGTATAATTGTGCGTTAATTGCCTACATCAGTCCTGTAAGACAATTTAACGTGGTCCGTGAATGGTTTTAAAAATAATAATCATTTTTAGCATTCATCAGAATAAGTTCGGTGACTGACCGCGTACCAAAAATTCAGTTTTGTGGAAGCATGAATTTATTCAAACACCATTTCACTATCTTTGTACCTAAAATATCTTTTTAACTCTCTTTAGAAAAAGAAATTTGTTCGCCATCCCTCTCTCTAGATATGTTTCTATCTCATTCATACTCAGTAATTTTTTCTGAAAATTTACTCTTGCGGTCTGCAGTTAATTTTCTGCAACCAATACGACCCTTCACATTTTTTTATTAGGACCTTGATCAAGTTCTCGCTGTTTCTTAATAGATGGCATTCCAAGAACTGCGTGCGTGTAGTTTCAGTTCGTAACGCATAAGTAGTATAAGCAAGCTCGAAATTCAGTGTATATCATTTCGCTGAAGTGTAAACAATTTTGTTATTAAAAATGTCGGATAAAGCGTTAAACATGTCGAATTTCGTGCCAAAGAAAATGTATTTGAGGAGAATTTTACTGTACTACTTTATTCAAAAAGAAAAAAATCTGCAGGTGAAGCACAGAATTTTTATTGAGATTTAAGGAGACCATGCTCTGTCGGAAACAAGATGCAGAGGTTGATTAAGACGTTTCAAAAAGAAAAAAAGTTTGAAGACAAATAATTGGAGGCATTGCTTCATGAAGACTTGACATAATGATTCTGCAAGCTGAACTTGTAGAATTATTATGAGTTGATTGCACAACAGTTTCGAAACGTTTGAAAGCATTAAGAATGATTCAAAAGCAAGGACATTGGGTGCCATACGGGTTGAAACCGAGAAACGTTGAACGGCGTCTTGTCACATGTGAACAGCTGCTTCAACGGCAGAAAAGGAAAGTGTCTTTTTCATCGTATCGTGACCGGAGATAAAAAGTGGATACACTACAATCCTTAAGTGTAGAAGATCGTGAGGTAAGCCCAGCTATGCATCAACAAAGTCGGATATCCATGGTACGAAGTTTCTGCTCTGCATTTGGTGGGATCAACTGGGTGAGTTGATCAAACCGACCGAAGCCATCACGGGAGATCGTTATCGACTACATTTGATGCATTTTAACCGATCATTGAAGAAAAAGGCCGCCGTTTGAGCAGAGACACGACAAAGGGATTCTGCAATATGACAATGCTAGACCACATGTTGCAAAATAGGTGAAAACCTACTTGGAAAAGCTTAAATGGCAAGTTCTACCCTACCCTTCCTATTCACTAGACATTGGCCCGTTCGATTATCACTTGTTCAGATAGATGGTACATGGCCTGTATGAGCATCACTTTCATTCTTATGAAAATGACAAAACATTAGTCAACACGTGGTTAGCCTCAAAAGACGTGTCGTTTTACAAATGCTGCCAAAGAGATGAGAAAAAGTAATGGCTGGCAATGGACAATACTTTCAATAACTTTTTTACTTATTTTTGTAAATAAAACATTACTTTTCATGAAAAACCAACGAGAACTTATTCAAGGTCCGAATACTTGTGCAAACGTAGCCAACATAAATCAGGTCGATTCGAGGGAATTTCTATTAGGATTGTTATTATACGATAACTACAGCAGACAGGTGCGTCGTCACCATGATGACCTGGAGAGCATTTCTCACCCAAAATCATTTACCTAACCTTTTTGAAAATGATGTGAATTAATTTTAGTGTGAAAATTCTTACTCTCGGTCCTGTTATTTAAAGGTCACCTCCACTCAAAACACTTTTAAAACGAGCCTGCCTGCTAATTCAAGTCAATGGGCAGTTTTTCGAAAATAAAAAGATAGCTTCATCTCGAAAGAAAGTTAGTGAAATGGTTAGTTCAAAGAGAAAAATGAATTATCATGAACAATACATTGAATCAATGTAGCAAATACGCAAGAACCTAGCCACGCACACATTTCTATAAATCTAGTAATATGTTTGGTCCAAATATAAGTTCAGTCAGTTAAGTGCCATACGTGATACACGCTTGGGCGATCATGTCTAGAAAGAGACATGACTGACTGGGCAAAAGATTATCCCGCAGTAGGTTGCCATTACTTTCTGTGGTAGACTGGTTCCCAGCCAAGGCTATAGAACCCAATCTGTCCCCTTATTTAACCCATAACTGGAGGGAAGAGACGTATTAATAACTTTCCCAAGGGTGTTTGCACGTAATTGAATGTAAGGAATTCCACTCGGTTCCTCGATTTCTCGTTCCGAGCCGATATCTACTGCACCACAAGTTATAATGCCTAAATGATGCGCTAAATCAAAGTACGGGCATGCAGAAAACCAGCGCATGCGTAACTCTACTTATTTCTAGACGTATGCTTCTATATGCTTGTATGCATATGCGCATATGAATGTACTCATATTTGTAGGCTTACAGGTAGTTATCAATTAATAAAACTTACCAATGTTGTCAGTTTCCAGAGACAATATGAACGAAAATGAGGAATACAAGAAATCTGATAACATTATCAAGAAGATAAAATAAGATCAACATAAAAAAACATTGCTGGAAAGAAATGACTAAAAATGCCGACGGCGCTTTCTCATGGGCGCTACCATTTTTGTTTTGATCGGATACTCTGCAATAGAAATTAAACTAAACGACATCCCCAACTCGCAAAGCAATGATATATTGTATGCCCATTGCATGTCTACACTGGTTTAGAAATTGCACTCGTAGTAGGTTGTTCATAACACAAACGCTAAGGACTGACATTTCACGATGTCTTGAAAACTTCGACAGCAGGCAATATATATTTCGTAAGGACATATAAGTATCTCCACAGCAGCGGAAGTGTTAACTACTGCTTCATAGCGAGACGCCCAAGATGGGTATTGCGCCTTGCATACGCTCGACGGCATTTGTGTTCAATAAGAATTATGTATTTTTTAAAAATTTTCTCAAAGAGAATATTAAATCCTTTCTTTTTCTAATGTTCTCTAGTGTTGTCTTTTAAGTTTTCAGTCTATTATTTATTTTATTCCTAAACAGTAAATCCATATCCAAGAGCCGTCGATCCGATTCTGCCGGATAGAATTTGGACTGAAATACCGGACATTCCGTCGCCGATTCTAAACCGTAATAAGAAGACTAACTGGCTGCTGAGTGTAATGAAATGGCCTGGATGGGAATCCGTTATTAATGACGAAAATACGAAAAAAAAGTGGAACGAGTTGGTTTATAATATCAGTAGCATTACTGATATCAATAACTCGAAATGGTCGAAACAGCTTCGCACATGGCTCACTAAGGAAAAGGTTCTATTTTCGAAAGTAAGTTGTGTAAACTAAAAACTATATATATAGTTATCAGAGAAGACAGCCCGATATCAAAGATATATTGCTAATAGATATAGACTGTGTGGACATAGTAATCAAAACTGCAGAGTTACTATCATTTTCACGTTTCAGCCCTGACCTGAATAGATAAATAAATTTGCATGTGTGTATCTAGGTTCATCACAAACTATAAGTGCAAAAAACCCTCATTTTTGCACAACAAATATCTTTAATTCAGTATAATCATTCTTTTTCGTGCATTTAATTCACTAGTGAGTTTTAATTACAAAGGAAGTAAAACTTAGTAGTTAGAGAGTTGCCATTGAATAGGTCCATTGACAGTACATTTACAATTATAATGTTAGAGTCAAAACTATAAAAATATTTGTTGAAAGCTCGCGTTATTTACTCAGAATGTTTAATCAAACTCGTGAAAGGGAAATAAAAAGTATTCAATTTGCAGACACGCTGCTAATTGATGAGAACAATACAGGCAATCATTATCTACCACAACATCTTCATTCCGGAAGACTAATTATGGTATCGTTGGCGAACTGGATTCAATGAAGTCAAGGATAAGTCTTGTACCAAACGTAGCCAGGCTTAGTATAAATTTAGAAGGATAAACAGAGTTAATGAAATGAAAATTAGTCAGGAATTATTCTGCCGTGACAGTAAATCATCTTCCTGTTGAATGAATAGTAGCAGAAAAAAGTTGAACAAAGTTCTGAACGTACATGACGCTGTTTAACGTTCTCTTTAAACATCAAATTTGAGAGGACGTTTGTAACTTCAAATACTATGATGTGTGGAGTTGGGTTTGTCTTGAGTGAATACAGTTTAAATGTTGTTGTGTACAAGTTATACATCGCACACGTAAGCGACCTTCACTTGCATGAAGGCAATATCTGATCTCATCATTGAACACTCCAGAATGCTATTCATCACTCCAGCTGACGTACATGACGATGCTCTAGTGTAAGTAAATAATTGGCTAGAAGTACGCCAGTCCGTTTAAGATGCAATTAAACAATTCCCAATAGTCTGTGTTGATATTCCTAGGGATATATTTGTCCCGATCTGTACTGCGGACACCGTGCAGTCGACCAGACCTTAGAATTTGTTAATCTTGACGTCTATGCCACGTAATCTTCCAGTGGTTGGCGTGAGTAGGAATATTCATCTGACTATTGTTGCAACTTTTGAAGCACCATCAATGCGTCAAGTTCAACATGAGTTGCATTTCTCTGTAAAAACCCTCCAGCTTCTTAAAGATCCGCCATCAGATCTCCCTCAGATGTCTTTACTTTTATTCAAATAATAGTATGACTCATATGCACTGAGTCCTTTCACTACATTAAACCATCTTAAGCTCATCTAAGGCGCACTGACCTGGCTGAAGATGACCGATAGCATTGGAATTTTTATCAAAATATAGACTACCCATTAATATGAACATACTATTAGTAGATCAAAATCAGCATCTTTCTTCAGGGAATATTAATTTTATTTTCCTTGGAGGATAATGATCAGTTTCGTTAAAGATTATCGAATCAACCTGATTTTATACTTTAATCAAGTAGAAATCTAAATTTCGTTGTAAAGAATTTTGGATAGACATAACATATTCCTCGACTTATACACAGATGTTGGATTAAGTAAGGTTTGGCATAACGCCAAATTCGTAGAGTAACAAATCTTAAAACTGCACATTAGGCAATTTTAATGTTTAAAATATTAAATTGGGTCAGATAATCAATGTAGAATAAAAAAATTAAAAAGTGCGGATAATTATTTTTCATATTTTATTGTTTATTTCTAACATTATCATAACTTTAATGAAATATTTATATATACTTGTATTGATCTCTCTCTCTCTCTCTCTCTTTCTATATATATATATATATATATATATATATATATATTGTTCTCTCAGACACATATATATAAAAAAAACATGCGAGGAAGAGAAAGCGAGTGATATCTAGCGATAAAGAGTACAGTGCGTGGTGTTCTGACAGGTCAGTCAGTTAAGTGCCATACGTGATACACGCTTGGGCGATCATCTCGAAAGAGACATGACTGACTGGGCAGAAGATTTTTCCGCAGTAGGTTGCCATTACTTTCTGCTGTAGACTGGTTGCCAACCAAGGCTATAGAACTCAATCTGTCCTGTTATTTGACCCATAGCTGGAGGGAAGAGACGGATTAATATCTTTCTTAAGGGTATATGCGCGTAAGTGAATGCAACGAATTTAACTGGAATTTGAACGCGGCTCTCCAATTTCTCGTTCTGAGTCGATATCCACTGTATCACAACGTACATTCTGACAGGTAACAATGCGAAAAAGGGAATTGGTAAGCCGAATTCGAATTTCCGTGTTATAAAGGAATGTGTACACCTTATTAATTTGTAAGTATTTAATGTTGCAATACACCTGATATTACCGTTGTACAATGCCAAACAACCACTCGATATACAGGGTTACTAATTTGGGTTCTCTCCTTTTTCTATGATAATGGACTCGACTTATACTCCTGCCATAGAGACATCGTATGAGATCCGTAAGTTACCGAACGATACCGAAGTTTCATAGAGAATGTCATAGTAACTCTGAGCTCCACTCAGTCAGAATAGTATTAGACAGCATCCGTCAGTCCCATACTAATTCCAGCACAGCCTCACTTCAAAGACTTGTATATACATATTCCTTACTAATCGTATTCCTGGATTACTAACCTGCGTTCAAGTTCGTATCTTTACGTTTAATATAACTTATTTTTCCATCTTCAAAATCTGTTTTGTTGTTCATTATTTTGTGCGGTTCTTCAACCGGAATTCATAACAACTTGGCGACGAAGATTCGAACTCGTATACACAACAACTTAGCGATAAAGGATTCGAACTTAACGACGAAGGATTCGAATTCAAGTCGAACACAACAACTTGTCGACAAAAATTCGAGAGTCACGACAAAACTCGAAAGAACTCATAAAGAACAACGAAAAAACATATTGTTGCACTAATCGATCACAAACATTTTGGTGATACTATTGCAGAAATTAAAAAGAAATTCTACTTGTATAACAAATTTGGAACGAAAAGAGATAGAAAGAAAAATTTGTAAAAAGGTATTTGAAAGTCAATATTTTTCCTCCTCAAGCTAGTTACAGCAGGAAAAAATTTTTTCACAAAATTTTTTACAAGATTAAATGCAAAAAAGCAACGGTAAAACAGTGAAATCAAAGCAGCAAACCATGGATGACTTTCAAAAAGGAATACGAGAAATTATAAAAAGAAGTGAAGAGAGATAATTAAAATTCGAGAAAAAACAAATAGAAGCACAAATGAAATTAGAGAAAAACAAATGGAAATTCAAAGAATAAATGAAGAAAGACAAATGGAAATTCAAAGAATAAATGAAGAAAGACAATTACAACTTCAAGAATTATTACTAAAATTGACAGCCAATACACAAGAAAGGAACATCGAAAAAGAGGCTACGTTTTCCCAAGACGTCATTTGGAATGCTATGGAAACATTTAAGTGCTCTCTTGATGATGACAAACATTTTGGGGACTATTACAGACGCTATGAAGACATTTTTAACATTGATTGTCAAAATGGACAGAAAAGAAAAAGTTAAGACTATTGCTCAGGAAATTAGGAACGGAGGAGTATACAAAATTTGTGGACTATATCCTGCCAAAGAGACAAACGACTTAACGTTTGACGAAGCAGTTATATTTCAGTCGGCAGATTTCACTTTTTCACAAAAAGTGGAAAGGCTTCAATCTCGTAAAAAACGAAAATGAGGACTATTCGACGTTCGCCGCAATCGTTAACAAACATTGAGATGACTTTAAATTGGCAGAATGAACTCCGGACAACTTTAAATGTTTTATATTTGTACAAGAATTAGTCGCAGCTAAGATATTGAGGAATCGGGAGTAGCACATATACGTAAGTTAAACAAACATTTTACGTTTTTCAACTTCCCCAAAAGTAAAACAAGAATTTAATGACAAAATTACAAGATATAAGGCTAGTGACAGAAATCATATAAAAAATAAGCCTCCCCCATCTGCATGTTACAGATGTGGTGGATTCCACTGAAATAGAGAGTGTTGGTTCAAGTACAAGAACTGTTTAGCTTGTGGAAAAATTGGACATAAGGCAGCTGTATGCAGAAATAAAAAACACTCTATTAGGGTAAGAACTACTAGAGTGAACTACGAAGACAAACAAAACACAAGGAAATATGTAGAACTTGAAATATTAAATAAGAAGATCAAACTACAATTAGATTCAGGGTTGGATCTAACGATAACTAACCTACAAACATGGAGGAAACTGAATAGGTCGACCATGATGCATCCACAAAAAATTGCTAAGTCTGTCACAGGAAAACGGATCAAATTTGAAGGTGAAATAATCGTAAATGTGAAATTCCATGGAAAAACGAAAAAATTAAAAATATACGTCATGAAAGACATAGGAAATTTGGTGGGCACAGATTGAATGCAAAGGTTTGATGTATGGGATTTACCCATTAGCTTATTTTGTAAGAAAATAGAGTGCAAGCCGTCAGAAGCTACGAAATTGAAAGAAGAATTACACAATCAATTTCCCGAAGTATTCCCAAGCGGTTTAGGACGATGTAACAAAATCGCAGCAAAAATCGAGCTAAAGCAGAATGTTCGGCCATTTATTTAAGAAAAAGCGAAACGTATCTTTTGCAACCATAGACAAAATAGATAAAGAGCTAGATAGATTAGAACTGGGATCCTTTCAAATTAGAATTCAGTGAATGGACGGTACCAGTGGTATACGTAAAGAAAAAATCGGTAAAAACGTGTTTGCGCAGATTTCTCGACTGGATTAAACAACGCTATCAAAGATTATCACTACTCAATGCGAAGCCCGGAGGAAATATTTACCAAGCATAACGGTGGTAAGGTATTTTTGAAAATTGATTTAAGCGAAGCTTATCTTCAAATTCCAGTAAAAGAAGAAAGTACAAATATATTATGTAAAAACACTCACAAAGGACTTTACAAATTCAACAGATTGCCATTTGGAATAAAAGTAGCTCCGTCAATCTTTCAACAGACAATGGGACAGAACTTTACTACTGCTTATTTAGGTGACATTCTAATCAAAAGCGATAATGTGGAAGAACACGCGACGCATATTAAAGAGCGACTCAAGCTCACACGGCGTGGGAGCTTGTATATTACAGAAGATGCAGGATGAAACAATCGCCATGACTCGCTTTCACAGATACATATATAGAAGAGATTTTACTCTTCCAACGGACCATAAACCTCTTCTTACCATATTTGGATCGAAAAAAGAACTACCAGTTTACGCCGCCAACAGACTCCTGAGGTGGGGAATGATATTACTAAACTATAATTTCAAATTAGAGTTCCTACCGTCGAAGAAAATTGGTCATGCGGATGGATTATCCAGATTGGTACCTACGAAATGCGAACCTCTGGAAGACTCTGCAGTAGCAGCTTTGAGAGCCGAAAACGAAATTAGTAAAGTTCTAAGCAATACGGTAAGGGAATTACCAGTGACACTGTTAG
This sequence comes from Ascarosepion bandense, assembly GCA_037127315.1. Lineage (NCBI taxonomy): Eukaryota > Metazoa > Mollusca > Cephalopoda > Sepiida > Sepiidae > Ascarosepion > Ascarosepion bandense. Next base: position 2,004,751 of record JBBBDQ010000183.1, read on the forward strand.
AAATAAGAAGAGAAGCGGAAATGGACGAATTCATAAGAAGCACAAAGTAAAAAATAGAAGAGAAAAGAAAGGAATTTAGCAGACAGTTTTTCAATTTGCGATAATGTCCTACTTTATAATGAGTGAGTGGTATTACCAAAATCGTTACAAAGAAGAATTTTGAAGGATTTTCATTTAGGACACCCAGGAAAAAAACGGCATGAAAGCGCTAATGAGAAGTTTCGTGTACTGGCCTAACATGGAATATTACGCAGATGCTGGAAAAATGTAAAGGCTGCACGGCGGCAGCAAAGGCACCACCTATTATACAGAAACCATGGCCTGAGGTGGACAAACCTTGGTCGAGAGTCCATGCAGGACCTATTGATGGGTACTACTACTTCATAACGGTAGATAGTTTTAGCAAGTGGCCAGAAATCTTCAGGTATAAAAACCCTACAACGGAAAATACCATAAACTGTTTACACGAATTATTCGCAAGATTTGGCGTAGTAGATTGCCTTGTAATGGTACTAAATTTACCTCGAGCGACTTACCAAGTAAAACACATAAAAATAGAACCTTATAATCCACGGTCTAACGGTCAAACCGGAAGTTTTGTGGATACTCTAAAGAGAGCATTGAAAAAAGCAGGTGACGTACCAAGGGTTATACAACAGTTCTTACAACGGAAACACACCATCTGGTCTTTCACCAGCAGATGTGATGTTTGCCCGCAAAATACGGTCTGTTTTCCATAAATTGTTATCCAGAAAAATAAAAATCGGCATACACCAATAGTGCCGAAAAGATCCTTTAAACCTGGTCAACGAGTCTATTTCAGAATGTTCAAAAGTAATATGGCATACTGGGAACCAGGAAATAATAAACAAACTGGAACAAGTTATGTACACAATACAATGAAAAAAATTTACCCACAGGAGACACATAAACTAAATACAGAAAAGAAGGATAGAGGAGCCAAGCTTCAGAAAACGATAACGCGATGAAAGAAATCTTTGAAGCTTTTGAAATTCAAAGACCACAAATAGAGACAGAAATTAGAAGATCACGAAAATTTACGGAACCGCTAATCATAGACCACAAGAGAAAAAAATATTAATTCCCCCCAAAAAAGAAGCTAGGGATGGGGTGTTGTGGGATCTCCCCTTTTTCTATGATAATGGACTCGACTTGAGTATACATAAACTACTGCCATAGAGATGTCGTATGAGATCCGTAAGTTACCGAACGATACCAAAGTTTCACAGAGAATACCGCGTCAATAGTCATATTAACTCTGAGCTCCACTCAGTCAGAATAGTATTACTCACAGCACGCGCCAGTCCCATACTAATTCCAGCACGGTTTTATATATTCATTACTAATCGTATTCCTGGATTACTAACTTGCGTTCAAATTTGTACCTTTACGTTTAATATAACTTATTTTTCTATCTCCAATATCTGTTTTGTTGTTCATTATTTTGTGCGGTTCCTCACCCGGAATCCACATCAGTTACACAAGTAAAAGGCTTTAGAATGAACTGGGAACCCAATCCTAAACAGGAAACAAGCGATAAACTTTCTATCCCTGGACGATAGGCGAATCTATCTAACTCATATTGAAAAAAGAAAAAGTAATTCAATAGTAAATAAAAGTTCAGAGTTTTAGACGGAGACGTTAGAAATATACAGTTGTAGTAGTCTTTAGAAGGAACCGAAAACCAAATCCTACCTAAATTGTAAGTAAGCGATAGACCTCTACTCTTGTTCAAAAGATCGAAGAGGTTTGTGAACCGGGTGATAGGTGAATCTATCTAATCCTATTGATAATAGTTCCAGTATTACTGCAGTAGAATGTATCACTACTTAAATATTAGGCTGACGTTATCCATTACTTTTTCATATAAAAAAAGAAGAGAATGTAAAGATTAGTTAAAAATTGCACATAGTGGTCGTAAGTTTAATCCCGGGGTCGGACAATTAAATCCATATATTCTGGTTGAAAGGAATAGGCAGACGTAAGACACAGGCAAGTTAAAAACGGGAAAAAGTAGGTGCAAATAGTAAAAGAGTTAATGAATAGGTGATAATCCTATAACAGGCAGCGAAGGATGGATAATCTAGCCCCATTGGTTTTTAAATAAATGTTTGGGCTAGAAATTCCAAGAACGTTGCTAAAAGCGACAAGCAACTGAAAACAAGTGGAGCGTATAGAGGTCGAAACATGGTGACCATAACAACCAAGACAAGAACAACTGTTTAAATAAATTAGCAAATAATAATGATAATTCTTCATCTCATAAATTAAGACAGAAAAAGTATTATGAACTTAGACGTAAAAAGAATGATGTCATTAAACGATAATTTATGTGCGTCTAATTTTTTTTCTTCAGTTATGATGATTTGTACTTAATGACGATATTTCCTCAGTGTTTGTTCTGTCTTTCAGGTTTATGGTTTTATGAATCAACATTCGGAGTGGGAAGAGAACATCAAAATCTGGCTTAACTTCACGTATGTTCCTGTGGAATATGCCGATAAATTTAAGGAATGGGTGAAGAGTTTCATCAATGGTGAAAACGAAAACGAATTACCTGGTGAGGCTTTATCCTTATATATATATATATATATATATATATGCATCCACACTATCACAGACACACATATATGCGTGTATGTATTTGTGTGTGTTTTTTGTGCTTATATATATATATATATATATATATATATATATATATATATAATTGTGTATGTATATGTATATTTTATTTTATATATCCGCGCTTTGAATACATTCGACAGTTGAACATTCGTTTTCAAGGTTTATGTTTTGTGTATGCTTATGTAACTGCTTTTGGTTTCCTTAATTCTGGCGTTTCGTTGTATTCCGTTATATATATATTTATATATATCGTTATGATGTCTTAACTCATCGGGGCTGGGCTATTTTTGACGTTGTATCTTTTTTTCTAATTCATATAGAGCTTGGTGTGATTAGAAATATTTTGGGAGTGGTCTTATTTGCAAATGATTGGTTTTCTTATTCAAATCTTGTTAAAAAACAACAATCTTGGCGCTTAACCTTATCACAACTCAATACTATTCAATCTCCAGGAGTAAAGAAAAAAATATCCCCAGTCAAGCACTTTTGCAGAAAGTTATCTTTATACAGCCACTTTCTAGCAACCTTCAACCAACCAAAACCTGCTGCTACAACTATAAAATAACTACCACACACCAACATGGAGCAACTATAATTTAATTTTTCACTAAAAACATACCAGCAGCAAACATGCACAACTACAAAATCAGATTCACTGAAAAAATAGAACATTTCATAAAACGCATAAGATGGAAAGTATTTTACTTCCTCAATAAAGAAACAACAACAACGACTTTGAATTCACATCAGCAAAATGCCCACCACAACAGAGCAAAATTATCGCATTTGAAAACGACATAATAAACATAAGAAACAAACTAGAAACAAAAAAATAAACAATAATTTCTAAAACCAACTAGAAAAAGACAAAGAAATTATAAACAATTAAAAAAACGATATAAACAAGCTGATAACTCAAGAAAAATCTATAAAAGGAAACTAACAACTACATAACACTAGTTGAAAACGAAATTACCAAGTTTTATATAACCATCAACAATAGTACGGAAAACAATATAAACAAGGAAGAAAAATCATAGCCGCCAAACAAAAACTGAACAACAGAATTAAACAACTACCAAGAGTAGAACTATTCATTAAAAAGTCCAGAAAGACAACTTCTTAGACGAATCATCTTGTAGACTAATAAACCCCACAAAATCTAACATCACAAAAATAAGTAGTAAACAAATAGTAGAAGAAATATGTTCAAAAACAAGGCGTACACTAAAAATAAACCAATGGAAAAAAAAAACAATCAATTGCTTCAACACCAACAAAATAGAATGCCCATACATACGATTAAACATAAAAGATTTTTATCCATATATCAACGAACACACGTTAAATAACGCACTAAACTTGACAAAACAATATATAAACATCCCAAAAGAAGACCTTAACATTATCAAACACTGCAAAAAGTTCATATTATACCATAACAACAAAATATGGCTAAAAAATGCGATACCATTAACAACAATACCAACAAAGACTACAATGGGAAGCTACGACGGCGCTGAAATATGCGAAATTATAGGTATATACGTCATCAACAAAAATTATCAACAAAAGTACAAGTTTATAGAGACGACGGTACTGCAGCGGTAGAACTACGGAAACTATAAGAAAACAAAGTATAAAAATTTTCAACACTCTAGGATTCGCAATTGACATACAAACAAATCTAAAAATAGTAAACTTCTTAGACATAATACTCAACTTAAACGACAATATATATAAACTATACAGAAAAGAAAACAACAGCCCCATATATATCAACAAAAATTCCAATAACCCTCCAAATATATTCAAACACAAACCTATATCTATAAATAAAAGGCTCTCTACGAACTCCAGTAACATAAAAATATTCAACGAAAATAAAAAAAAACATACAACTCAGTATTTAGAAGCATCGGCTACTCAAATAAACTCGAATATATAAAACGAAGATAAACCACACAAAAACAATAAAATAAGAAACATAATCTAGTTCAACCCACCTTACAACAACAATATTAAACAAAAATAGGAAAAATATTTTTCAACATCAGAGAAAAACACTTCGCTAAATACAACTATCAAAAGTCATCAACAAAAACAGTTAAAATCAGTTACAGCTGCATGGAAAGCATGGAGAAAATAATAACCAAACACGACAAGAAAATGCTCGATAAAACCATGTTATAGTGGATCATTCTGCCATCCCCGAGAATAGAATGCTCTACGTTATAAAAGACGGTAACGAGCAGTACGAAGGGAGAAAAAGTCTTAGGCATTCGCCTGACTTTTCTATAACACTGTCAGCTCTCTGTCTTCGGGTATAGGGCGCTCTCTGCTTCCGAGCAGAGAGCACAAATCCAGTCGTGGTTCCGCCGAAGGGTAGAAGCACGACTGGTGAAAAATAGACAGACATTTTTGGCCCGGCTATATGGCCGGGAATACCCACTATAAAATGACCATGTGTCACATCTGGCCTTGCGTGGGAAGGCTAGTAAATACGAAAAAGTCTCAGGCTTTTTTTGACTTATTGTACACAAGTTACGTGTGGAATCTTTGTTACTCGGATTTTTGTCAGCTGTGTATACGTCATTTTGTCAACATTGTTTTGTTTGTCTTTGTTGCTCGTCTATTTGATTTTTGGACTTTAGTGAAATTTTTTGTTTTGTGAGGGGGGACAAGTCCAATTATGACTTCGTCTCCCTAGCCGTCTACTTCTTCGGCAGTTGTGCCAACGGTGACTCCTTCACCGTCAGTGTGGAAGAATACCTCCGCAAAAAGGGATTCTAACTATTATTTGCAAATGGAAGAAAAGTACAAAGAGTACTTTAACGAAAAAGAGCTGATTGTAATTCCCGAAGTTGGAAAGGAGATGGCAACAAGGACAATTTCCCTTGCTGACCTCAGACCCGAAAACACGAAAGTTTGTGGGCATTAACAGGGAAAGTATGGAGGAGATCCTGAAGAGCCTAGCTAGGAGATTCCGTGCTATATGGGATGTCCTCCTTGGCACTGAGGAGAAAGCGAAAAAACTAGCGGGCACATGTCTACAGACTAAAGGAGTACGGTTCCAGACAGAATATATGGGAACAAGACGCACCCATATAATGATCCACGGAGTGCCACTAGAGATTGGCTGCGACCATGTGGGAGCCTTTTTGACTCAGTTTGGCGCGGTCGAGGAGATGAATAGAGTAGTCAGCAAGGCTGGAGTTGCCACCGAGGATATTAGTGCTTATGTCATTGTGGACAGGGTAATTTTTTTTCGGGTGCCCGACATCCTCCTATGTGGTGGAAGAAAGCTGTTTGTTGCAGTGGAGGGGCGTAGGCTGCATTGTTGGCTTTGTGGGATGGCAAGCCATTTGGCCAAAATGTGCCCCTCAAAGAAACAAGACGCGGATAAACAAACACCAGCAACAGCGGTGACACTGGCAACACCACCGGTGGATAAAAATAATGTTCCACCTGGAAAAAAGGTTGACCAAAAAGCCGATCAAACATCGAAAGAATGGACGGAAGTTGTGAAAAAGGGGAAGAAAGTGGCTCCCCCTTCTCAACCTGAGAAACTTCCGCCCCCCACCAAGGTGAAGCCTCAAAAAGAGCAGCAGAAATATCATCATCAACAACAACAAAGACAAGAACAGCAAGGAAAGCAGCAGCAGCAACAACAACAACAGCAACAAGAAAAGAGTACGGAGGAACAGATGGTGGTGAAGGAGATGCCTTCCCCACGCGCATCATCGTTAAAGAGAGGAAGGGGGAGGATGACTTCTTCAAAGTATTCATCAAAAAAGGAAAGAAGGAAATAGCAGAATGTGACAGGGCGGAACGGGTCATGGTTGCTGCCAGGGCCCAATCCGCTCCTGCATCACCAGTAAAAAACATATCCTTAAAGGGGGGGGTATCATTCGGCCTCCCCAGTAAGACATGAATCGTCACCCTCTCCCATACCACCTTCTTAACCAGTAACTCCTTCCCCCAACATTCTTCCCTACCAGAAACGCCCAATGTACAGCCTTTATCCCTCCTCCCCATTAGAAACACCCTCCCCTAGCAATAGCCAACCTTCCTCTAACAATAGCCAATCCACCCCAAAAGAAAAGAAAGAGCTAACCCCTTCAAAAGGAAGGACATTTGCCATATTGACAGGCCGGCCTTAGAGAGGGACCTTTCTTCTCAGAAGAAGGCCCTCCTAAGACCTCTTTTTAAGTTGACCCACATAGAAGGAAAGTTGGTCGAAGACCCTGCAAATTTTTCAGGTGCCCCCAGGGTAATTACGTTAATAAGAAATACCGGGGGCTACTTAAAGGCCTGGGATTTTGTGCAGGGTGCCGTTGAAGCATTTCTGTCAATTAAAATGGCCCAAACGAGCACAAAATATTTACAAAGACTTTCACATTTTTGTGCTGGGGGCGTCCCTGTCATTCTCTATCCTTCTCTATATAGGGTAGTTAAACTAACCCTTCCCACGGACGTCGGCGGCATTGTCCAGGACAAACGGATTACGTCCTATATTGGTACAGGTAGCCTAGGACAATCCGTCGGGGTTCCTACTGCCATTGATTTCCGCTCTGTATGCGACCAGGAGTAATTTTTTACTTTCTCATTTCAGATCTAAAAGATGTCAATTAAGTTAGAAAACTTGAATGCGAAGGGCCTTAGGGATCGGAGTAAGGCTGACCGCCTGCTTCGGGACGTCTTGTCCTTCTATGTGGATGTCGCCGCGATCCAAGACACTCACTTTATTTGCAAGGCCGATGCCTGTGTGCTGTCTAATGACTTTGTTGTCTATTCAGCATATGGGAACCGGCTGGCCAGAGGAGTTTCTGTGCTGGTCAAGCGTACCCTGGACGCGATGGTGGATCTTGTCTATGTCGGTGCCGAGTTCCGGCTGATTGTGGCCGATATTGCAGTGAAAAGCAATGCGTTTCGACTGGTTGCGGTTTTTGCTCCCAACCACCGGGAGGTGCGCGTCTCGTTTTTTCGGCGGTTGGAGCCCTTCCTGGTGGATTCAACGCGACTCGTCTTAGTGGAGGACTGGAATGCCATCCTGGACCCTAAGCTGGATAGAGGGCGGGGAGCTAGCGGGAAGGCACGTGATTGTAGCTTGGTTGATCTCATCGAAGAGTTCGGGCTCGTCGATAGATACCGGATGGATCGCAAGGGTGGGAGAATGTGGACGTGGGCTAATAGTTGGCCTTCTACCCGGGTAGCTATCTACTTGGATAGAATGTTAGTTCGTGAAGCCGACATAGACCTTTTAGATTGTCCCACGTTCTACTGGTTAGGCTACTCGGACCACAAACTTGTTTGTGCCCGGGTAAATTTAGAAAATAGGCCTAGAATGGCTGGTTACTGGAAGTTCAACGTATTCTTACTGGACATGCGGTACTTCCGGTGCCAGCTAATTAACTTAGTGCAGCGGGCGTTAAGTGGGGGAGTAATTGGGAATAAGTGGTGGGAGAATCTTAAGAACAGTATTAGGTCTTTCACCACCAAGTTCAGCAAACGGCTCAAACTAGATAAGGCTGACAAGTTGAAGACACTTAGAGCTAATTACACCCGGGCGGTGGCTGGTGGGGATCCCCTAGAGATAACCGTAGCTAAGGAGGCCCTGGAACGGTCGAATAGCGATCGTTACATGGACCAGGTAATTAGACATAGGTTAAGCAAGATGTCTTCCGAAGCTGTGAACATAGGCGCAGAAGTGCGCAAGGAAGAGATTCGCCGATGCGGCGACCGGTACATTCGAGAGGTTCGCAACCCGGAGGGACATACTCTTCGGTCGACTGACGACATGTGCGAGGCGTTTCGGCGGCACTTCGAGATCCTGTTTACCAAGAAGCCTGGTCTTTGTGATGAAGAGTTTCGCAGCTATTTGGCTGACTTCCTCCGACTTTTGCCGGCTGATGCAACTAGCTGCGAGGGAAAGATAACGGAGGGCGAAGCTTACGCGGCTTTGAAGAAGTTCGGCAGAGGCAAATCGCTGGGTCTCGATGATTTGTCTTATGAATTGTACTTGAGGCTGTCGCACATCTTTTTCCCGATTTTGACTGTCGTGTTCAACAACTGGTTCCCACAGGGGTCCATCCCCAACCGGTTCACTAGGGGTGTGTTCACGCTGTTGAGAAAAGGCAAGGATGTGAGGAAGGAGTTAGAGGGTTACTGGCCCATAACTCTGCTAAACACAGAGTTAAAGATTTTGGCCAAGATCTTGCAAAATCGTTTGCAATTAGTTGCCGAGTCTCTGTTGGGACTGAGCAGACTTGTGCTGTGAAGGGCTGAACAATTCAAAGCAACTTGCATCTGATACGCACGATCATAGAGGGGATAAAAGACGACGAAGAAGCCGCGCTGATCAATTTGGATCAGTCCAAGGCATTTGATAGTGTTGACCTTCGTTAGCTGGCGGCTGTCCTGCAGGCTGCTGGATTCGAATCCAACTTCCGCTGCTGGATTAGCCTCCTGTATCAATCCCCCACAGCTGTGGTACAGGTGAACGGAAAGTTGTCGGGCGTTCTGGCGCTGTCTAGGTCGGTCCGACAGGGTTGTCCACTGTCGCCTCTACTTTATGCTTTGGCATTGGAGCCCCTCCTTCGCCGGCTAAGGGACAGGGCGTGCAGTCCGACCCTACGTGGAATCGCTGTCTCTGGTGGTGCTCGAGCCAGGTTTTTCGCGTACGCCGATGATGTCACTACTTTCGCCTCCTCCCAGAGTGACATTGGGGTGGTACAGAAGGCGCTTGAACGCTTGATGCGTTTGCTATTCTCCTTTCTGTGGAGAGGACGCAAACACTACGTCGACAAACTTGTCTGTTACCAACGTCCGTATCATGGGGGTCTGGGAAAGCCGTACCTGATGGACCACAAGGTTGCGTCAAGGTTGGTTTTTCTCAGGCGAGCGATTTTGGAAGACACATTGCTGAGGGGAATAGTGAGGGACACGTTCCCTAGCCTTACTGTCACTCTCCCCCATCTCGAGGCGGTGCCGTAAGCCTCGAGGACGATCGAGTTTTCTCCTCGAATGTCTGGCGGCCTTGCGGGCCATTTCACGGTCCAGTGACCTTTCACAGCCTAGGAGAGTCTTCTATCGTGGGTTAGTGGAGGGCGCCGCGAAGGATTCATTACGTGATGTGCTTCGCTTGTTGGAGGATGAATTTCGCTCGTTCTGGTCTTGGACGCCAGGTATCAATTATCTCAGCAACACTGAGTTTTCGCTCACCTGGCGATTGGATCGGAATCGGTTGCCTCTCAATGACAAGGCCTTCATATGGGGCGTAGCGGATTTGCCAGATTGTGAACGCTGCAACCTTGGTTTGAAAGAAACGGCTTTGCACGGCTTCTACCATTGTTCGCGTGTTCGCCCTCTATGGGACCGTGTCGGTGAGTTGACTGCTCGTATCGCGCCGCGAGAGTTTATGCTCATTGATCGTGCATTTGCCTGCGACAATGTGTCACCCCCGTTTTCTGGGATGAAGCGTATGGCATTTCTGTCGCTGCTAGCCACGGCTCGAATGGTGATTTCGACGACGCGAACAGAGCAAGTCTTGCGTGTTCAGCGTCTTTCACATCAGGATCTGATCCGATATTTTGAGCATCAACTCAAAATAAGGATTAGAACTGATTGGAAACGTTTTACTTCGACAGACTTTAGTAAAAGGTGGGTAAATGTGGCGAGTCTGGTTCGCGTGAACGAGGCTAGCCTTGATTTTCTCTTTTAGATCTGCTGGTTACATCGGGGTGGATTCCTTTGGACACCCCCCCTGGTTAAGGTAGCTTTCTTTTGTGTACCTAGTTAATGTGAATGAATGTGTTCCTAGCCTGTACCCGGCTTTCTCTTTTGTTATGATCCAAGTCGAGATTCTCAAACTCTCCAGTTTGTTTTGGCCTCCTTTTATCTCGGCTGGTTCAGCCTTTTATTGTCTCATTCCATTAATTATTTTACTCCTACCCCACCCACTACCTTAGCGAATGTACTTCTTGATTTCACCGTTTGGCGGAATACAGCGGCCACTCTTTTTCTGGGATGGACGGGTCTTACTAACATAGTTTATTATTTTAGCTTAAAAGATTTTTTGTATTTTTAGTTTATTATTTGGGTTCATCCCCCTCCCATCATTTCATCTTTTATTAAATGTTTTAAATTATATATTATATTGTATATAAATACATTTTTATTGTCACGGGTTTTCCCCCATTTTTAGGTGTCCCTTGTAAATTTGTGGTATTGTGGTGTATGAAGGATTGGGAGCTGATGGATGGATTCTTTTGGTGATTGTGCAAATTGTAATGAGTGAATGGGTCGTGATAGTCTTTAGCTAGGTATAGGATAGTTAAGTGAGTACCACCCTCTACCCCTACCCTTTTTTGACCATGTGCCACAATTTTGTATTTTTATAGAAAATGAATATTGAAAAAAGTCTTAGGCGAAGGCATTCACTATTTGATAGTCGATTCCGCTCCAACCCGTGGCTTGCCTATATGTGTATTATTGACAATTGTACCTTAGTAAAATAAATCTGTATTTCTTATTCCTGGTGTGAAGTTCTGTTCTTCACTGATCATTTTATACTGTATTTCTTTCGGGATATATCAGTTTGGCGACGAAGATGACTGTCGCCTGATACCAGTTTATCGAATTAGGAAATTTACCACCGGATATCAATTGGCGACAGAAAAATCAAACGCACACAGAAATTTCAGTTGTTAAATAAGGATTTGGATCCCTAAGAAAAAAAACAACTATATTAAACGAGGAGTGGTAAAATATTTCAGCTAAGAACCTTCAACAGTGACGACCATATAAAAAAAAGTTAAGGTAAGAAGTTGTTTTTTCTATCCCCTCATAAAAAACTACGTTTTTTCTTGCCAATGAGTTAACTTATTGGTTGAATTTTTTCCATATACATATTTTTGGTGGACGAAGTATGGAACAATTAACAGAATGTATGAAGACGCTAGGCGTAGCGGTTCAACAACTAGTATATCAACAGCAAAGTCAACAAGAGGTTTTGCAAAAAATATTGTTAATGCAAGGCGAACCAAATGAAGGTTCCAGAATTTTCTCTGCGGAGGGTATATCAAACTCTCTTTCAGAATTTTTGTACAAACCTGAAGAAGGAATAACTTTTCCTGCGTACTTTAAAAGGTACGAGACATTTTTTTTCAAAAAGGTGCAAATCATAGACCGATGAAGAAAAAGCTATGCTATTGTTACAAAAAATTGGTGCTCAGAAAAATACGACGTATACGAACTTCATTTTGCCAAAGAAACCAAAAGAGATTTCGTTTGATGAAACGGTTGAAATATTATCGAAAATGTTTGGCAAACGAGACAGTATGTTTCATACACGGTATAAATGCTTAAATATCGTGAAAGAAGAGGACGAAGACTTTGTTGCGTACGCTGGGAAAGTTAACGCCCAGTGTGAACGTTTCAAAATTGAAGAAATCAAGGAAGATATGTTCAAATGCCTAATTTTTGTGCAAGGTTTAACAGCGCCTAAGGACAAGGAAGTTTGTTCAAGGATTTTAGCAATGTTGGAGCATGATACGGACAAAACTTTACAGAAAGTATCAGAGGAATGCCAAAAATTGGTTAATATTAAACGAGATAATTCAGGTATTGAAGAAAAGAGTATTGCCCGAATGCATAAAGTAAAGCAACGTGCCTACAAAGAAGAAAGACCATACTGCAAATCATGTGGCAACATTAACCATACTACAAGTAAGTGCTATTTTAGAAATAAAATATTTTGAATGTGCGCAAAAGGGGCCCAAGGCAGTAATGTGTAAAAAGAAAAATTATCGAAAGCCTAAAAGGATAAATACTGTTTTATCTAAAAAAAAGTTACGAAGGGTTTTGGTACAAGAAAGTACGTAGACATTAAGTTAAATGGTCGAAATATCACTTGTTTGCTAGATACCGGGAGTGACATTTCCACAATTGACGAAAATACTTGGAGAAAAATAGGCCGATTAGAGTTGCAGAACACTAAGAAAATTGCGAGAGGCATTTCGGGTAACAAGTTGAAATTCAAGAGTGAATTTTTCCCGAAGGTAGCATTCGACGGCAAAATCCACAAAACTAAAGTCTATGTAACTTCGGGAAAAATGCAAATTTATTTGGCATTGATTTGATTGTATTGTTTAATTTATGGAAGAAACCCATGAATACGTTTTGTAGGAGAATAACTGCGTCGAATACCGAAAAGTCTAAACAGACAGAAAATTTGTGAAAGATTTGAAAAATGAATTGACTGAAATCTTTTCGGATGAACTTGGTTGTTGTACTCAGACAGAAGTGAAATTTGAACTAAAGGATAATATAAAACCAGTATTCAAACCGAAAAGAAAAGTTCCCTTTGCATCTTTAGAGATGATAGATAAAGAGTTACAGAGATTGGAAGAGAACGGAGTAATTAAGAAGGTAGATTGGGCGTCACCTACAGTCTATGTAAAAAAAGAGAAATGATAAAATAAGAGTTTGTGCGGATTTCTCAACCAGACTGAATGGATGTTTAAAGGATCACATGTATCCACTCCCCACACCAGAGGAGATATTTTCAAGGTTGAATGGGGGCAAAAAGAAAATTTGATTTGTCAGAAGCTTATCTACAAGTCAAGGTCGAGGAGGAATGTTCGAAATATTTAACGATCAACACTCATAGAGGATTGTATAGGTTGAAACGTTTATCATTCGGTTTGAAGGTAGCACCTAGCGTATTTCAACAAATTATGGATACGATGTTGTCTGGCCTAGATTATGCAATGGCATCCTTGGATGACATATTAATAAAAAGTAAAAATGTGGAAGTACATAAAATTCATGTCCGTGAAGTTTTCAAAAGAATTAGGAAGTATGGATTCAAGGTAGGACTTGAAAAGTGCGAGGTCAAATAATTGATCATAAGGGAAGAAAACCTAACCCAAACAGAATGGAAGCGATAAAAAATATGCCTACTCCGGATAACGCGACTAAGTTACAGTCATTTGTGGGCCTTGCAAATTACTACAATCGAGATATTTCTAATATGCATGATTTAAGAGCACCATTAAACAAATTATTAGAAAAAAATAAAAAATGGTGTTGAACAAGGGAATGCGACGAAGCATTTAAAAAATTAAAACGTGCTTATTGTCGGATTTAGCTTTGGTGCACTTTGATCCAAATAAAGAATTAATTGTAGCGACGGATGCGAGTGAATATGGCATAGGAGCTGTTCTTTTACACAAATTGGAAGATGGCGTAACAAAACCTATCGCCCATGCTTCGAGAGCATTGCTTCCAGCGGAAAGAAATTATAGCCAAATAGAAAAGGAAGCACTGGCTATAATTTATTCTGTGAAGAAATTTCACAGATTCATTTATGGAAGATCGTTCGTACTATAAACCGACCATAAACCCTTATTGTCGATTTTGGGGTCGAAAAAAGGAGTACCTACTCATTCCGCAAACAGGTTGCAAAGATGGAGTGTAATTTTATTAAATTACAATTTTAAAATGCAATTTATTCCGTCTAAGGAAATCGCCCACACGGATTGTCTTTCAAGACTATTTCCGAAAAACCCGTAGTTATTGGAGGAAACAGTGATAGCAGCGTTAAAAGAAGAGAAAGAACTTACAGATGTACTGGTAAACACCATTAGTGAATTACCAGTAACGCTGGAAGAAATTTAAAAAAATGGCGAAAACGAATGATTACATTGCAAAGATGATTAAACAGGTGAAAGGGAATGAGAAAAACAAAGGATATAAAGTATCACCATTTTTAATTTGCAATGAAACACTAATGTATGCTCAAAGGGTGGTAATTCCACGTGTTCTACGTAAGAGGATATTAAAAGAATTTTATTTGGGTCATCCGGGTATATCAAGAATGAAATCATTAATGAGAAGCTATATATACTGGCCTAGGATGGAGCAGTGTAAAGGCTATCAGTTAGCAGCAAAATCACCACCTATAAAAACTCAGCCATGGCCAAAGACAAATGTGCCGTGGTCACGGATACATACCGACTATGCAGGATCATTAAAGGGAGACTATTACTTAATTATTGTTGATAGTTATTCTAAATGGCCTGAGGTTTTCAGATTTAAACACCCAACAGCAGCAAATACAATAAAGGCGTTAAACGAAGTATTTAGCCGTCTAGGAGTACCAAACACAGTTGTGAGTGACAACGGAACTGTGTTTACGGGAGCTGAAGTTAAACGTTATTGTGATTCGTTAGCAATCTAACACATAACCACGCCTACATATAATCCGAGATCGAATGGATTGGCAGAAAGAAACCAATAACATCACAATACGAACAAATGTAACGGCCGAAAAAAAGACAACTGTCCACTTAATAATAAATGTCTAACCAAGAACATAATATTACAAAGCTACCCTGACAAATAGCACCAATATAAATGGAAAGATTTGCATAGGAGCAACAGAAAGATCCTTCGAGGAAAGATTCAATGATCACAAAACGTCACTCAACACAGAAAAATACAAAACAACATGATACCACCAAAATCAATCGTAAAAAGAACCCCACTCGACAGCAGTAGCAGCAAAAGTTGTAAATTATTCCTAAAAGAGAAGCTAATTTGTAAAGTTGTAAATTATGCCGAGAAGATAAGCTAACCATAATCAGCTTTAAAAACCAAGGTAAAATATTAAACAAATGAAACGAGATAATGAGAAAATGTAGACATGCTATCAAATATCTACTTTATTACACAAATATCAATAATTAACAACAAAATCTTAAAAACAAGACATACAAATAAAAATATAAATATACACTCAACCACGACAAAAAAAAAAACAACAGAAAATAATATAACAACCATCAAATGAAAAATAAAGACACAAATAAAGCCCACAAACACAAATACACACAAGGAAAGAAACTTCGAAGGATGACCAAAAAAGAAACCCTTAAGCAGTCAAACATACCAAACATGGAAAGAAAAAGATCTAACTAATAAAAGAGGTCAATACAAGAAAAAGCGGTCAGTGCAAATGACAAGAACAAAAAAACCAAAAAAGCAATTAAGCGGGCACCTATTCAGTATAAAGCAATCAAGCGGACACTTACTCTCGCGTTAAAAAGCAATAAAAAGAAATCAAACAGCTGCACAATAAAAAAGAAAACCAAGAAAACAAAAAAAAAATCGCAAGACCACACCCACAAAATAAATATCAAATCACACCACGCTCCATATAAATAATAATGATAATAAAAAAGAACCCCCCATCCCCGATGAGTGAAAACATCATAACAGTGTCATAAACCTGCACAGTTAAAGTGACAGATTCTTTGCATTAAATCTGTATATATATATATATATATATATATATATATATATGTGTGTGTGTGTGTGTGTGTGTGTGTGTGTGTGTGTGTGTGTGTGTGTGTGTGTGTGTGTATACGAAGATTAACGAAATGGTCTTTAAACAACCGAAAATTTGAAATGATTTGTTTGAACATTATTTTTGATCGATACTCGTAATTTTAGATTCATTGTAATAACCATATCTGCTCTAAAATGTATCATAATGTCAACAAATGTAAACATGTTACGGAAATTAACGAAGATTAACGAAATGGTCTTTAAACAACCGACAGTGTAAAATTATTGTTTACTATGAATCGAAAATTATGTTATATAGGTTTGATTTGACTTCGTTTAAGCTGTTGGTCATTCGAGCCAGATCAATTGGTGTCTATATGGATAAGGGCGCAGGTTCGAGTCCTGCCGTTGGAAAAGTTCAATTTTTTCTGAGAAATGAGTGATTCTAAAAGAGAATCTGCGATAATATATGGAAAAAGAAACAAACCTACAAGAAAAAAATGTTGCTATTATTAGTGTTTCATCTTTTCATTCATATTTTGCTGTTGTAGTATAGTAATGGCTTTCTACGGTGTTTGATAATGTTTAAGTATTGGTGTGAAATGTTTATGTGTTGTTTCACCAATCGCTCAATGTATGCTCATTGATGGATAGACGGAGTCTTTTATATCGATTTGTATAAAGAAGAAGTTTTCTTTTTTTTCTTTGGTGATGTTGTTAAACCAATTAATTGTTTTGTTTTTTCTTTTTTTGGTGTATGTTTAGCGTGCATATTTTTTCTTCTATTTTCTTATTTTTCCGATGTTGATTTTTGTGGAATTTATTAGTCTATATGTTGGTTTGTTTAAGAAGGTATCCATGTGATCTTTTAGTTTGATGAATGTTTCTGTTTTCGATAATTGGTTGCATGTCTTTTCAAAACTCCAATCCTTTCCTCATATCTTTATTGATACTAGTAGCATTGATGTAGTTTGGACAATCTCAGTTCTTCCTTGAATTTCCTGTTCCTTCCATGTCGACACGAGTATTTTTTGGTATAGTTCAGTACAGTTTATATACAGTTTTTTTCCCTTCGTTTTTGTTTTTTATGCATTTAAGGTTTATTAGTTATTCTGGGTAGAACTTTCAATTCTCATCTTTTTCAGTTCTTGTCGGAATTTTAGCAGATTTTTATATTCCCATGTTCACAACAACCAGATCGGAAGACACTGCTTGGAATTCAGTGCCAAATAGTACCATTTTTATTAATCTCTTGAACAGTTTCTGATTTTTATTCATATCATTTATCTGTATGATTGAACTCAAATACTTTTCAGGAATAGTAAATATAATTTGTACTTAATAACAATATCAGCTATCAAATTAATACAGAATTTTAAAGGATTTAAAGCTTTATAAATGATTCTAATCAAAATTTAAAAAATGAAAACAATGTACTTGCTTCCCGGACAACTATAATCTCCAAGAATGTAAATGTAAAGTCAATAGTCATCTTCTATCTCACTAACTTGCATCTTCTCTCTCATGCTTCTTTCTCCGTCTACTCCACTCTCATCAGTATTCTCATCCTTCTCTTACCCACTTCCTGACACCTCCTATAACCTGTCACTCTTTCTCATAACTTTCCTCCTATGTAACCCCCTACAAAACAGTGGCAGTAAAATGCCTTGCTTGGGGCGATATGATTATAAAAATAAATCTTGTAAAAATTCATAATTAATCGAAAACAGTTTTTTAAGACAATAGTGTCCACAATATATCTTATTCATAAATGCAATTAAAAGCTTTTCTAATTACTATCTTAGCAGATTTTCTGTAACGTAACTCGGGGTCCTGTTTTTCAAAAGTTATTATTTAAGTTCTCCAAAGAGTTTTACGTGTTACTAATATAAACATTAATCTGAAAAAATGAATTTTTCGAAATTTCATAAAATTAAATAAATGTTTTTAACAAGATTTTCTAAAAAAGAAAAAATTGTTAATTGCAAGAATTTTTGGAAAAAATAATTATTTATTCATACAATCCCTATTAAATGACCCATAAGTGGGTGGAGAAAAGTTGGTTTCATACATTTCTCAAGAGTATTTGTATAAAGGGAATATAATGGACACGAATGGAATTGGAACTCTAATTTCCGAGTTGTTATCTATTGCACCACCCATGCATCCACGTTCACAGCTCCTGGTACTCCTAAATGGTCAACCATCTAAGTACTGATCAGGATCAGCGTTGCTTAACTTCGGTGATCATACGAGAAGCGGTGTTTCAACGTGATAGAGCCGCAAACCATTAAATCGAGTAGACTGATATCGATATATGATAGACATGAATAAACTGATATGAAACGGCAGAAACAATAAATTATCGATAAAATACTTAAGGTCTCTCATTTTATGTAAGAGAAAGAAAAGTTGATTACTTTTTATTTTATTTACCCATATAAACAAGGACAGTTGGTGGGAGACATAGACGTTTATTTCTTTTTCCCCTTTGTCTCGAACTGCATGATGTCATTCAGCTTATGTTTGGAATTGTTCAAACTGAGTAAGAGAAAAATGTATTATTTCCATGTTTTATTTGAAACTCAATGAAATTGTGTGTGTTGGTGTGTACATTGAATAGCACAAGAACATGTAAGTCACATATGTATATTACATATGGTCACAGGTTTTGGTAAAAGCAACATATAACCTTGCAGGTGGGGTCCAGTTAGAAATACAATCTTTAATTCGAGTAACCCAGTTCGCCCAAACAGTCTCCGAGTATCTAGATGTAACTCCCAGATCACTTTGTCTGCCTTTTTCCTCAAAACTTTTAAAGAAGAAGCTTTCTCAACAACTGGTCTTAATCAGAGCTAGATTTAGGCTAGTATAGTCTGAAGCCTAGGGTCTCTCAAACATTTATAAAGTAATAGTTTTAACTTTCTAGATATTATAACTTCTAAATAGTTTAAACTGAAATGACATTAATATGAAAAACTCATATTTGACTTTGAAGTACAGAAAAGAATGTTTTAGGTTGTGTGAAAATGCCAAATACAGGTAGGGGATAACAGAATCAAACAAGTCCAAGAATTTAAGTACCTAGGAAGTGTTCTAACAGGAGATGGAAAGTGCGACACGGAGATCCGAAGGCGAATTGGCATGGCAAAGGACGCGTTCCAGAAGATGAGCAAAATACTAACACACAGGAAAATCTCAATAGAAACGAAGAAAAGAGTGCTAGACTGCTACGTGATGTCAGTTCTTCAATACGGCTGTGAATGCTGGACAATATCATCGAAAATGAGGACAAAACTGGAAGCGGCCGAAATCTGGTTCTACAGAAGGATGCTACGGATATCGTGGACTGAGCATACAAGCAACGACGAAGTGTTAGAAAGAATGGCAATAAAAAGTAAATTGATGCTGAACATCAGGAAGAGACAACTGAAGTTCCTGGGACATGCAATGAGGAAGGACAGCCTGGAGAATCTGATACTGACTGGTCAGATAGAAGGAAGGAAGGAAAGACAGAGGAAGGCAGCGGATAACATATTTGCAGGGTCTGATCAGGTGGATGACGGAACGGGGGTTGCCAGGAGCAACAGGAGCAAACATACTAAGAGCCACAAGGGATAGGGAGACGTGGAGAGCCATGATCGCCTACGTCCTGAAGGGACAGGGCACATAGAAGAAGAAGATTGTGTTTCACGTAGATAACATATTTGATTTTACTTCAGAATGTTAAATCTTTAAAATTCTTATAAAGCAGTGATTTTAATTTTCTAGATGCTGTAACTTCTAAATGGTTTCATAAACTGAAATGATATCAATATGACAAATTCATATTTATTTTGATTGATTTATTGATATAATAATGGTAAAAATCATTTTTTACTATGGTTGTGTTGAAATATGTGTTAATTTGTTTTGCAATAAATATTTAAATCTTGGCATTTTAGCTATTTTAGTTTATTCAAAGAATTTGCAATAATTTTACTTTAAACTACATAAATGTAGGTACCTCCACATAATTGCAGAACAAACAACATAGCATGATGTTAAAAGGGCTAAAACTTAATGAAAACAAAGTTTTATTATCAAAATGTTTTTGCTATTATTAAGAACAAAAATCAAATTTTGTTGCCATTATATTTTATAATTTTGAATCCTTTCTAACACGTTCGAAATTTCAGTAAATGTTTTGTTATTTTGTTTTTGTTTTGTTTTCCATCAGCGATTCACGCTATTTTTACGTAGTGTGACTATTAAAGGAAACGTAATATTACGCAAGTTGATTTTTGGCATTGAAAAACATTAATTTAAAAATTATAGCAAAAATCAAATAATTGTCTGATTTCAGGACTTATTCTTAAATGAATTAAATTATTTATACAATTATTATTTTTAGAAAAACTTGATAAAAAATATTCTTTTTACATCTGTTACCTTCCATTATAATTAATTACATAAAACTTTTGGAGATAAATTATTTATTCAATTTCTTTTATTAGTTAAATGCAGGACTCATGATGGGAATGTAAATCATATTTGTTTTTTTAATTACGAGACCATTTTTCCGAAAATCTGCTATCAAAAATGCATTAAAAATACGCCATTTTTAACGTAGGTAAACTTTTAATTGATTTTATAAATAATATAATTTTAGGATATCATATTTTGAAGAAGAAAAAATTTCGATGAACAATGAATTTCTATAAGAATTGTTTTCATTATTTCTTTGCTAATTAAAGTTTCAAACATCTTTTTAATTTCTTCCAATTACTTCGGTTAATAATTCATAAAAAATTATATAAAAATCGAAAATTCAAAAGCTTAATACAGAATTAAGAATTAAGATTTTTTAAAATTCTAATTCTTTTAAATTCATGCTAAACAGTACATTTTCTTTTACTATGGAAACTTATAAGAGACTTGTCATTAAAAGATCACATATTTCAAGGGTTGCTCCCTTTATAAAATGTTAGACTGGGCTATATCTATTTTTGGTCAGCATACTTCCAGATTGATTGATAACAGGGGCTGTCATCGCCTACTTGTCAGCGGGTCAGATCTTTGTGATTAAGAAATATTTTTATTCTAAATTTCATGCTATAAACAAGTAATATTTGTTTAAAATCAGATTAATTTAACTTTAAATTTGCTAATTTTTAAAAAATAACGAGTAAGAGATGTATATTTTATTTTTGCAATAGTTTTAAAACCGAGAATTAACTTTTGTTTACAAATGTGTCGATCACCCCAAAAATGACCGAAAAATTGAAAATTAGAAAATAAAACACAAAATTTTAGATCTCAATGAATAATTTCTGTTTGAAATACACCAGAGTATTTTGCTTGCTGGAAATATTAAATTTAATCATTTAGCTTTTAATTAAGCTAAAATTAAAATTTCAAGAAAAAGTTTTTTTTTATTTTTAAGAACTCAATTTAAAACTTAGGTATCGAAAATGAAGTAGAGGTACCTATATAAATGTCACAAAAATATATCAGAAGTAAAAAAATATCGAAGAAGGTGCAGGTAAGTTAAAGGGTGTCACCGTGTGAGGAGGTGGGGCATAATTTCATTAGCCTAGTGGCCCCAAGAGTTCATAATCCGGCCATGATCACATTACCTACTCATGAACAGAGATACACAGTGTGTCGACGCCTAAGAGACATGCCCAAGTGGGGGACACGCCCAGCTTGGGGACACGCCCAGCTGGGGGACACGCCCAACTGGGGACATACTCAATTGGGAGACATGCCCAACTAAGAGATATGTCCAACTGGTTACAGTACGGTAACTGAAAACCAGAGCTTTAGTATTGAACACAACGATTATCATTTTAATTCATAAATAAATAAAAATTACTTGTTAATACCCCCAATCAGTTAATATTAGAAGACTTTCAATGCTAGCATCTGGTAAATTTTATTATTATTATGTCATTTTTCATTATAAATCGATTTTTGATTTGGTTGCACTACCTACCAAGTCTGCAGAAAGACTTAAGGAAGGTTGTGGTGTGTTGTTATGGCTCCATTTCATGTTTTTTCTATCTTCCCCATCATCCCTAGCGTTACATAGACAATGTTCTCCTTAGTGTGTGGGCTGTACTTAACAACACAATTATTTATATATCTCTTAAGCCGGGGTTTCCATTGATTCTTTCAATGTGTGTGTTTTTTTTGGGTTTTTTTGTTTTTTTTGTCCCATTTTTTATAATTCCAAGCGCACCCACTGTACGATACTTGCTTTCAATTTCTACATTTTTTCTATTTCAATTTCCAGGTCTTAATATTTTGACAGTTTTTCGAATTCCTTCGTTGCTATGTTACAATCCGCTGGCCAAGCCATATCAATTATTAAGAAAGTTTTTTTTTTCTTTTTGGCTTTTAACAATAATGTCCGGCCTATTTGCTTCAATTTTTTTGTCTGCATAGATAGTGTAATCCCATAGAATGGTGACATCTTTTATTTCTGTAACCGGTGCTGGCTGGTGTTCATACCAGTGTTTGTTTACATATTATCCATAGTGTTTGCACATTGTCCAGTGTAAATATTGCCCCACTCTGTCGTGACGATTTTTATATTCACTTTGGGCAAGTACAGAACATCCTGAGATTAGATGGTCTATTGTTTCTTGGTATTTATCACAAAACCTGCATTTTAAATCCACGTTATTATGTATAATATTTGCCTGAAAGTTCCAAGTGAAAAGACTTTGGTCTTGCGCAGCAAAATAAAGCCTTCAGTTTCAGACTTTAATCCAGATACACGTAACCATCGATGCGTATTAACATTATCAGCATTAGATTTATTAGCACGTTCTGGATATTGGCCATCCAGAGGTTTGTCTTGCCAGCGTTGTTTAATCTGTTCAAGAGCTTTATCCTTGGCTTTCTTTTTCATATTTTTTAATAGTTGGTTCTTGGCTTCTGTTTTGCTTTTCTACAGAATCTACTAAACGTAAATCTTGTTTGCATTTACTGCCTTCTTTCATTATTGAATATTTTTTCTTTCTGTTTTCATGCTATTTGGCTAATTCTATCATCCAGTCCTTTGTTGTTTCTATGTATGTTTGTAAGCCAATAGTTGTCTTGTATGACAATTCTAGCTGAATAAGACCTCTTCCTCCTTCTTATTGGGGTATGCATAGGCGGTCTACATCAGCCTTTGGATGATGCATCTTATGTTTAGAAAGGAGCTTTCTTGTCTTAGAATCCATTGGTCTGATGTCGTTTAGAGTCCAGTTCAAGATGTTGAAACTATATTGGACCATTGGAATGGCAAGGTTATTAATGACCATAATTATGTTCTGAAAATTCAATTCAGTTTTTAATACCAGTCGTAGCCTTCTATAGTACTCTTTACGCATTATTTCTTTCATTTTTATGGTGAATTCTTTCACTCTCATTTACACCTAGGTACTTATAAGGTTCTTCTTGCTCTAAATCTTTTATTGTTACAGCAGGGCCTAAGCTAATTGAGGATGTTTGTTGTAGTGGTCCTCGTAGAATTGAAGCTTTAGCACATTTATTCAAATTGAATTTCATTCCAATGTCTTCACTGAAGCATTTTCCAGTTTGTACCAGACGTTCCAGCTCATTGTCATTCTTAGCATGCAACAGCATAAGTCATTCATGTAAAATAGATAGCTTATTTTCTTTTGAGCTATTTTATAACCACAACTTGTTAAGTTGGCTGGTTACTGCTATTACTGATATGCAAAATAGTAAGGGAGACAAAGTGTCACCTTGAAATATACCTCTGTTGATGTTTATTTCACCAGACTTATAGGTTCCATTGATATGATTGAGGTAAAGGGTTGTTTTCTATATCGACATACATTGATGAAATTGATGATGACGAGTGATACCTTGTACATATTTAAAGTCTTTAAGATCCAGAAATGTGGTACACTATCGAATGCCTTACGATAATCTATCCAGGCAGTACTAAGATTTTTCTTTGCATTGAAGCAGTTTTCCAAGATAATCCTATTAATAAGTAATTACATCCTTTAAAGCCACGTTTGCACCCTTTTGTTCAATCGGTAGTATGCCATTTCTTTCCAAGAAGAAATATGTCTGTTTTGCTAAAATAGATGTTAATAGTTTGTATGCTGTCGAAAGGCATGTAATTGGTCTGTAGTTTTTCGGGTTATTTGTGTTACTATTCATGGGTAGAAGAAAAGAAATTCCTTTGATCATCCATGTAGGAATTTTAGTGGAATCGTTAACCATTTCTTGAAGTTCTTTGACTAGTTTTTATGTGGTATATTTAAATAATATAGCCAAAAGTTAGGAATTTTATCTATTCCTGGAAATTTCTAGTTGTGCACTTTTTTTCGGTGCACATTTAACATCCTCTTCTGTGATTCCAGCCCATGTCTGTTCTGGTTTATTTTTCATTCGTTCTATCTCCTGCGCAATTCAGTCTACTTCTTTGTTATATTCTTTAGGGCAAGCCCATATTTTTTCCCAGAACTGTATAACCTTTTCCATTTTTTGGTGGGGGGAGGGGTACTGTTACTTCAATTCATTTTTTACCTATTCTCCTGTAAAATTTCTTTGCATCCGTTTGAAAAATCTTGCTTTGTTTGTAGAATCTTGATCTTTTCTCATAGCGTCTTATTCTTTAAGCCTTCAGTTTGCTTTATTTTTTCCTTGGTTGATTGGACTTCATTTTCATTTCTAATATTGTATTTTCTTTCGACTCTTCTGCCTTTTCTAGTTCTTACATTTATTCCTCTTGTTAGTACATCGAGTACTGATAATTCACTTCTAAATTGTTCGATTTCTTTTTCTATTTTTCTTTTCCAATGTCGATCTTCATGTCTGCGAGACTGCCTTGTTTTTAATTTGATGTTCAATTTTTTTGTTGCTGCTATTGCTGATACATATACTGCTTCATTGGGATTTATATGAGTGTCTTCTTATTCAAAATTAATTTGAATGCTGCACTGTGGAGCTTAATAGTTTCGAGGTTATGCTTTGTTGGTTGTAATTTTGGAAATTATTCTCGTTCCGCCATTGCAATATTTTGTATATTTTGTATATAAAGATAATGTGTGAGCTGTACTTGTGAGTACAAATTTTCTGTATTTTTTTTCAGGCATAGACTACCAGGAATCCCTTCAATGAGTCTATCAAACCCGTTTCCAATCAATCCGAGAGCATCAAACACAATCTGAATGATTGATGTCCACATGCACCACAATTTTTATATCTCTATTTTAAGATCCTTATATTTTGATAATTTTTAAGATCTTCAAAGATGCATTATAATCTGCAGGAACTGCCATGTCAATAAGAAAATTATTATTATTATTATTAACATGAATGAGGAAAGGAAAGTTGCAACTGTAGTAGTAGTAGTAGTAGTAGTAGTAAGGATGGGGATGATAAAGTCTGACGGACATTATCGTTGTATTGATAAATTGATAAAACACTTAATAATGGCAAAAAAGAGAAAAGACATTCTTAAATGTCCTATAATACTAATCTCTCTCTCTCTCTCTCTTCTTTTTTCAGCCACACAACCTCAAGTTCCTGATTATCCGTCGACACCCTGGCCGAGACTACCCTTTCCGTGGCAACCACCAAATGATTTCGCTCCAGATTTTGATTTTGACAAATATTTTGATCCACAACGTCAAAGAAATTTGTTAGAACTCGATGAACCGCCTTCTGAACCTGAGGATCTGCTTCCACCTTATTATCCTCCACCATGTCCAAATTGTTTACCCTCGCCTCCTTTTCCTCCTATCCCTCCTTCTCCACCTTCCCCTCCTTTTCCAAATTTTCCTCCATTTCCTCTTGATATACCCCAATTCGAGCCTCCACAATTTCCGATATTTTCTAACCCATATTTTGAAGGTCCAGAATTTGACGAGAATCCCTTCAATGATGAAGAACAGGGATATGAACTGCCAAGCTTCAACAATATACGTGAAATAAATAAAAAATCAGGTGGGTGAAACTGTTGATACTGCACTTGCTTTGAAGAATTTTTTAATTACTCATGCACACTTCCGTTTCGACATATTGACAGACGACTTTCTATTAGGTTTGTGCTGTTTTTTTTTTCTACACCAGCTTTAATTTATTTTCAGCCTTTCTCTCTAGTTGATTATTTCTCGTTGGTTATATGTCTACTTGGCATAGACAAAATTACACATACAAAATTATTTCAACGAAAAAAAAATAGTCTAAATATTAGAGGAAATCAAATGGGTTGAATCGCAGGACAGACTGGGTCTTATAGCCTTGGTTGGCCACTAGTCTATCGCAGAAAGAAATGGGAAGACTAGTCGGTCATGAACTGAAAGATCACCTCAGCGTATGTCAGTTAAGTGCCATCCGTGATACACACTTGGGCGATCACGTCTCGAAAGAGACATGACTGACTGGGCAGAAGATTATCCCACTTTTTGCGGTAGGCTGGTTGCCAGCCATGGCTATAGAACCGAATCTATCCTGTTATTTAATCCATAACCGGAGAGAAGAGATGGATTACTACCTTTCCCAACGGTATTTGCGCGTAAGGAATTCAACTGGAATTCGAACTCGGCTCCCCGATTTCTCGTTCCACAACGCACATCAACGTATGTACAGCACTAAAATGGCTGAATGAACATAGACTATATGTTAACTAGTAAGCCTGCGCCGTCAAAAATGACAGCAAAATATTTACATCGATATATCGTCTAAAACCACCACAAATACATCAACAAGGAATCAAATCATCGCCGTAATATTAATAACTTGTATAAATCAATCCAATTTCG
This sequence comes from Ascarosepion bandense, assembly GCA_037127315.1. NCBI lineage: Eukaryota > Metazoa > Mollusca > Cephalopoda > Sepiida > Sepiidae > Ascarosepion > Ascarosepion bandense. The sequence goes on from JBBBDQ010000183.1 coordinate 2,031,528, forward strand.
TTTATGTACTAACTTTAGTAATAAGAATGTTTTTTATAACTCCAAAATTAAATACATTAATTCTTTTGAGAAAAGTAAACTCAACACTGGTTTAGAATACTCTGGTAAAAACGAAGTAGATAAAAATAAGCAGAAACTACGTAAACGTAACATTACTTGGTTTAACCCAGTCGTAATGTCCAAACAAACATTGGAAAATTATTCTTAAATTTAATTCACAAACATTTCTGACAGAATGAAATAACATTTTACTTACGTACGTTAATGGGGAATACAGATAAAAAATTAATAAAATAAAATATGAAAATAAAATATATAAAATAATTAAACATTTGCTTTCTTTTAAGCCCATATCTCTTTCTCGCTCTCACTTCCTCTCTCTATCTTATTCTCTACCCACTTCTCAAGTAATGAGACGGTAACTCTCAAATAAAAAGAGAAAGAAGAAAAGACTGAACACAGCAGCGAAACAGCGGAACTGTTTGTTGAAAACATGTTATACCCTGAGCTGACAGGATATATATATATAGTCATCAATTTACGCTCTCACACCTTGATTGAGCACTCTGGAAGAATGGTAGACTTTGAAAAACAGTAGCTACTCTAGCATCTACGCATCGTTCAGCAATGAATTAGAACACTGTCAGCTATTGGGCGTGTATAATGAAAATATACACGCTAAAAAGTCTGCCTCCTTCTACCGAGCGCCCATAGCTCAGAGGCAGAATCGCCGACTGACGCCAATTCGGTCGGGTTTCAATCCTGGGTAAAAAACAATCGGATGTCTAACCGTACTGATGAGCTGTGATACAGCGAAACAAATCTGCATGCGGATGACTATATATGTATATATAACGCTCTTTATTATAATAGAATGACTATAAATACGTTTAAGAGTACGTGTGTGTGTGAGAGAGAGAGAAGAAGCAGAGACATATATCTTTTTCTCCCCCTCTTTCTCTCATTTTCGTGTGTGTGTGAGAGGGAGAGAGGGGGAGAGAGAAAGTGGAAAAGGTTTACTTGTGAGGCGTTTCGATGATTATGTCTGATTTTATCTTGTTATGATGGGAATAAGAATTTATTAGGTAGTTTTTGTTGGTCGATTTCCGTTGGACATCGAGTTTTAAACAGTTTTTAATACAGTGTTGCTTGAAATCTAGAAAGAGTAAGGAATTGTCTTCTTCCATTTCTTGAAAGACATGACTGACTGGGCAGAAAATTATCCCGCAGTAGATTGCCATTGCTTTCTGCGGTAGACTGGTTGCCAGCCAAGGCTATAGAACCCAATCTGTCCTGTTATTTAACTCATAACTGGAGAGAAAAGACGGATTAATATCTTTTCCAACGGTATTTGTGCGTAAGTGAATGCAAGAACTTCAGCTGGAATTCGAACTCGGCTCCCCGATTTTCGTTCCGAGTAGATATCCATTGTACCGCTAAGTATCAGTATCACGAGGATCATGAATATAACGGAAGTATGTTGTTTGGGCAAAATATTTCGGAAAAGACCAGATTCAAGAAATTCTAAGAAGATATGAGAGATGGTTCATGTTTTATTAATTCGGCCTTGTGTCATACATAACCGAACTCTCTACAGCTTACAAGCTTTATCCAAAATTATTAGAAGGTTATCATCATAAAGTTGGTTGTAGATTGGTTGGAATGTGTAGTTGTGTGGAAGAGTAGAATAATAAAATATATTTTTTCATGTTAAAATAGAAATGTATTAAAAGGAATGAATAACAAGAATAGGTACAATTAAAAGTTCAATGAGAAACAAGTAATGGGTTAAGGGTATCAATAGTTGTAAAAATGTTCGTAGCAGTAATTAGTTGGAAAGAGTTTACGTATGTATCTATTAGCGTTTGTTCGATACGTATGTCTTTGGATGGAGAAGAAGAAGTAGAAGGAAAAAAGCACACGAGAAAGAAGGAAAAAACACACGAGAAAGAAGGAGAAAGAGGACAATGTTCGGATCAACTTGAAGCTTATCCCGTTACATTTTAGTTGTTTCATCTCTGCTGCTTCCATCCCTGACTGTCTGATTGACGCTAATCGAAGTAATTTATAGTCATTCAGATTTTTCGCGCTTGATCGATAAGTCCTTTCAAGTCTTTCAAATCGCTTCCATTGGTCAGAAAACCAATTTAACATCTACTTGCGAAATCCGGTTTCGACTTTTTCTTCAAGTACATGGTCAATCCTTTTTCTATTTGGGAAAAACCAGGATTTCACACGTCATTGTGAATTTTTGTAAAAGTGAAGAAGAAGGTTGATTTTAATTCTTAATTTTTTATCCACCACAGATACACTTCACTGAGAGGTGATCCTATTAGTAATCCACATTTTTCTTTGTAACAAACATTATTAAATGTGAAGTAACATTTGATACACTACGACATAAATGCCTAGAGAGTTCCTTAATCGCAAGGTTATTCACATTAAGTTTCTGCCCTGGCTCTTACAGCATTTCACTATTATTGTCAGAGCTTTCTATAACACGACGTGGAACAAGTGATGGAAAGAAAAAGACTCTAAATGAATTCAGCTCGATAAAAAAAAAAAATCTAAAATTCCCAGCATTCCTTTGTCGTGCGCATTTGTAGTCATACCAACATAAATTTAGTCCGATGAATTTTTGAAGAATGAAACGCATAACATAAGTAAACCTTTTCCACTTTACCGCCTCGATATGGTGTAATTGTTAGCAAGCTTGGCTCGCTAGGATCATTACAATTGAGTAGTGAGTTCGCTCCTCACTGGGTGTCTCATACTTTCGGCCTTGTGCTACATCTAAGCAGCGCTTAGAAAATCAACATACGAGGATAAGTAAAAAATTGTCCGCACTTTCGCCATAACATATCTTTCTCTAGGTTTGTCATACTGCCTTCTGCTCATTCGCGTTTATATTTAGTACTATTGTGGTCATGTGATCGAAGTTTGATCTTGATCGTGCCAGTTTCTTAGCTGCTGTTACAGTGTAAACATGGTCGCTCTGCTAGCTCTAATTTTTTAATAGTAAATCTGATAGATTTTGATAAAAGCAAATTAGCAACTCATCACGAAAATAACCTCGAATATGTTTAAGTGGCTTGTTTAACATCTCTAAAACAAATCTTCTTTCTATTATTAATCATTTTAAGAAACCTTTTTTGCTTTCCATCAGCATGACTGATGCCAGCCTCCAAGAGAGCCATTCACTGCACATTCACATATTATATTTAAATTATCATTCTATATCATTCGTTTGTACGGCGAATATTGCTACATTTGGTCTAGTGCTTTTACTTCATCCCTAGAGATTCTTGATAAAATCCAAAGAATCGGCAACGTTGATCTGTCATCATGGCTTCAGTCATTTTCCTGTCACCGTAAAGTAGCTCCCCTTTGCCTTTTCATGAATAGTTTAACGGAATATTGTATTGGTGAGCTTTCATAGTTGGTACCCCGACTTCACGATTGCAGCTAGGTTTTATATCATTGTTGAAATTGCTAGCTGTAACAATAACTTTTATGCCAGTATTTTCTTCTCTTGTATTTCTTGCTTGTTGAACTCTCTTTTGGTTTCTTGCTTTCCTTTCAGTTACGATCTGCAAAAATTTACATGTAATCTCAAAAAACGCCATCTTTGAATTATGTACCTCCACTCATTTTTCTATACCTAAATTTAAATTGAAATTTTAATAATAAATAAGTTATCGTCAAGCTTTAAAATTAGCTTTAATTGAAAGCCAAGCGATTAAATTTACTAATTCCAGTAAGCAAAATACCCTGGTGTATTTCAAACCGTTATTATATTGATCGGAATAAAAAAATATGTAGATTTAAAAAAAAAGTTGTTAAAATTTCAAATTTTCCGCCATTTTTCATCGATTGTAAACAGAAGCCGTGTTAAAAGTTTTAAAAAATCTTACAAAAATAAAACACACCTTGCTGACACATTATTTTATTCCAATTACCAACTTTAAACTTACCTTAAGTTGTCTTGAAACAAGAATTATTTGCTTACTTCCTGAAATATTTTTAAAAAAGGGTTTCTCAATTACGTTATCCTTAATATCGCATCTGTCAACACTTGTCAAGGAGGTGTTAAATATATGAGTTTGGTATAAATCTTAATCATACAAATCGTTTTTTTTTAATTTTTAACTATGTTAAAATTAAAAATTTAACACAGTTTTCAGCAATTATCCAATATTTTATGGAATTTTTGTTAGTTTAGCTTTGTAGGCTTACGTTTGAAGATGTTTTATGAAAAATAAAAATTAAAATAATATAAAACATTCTTTTAAAAAAATTATACAATTTAATAACATAATGAAAATAACGGCAGAGGTAACTCAATAATTTATGAAATTTTATGGCATTTATTAATTTTTATTTTTAATATCTATTTTTCATATTCTTTTTAGGTCCCTCCGCAAATTATGAATTTCACAATTATTTATTTTTTTTAACAAAATTAAAAAAATAGGAATTAAAATGTAAAAGTTACTTTAATGATAAATATCACGTTGGGCTATCCGTATAAATAAGATACGGGCAATCAAAATGCACACAATTAACATGTTTTAATTATTTTAAAAATTGACGGGGTCAATCATTTGTATTAAGCGTTTCAATTTTCGATGATTAAATGTAGTCTTCATACATTAATTTCATACCCTAGCCCGCCCAGGTAAGGAAGAAATTTTAAATATTTTTTAGATTTTATATATTATTATAAAAAGAAATTTTTAAATTAAAATAATTCTTGTAAAAATTCATTATTCATTGATTTTTTTTTCTTTTCAGACAATGATATGCTTAATTTATATTGTTCATAAAAGCAATCAAAAGTTTATCCAAATAAAAATTGGCATAGTTATTGCATTGTTCGCAATTCAGACCTACTTTTTAGAAAATCAGGGACTACTGGGAAAAAAAGACAGCTGATTAGCATTCCCCAATGACCTCTGAATTTAATTATATTAGGTTTATTGGGGCCTAATGTTGAATTTTTAAGCATTTCTGGAAATTAATTGGTGGCGGGTAACATATGTAAAAAAAATATTTTTACTAATATTTTATAAAAAAATTGGTTTCAGTCAATTATGAATAGGTCCTGAAATTTTCATCAAAATCTGACCATTATTTGATTTTTGCAAGAATTTCCAAATTAATGTGTCTTTCACGGTCAAAAAAGTGCATTGCGTAATATTACGTTTTTTTACGCGTCAATTTAGGTCTCGCACTGACGTAAGAAGAAAAAAGATTTTCTACAAAAATTTCGAACGTATTAAAAATAATTTAAAAATTTAAAAAATAATTAAAAAATGCTTTGATCTATCCTTTTAATGATAATATAAACATTTTGCCGATAAAACTTTGTTTTTATTTAGTTTGGGGTCTTTTTCCTTCATACCATGCTGTTTTTTCAGCGACTTTTTAGAGGTACCTACTTTGAATCCTATTTTACTGTTTTTTTTTGTTTTGTTTTTTGTTGCTGTTTGTTTGTTTTTTGTGTTGTTTTTTTTTCGGACTCAGTAACCCCTTCAATCACAGAGGCTTTTATTTTGTTGCTTATGAGGAAATGTTTACAACACACACACACACACACACACACACACACACACACACGAATATAAAAGTAGACACGCAATCTTCAGTCCATCGTTACTTTTTGGGGTTAAGCATCGAGCAGACAGCCGCCACTCTGTGTTGACCTTAGTGCTTATTTTTATATTTACATATGATTTATCCCTGATATTGAGCACTCTAACCCATAAATATAGCGTACCATGAACTATATTTTATTGCACACACAAATACATATATATATATATATATATATATATATATATATATTAAGGTAACGCCACTGATGCGAAGGGGGCTATATAAGAGAAAAAGATTAGATAGGAGGAGAGTAAAGAAAAAGACGAACCAGATACAGGGGGTGTCAGAGAAGGGAGCAAGAGAAGGATGGGAATACAGGTGTGGTGACAGTTGCAAAGATAGAGAGAAAAGAAAAGATATACAGGGTGATGTAGAAAGAACTGGAGTGAAGTGGTTAAGAGACGGGTATTGACATTGCATTTAAATTCCTGGAGGTTGTAGCCGTCAAGAAAGAGAGAATATAGGTTCCACAGGCGGGAACTGCGAGAAAAGAAGCTAATGGAGTAGAATTGTCGGCTGCATTTGGTTGATCTAACTGCGAATGGGTGGGACCCAGTTGCCAGTCTGGTTGCACGAGTAAACTCATGTGGCAGGGGTACCAGTGATTTAAGTTCGTCAGAGCAGAAGCCATGAAAATATTTATATAACAGACAGAGGGAAGCCACACCCGTCGGTGAGAAAGTGGCTGTAGTCGAGCCACCAAGTCGGTACCTATCACATTACTGATTCTCCTTTGGAACTTGTCGAAAACACTGAGCGGGGGCGCCTGAACATATATGACAGCAGTATTTGATGCATGGACGGATGGTTGATTTGTATATGTGCAAGATGGATTCGGGCGGAAAAAAAAACATCCTGGCATGACACAGTGACCCAACTTTCCTAGCAGTGGATTTAGCTATTGACTAAATGTAATGGTTCCACTTGAGATCGGAAGATAGGGTAAGGCCGAGAAGGCGCAGTGTATTGCTCTCTCTCTCTCTCTCTCTCTCTCTCTATATATATATATATATATATATATATATATATATACACACACACACGTGTATATATATGTATATATATATATATACGTGTGTGTGTGTGTGTAAACACCTTAGAAAATATATTTTGGGCTCGCACAGACCCGGATGAAAGTGTTTACAATATTATTTCGCTAGTCTTGACTAGCTCCTCCCTTATTTTGAACTTCTGGTTATGCGTTCGAAAAAGCGTTGTATCAGTTAATATAAAAAGGCTGATATTACCAAAAGGTTCAAACCAAGCTGATCTTCCGGATTAGAATATTTAAATGCTCGACACGTTAAACCTTTATTTTAACTATGTATTGAGCACTTTTAATACAATTGTTTACTAGTCTAATTTGACTCTAATCAATAACTGATTAATAATTATTACACACACACGCGCGCGCGCGCGCACACACACACACACGCGCGCGCGCGCGCACGCGCGCATGCTATTATATTCCGGGAAGGGATAAACAGAGAAAGAAGAGTGCAAGAAATAATTCTTAACACTGAGGATATATGAACAGAGATTTATTATACCTCAGTACAATAAACCAAATACTACGTACACCGACGAACAGTTAACAAGAATAACAATCAAGAATGTATCTGTATCGGACTTATGCGTCCCTCTTGTGAAGAATGATTCCGTCTAATGACGTATAACTCTCGTCTAATGACGATGGTTCTCGTATAATGACGATCACTCTCGTATAATCACGATGACTCTCGTATAATCACGTAGACTTTCGTATAGTCACGAACACTCTGTAGTTCGTTCTAGTCTCCGTCTTTTATAACCCGGGCCATACTCATTCCTGTGTAGGACAGTATATTCCTCCACAACACATACACACACACACACATATACATATTTTTTTTTTTTTCAAATCACATGTGTCGTATGATCATTTCATATTTGGCTGTGTAAATAGATAATACTATTTACATCGAGCTCTTTGGCTAGATCATTTTTAATGTTAATATAATTAATATTAATAAGATCTTATTTGGGATTTTACCTACATACCATTTTCTGTTTGGATTTTTATATATATATATATATATATATATATATATATATATATATATAACAAACTACTGACGGGTGAGAGTTTTATGTTATTAGCTGACAACTAACAAAGGAATATAAATATAACAAATATAATTCTTTTTTTCACTTTAGAGTCTTTTAAAGTCTTTTAATTTTCACCGCTAAAAATGTGATTTTCCTGTTAAATTACAAGTCCCCTTTGTAGTAGTTGTCCTACGTTTTTTCTAAATTCTGTTTAGATTTGTTACTATTGTTCCTTTTCTTGCTAAGATTGTTTACGCATTGAAGTTATGACACTGTAGCCATTACATGAAAATGCATCTTACAGGAATAAAATTAATAATAATTAGTAATAACGTAGCAATATTAACGTATACATTTAAAATATTTAGTGGTTTGCCTACAAAAGATATAAATAAAAGCTCCTGAGTATTTTTCTTTTACAAGCTCAACAAGAAAATATATTTTATTTGCTGGAAATTAAACCTTAGACATCTGTTAACAGACTAAATATATATTACTGTTTTTGTTGTTTTTTTTTTAATATTCACTGAAACAGATTCATCAATCATAATATTTGATTTAGATATGAGATTTCAACTCAAAAACAAGTCAACGATAATTTTTTGTTTTATGAACTCGATTATATTTCTCTTTAAAACATGTTCATCTGAAAACATTGTCATAAAACATTCTCTGCTTTATCCAAAACAACTTCAATATATGAACTCATTCAATAGAATAATACGAAACACTGCAGATTTCCTGTTATCAAACTTACGAGCTTAGTTAATTTTTATATATTTCAATTCTTATCTACAATAGATATATTCCAAGAATCTCAGTAGATGTCTGCAGCCACGAATAGTACCAGAACCTATATCTACTATATTCTTCCTATGTACACATTTATAGTAAAGTTTAATTTATAACTGAGATACGATAAGATATTCACAATAAGAACTAACAATAAACTGAAACAGTTATAATAATATGCTATATCAAAAGTTTTGCGATAAATATATGACTTCTTCTTACTGTAGATTTTAACAATATCAGCAATTTTTTTCTTGATTGAGTACTTTCATTATATCACTTAAAGGAATCACTTTACGGCTTCTTTTTTGGCATATCCGAATTGTCAGCATCACATCAACTGCACCAGGGGATTATTATTAACCTTTCGTTACTCACCTTGGATTTCCGAAAATGGATAGTCCCCTGAGTTTTGTCTTCCAACTGTGCCACCCTCGCTGAGCCAAGAAAGTAGTGGGCGGAATTAAAAAGAAACAAGCTGCCATTTAGGAATTACAAGAAAACATCCCATATGACTAACGCAAAGTTAAATAAAACATATTAACGGGGTATTTCAGAAATTTATCACGGGTAACCGAAATCGAGACCTCAAAAAAGCGAACAAGAGAGAACAAAGATGCCAATATATTTATCTTTAGAAAATACTTTGTTTTTTTTTTTGGGGGGGGGGGCAATGCTGATAACAATGATTTTGATTTGCTGAGCAGATTAAATAGTTGGTTTTTATTTATTTATTTATTATTTTTTATTTTTTAAATCATTTTACCCCAAGCAAGGCAGAACTACTACTGGTGTGCAGGGGGTTACATAAGAGGTGAGTGATGAGAAGGAGGAATAAGTTACAGGGGGTGTAAGAGAATGGGTAAGAGAAGGATGAGAACACTGGTGTGAAGAGGACTGCATGAGAGTAGAGTAGAAAGAAAAACATGATACAAGGGTTGTCAGGGAAAGGATGCGAGTTAAGGAGATAAGAGATAGCAATTGACATTGTGTTCAAATTCTTGAAAATTGTAGCTGTCAGAGAAGCAAGTATACGGAAGGAAGTTCCATGGGCGAGGAGTGCGAACAAAAAGATGGTAGAGTAGAAGTTACGGTTAAATTTGATCGGTTTCACTGTAAAAGTGTGGGACCCAGTCGCTAGTCTAGTAGCTCGACTAAATTCATGCAGAGTGGGCATCAGGGAGCTAAGCTCATTGAAGTAGAAACCGTGAAATTATTTATGGCAGAGACAGAGGGAAGCCACATTACGTCGGTAAGAAAGTGACTGGAGTTGAGCTACAAGGTCAGGATCAATTACATAGCAGATTCTCCGTTGGATTTTTTCAAAATATTCGAGATGAATAAGCAGGGGCATCCGACCAGATATCACAGCAGTATTCAATGTACGGGTTGATGGTAGATTTATATGTGTGCAAGATGGATTCAGACGAGAAAAACTTCCTGGCCTTACACAGTGAACCAACCTTCCTGGCAGCAGATTTAGCTATGGATAGGGCCCTAAAACTTGCATACTTGATGGACGTCGGCGGAATTGTCGTAGACGGACGAATTACGACCGATAATGGTACAGGGAGTCTAGGACAATCCGTCGGGGTCCCGACTTCTGAGGATTTCTTACCATTTTGTGTCTAAGGGGTTACACTTAGAAAATGTCTATCAAGCTAGCTAGCTGAATGTGAGGGACCTAGAGATTGGAGTAAGGCTGCCCGCCTGCTTCGTGATCTCTGGTTCCTAGGAGTGGATGTAGCTACGATCCAGGAAACATACTTTGCTTGATATATGGATCCTTGTGTGCTGTCTAACAACTTTGTCGTCTATTCAGCATACGGAGACCAGTAGGCCAGAGGTGTTTCCTTGATGGTGAAACGTAGCCTGAGTGCGAGGGTGTACCTTGTCCATGTCGGCACGGGGGTCCGGTTGATCGTGACTGATATTGCCCCGAAAAGTGGATCGTTTCGGATCGTTGCGGTTTATGTGCTAAACGACCGGGAGGAGCGCGTCTCGTTTTTCCGTCAGTTGGGCCGTTTCTGTGGATTCTTCGCGCCTAGTCTTAGTAGGGGACTGGAATGCCATCCTAGACTCCAAGTCATATAGTGGACGAGGAGCTAGCGGGAGGGCGTGTGATTGAAGCCTGGTTGATCTGATCGACGAGTTTGGTCTTCGTTGATAGATACCGGGTTGATCACTCTGGAGTAAAGATGTGGATGCAAGCACTTAATTGGCCGTCTACCTAGGTAGTTAGCTACCTGGATAGAATGTTAGTGGGAAGAGTCGATGTAAACTTATTAGATTGTCCATCGTTCCACTGGTTAGGCTATTCGGAACACAAACTCGATCGTGCCCGGATGGCGTTAGACGCTAGGCCTAGGTTGGCTGGACACTGGAAGTTCAACATGTCTTTACTGGACAAGCTAACCTTCCGGCAACAGCTAACTAGATTGGTGCAGCGGGAATTAGTGGGGGTGGTTATCGGGAATAGATGGTGGGAGAGTCTTAAGGAAAGCATTAGTTCTTTCACCGCTGACTATAGCCGTCGACTCGCCCTAGCTAAGGCTAACTAGGTAAAGACAAAGATAGAACCTTCCGGGCGCTAAAGATAACGTTAGCTAGTCAGGTCTTGGACCGTTTGGTTAGCAGGCGGTACCAGGGTCAGGTAATTAGACATAGGTTAAACAAGACGTCTAACGAAGCCGTGAGTATGAGCTCTGAATTGTGCAAGGAAGAGATCCGTCGAGATGGTGATCGGTACGGTCGAGAGACCAAGACGATTTGTGCGAGACGTTTCGCGGCATTTTGCGAGCCGCTTTACCAAGGAGCCTGGTTTCTGTGATGGGGAGTTTCGTAGCTATTTAGCTGATTTTCCTCGACTTGGGCCGACTGAATAGATAGCTGCGAGGGTGAGATTACGGAGGGTGAAGTTCACTTGACATTAAAGAGTGTCGGCAGCGGCAAGTCTCGGGACTTGATGGTCTACTCTATGAATTGTACTTGAGGCTGTCGCACAACTTTGTACCGATTTTGACGGTGGTGTTCAATAAATGGTTCCGACAGGGGTCCGTTCCCGACTGGATTTCCAGTGGTGACATCACGTTGCTGAAAAAGGTTAAGGGTGTTACAGTTCCATAACTCTGCTAAACACAAAGTTAAAAATTTTGGCCAAGATCCTTTGCAGTCATTTGCCGAGATTTTGTTGGGACCCGACAAGACTTGTTCTGTGAAGGGCCGAACTATTCAGGACAACCTGCATCTGATCCACACGATCATAGAGGGTGGAAAAGACGACGAGTAAGCCGCGCTGATCAATCTGGATCAGTCCAAGGCATTTGATAGGGTCGACCATCGGTATCTGCAGCTGTCCTGCAAGTGGATCAGCCTGGTGTATCGCTCCCCCATTGCTGTAGTACAGGTCAACGGAAGGCGGTCGGACGCTTTTGCGCTGTCTCGGTTGGTTCGTCAGAGCTGCCTGCTGTCGCCTTAGGCTTTGGCGTTGGAGCCCCTCCTTCGCTAAGGAACAGGGCGTGCAGTCTGGCCATACGCGGAATCGCTGTCTCTGGTGGGTCTCGAGCCCAGTTTTCTGCGTACGCCGATGATGTATCAGTTTTTGTATCGTTCCTGGATGACACTGAGGTGGTACAGAAGTCGCTTGAGCGGTACGAGAAAGTGACAGGGGCCAAAGTTAACCGCGACCATTCTTCCGGCTTGCGTTTAGGTGCCTGAAAAGGCGTTGTTCTCCCGGGGCCCTTCAGTTGGACTGACGAGTGTTTGTTGTCCACCCTCTTGTGGGGTGGACGCAAGCATCATGTCAATAGAGATGTCTGTTGCAAACGTCCATGTCAAGTGGGACTGGGAATGCCATAGACTCGCCTCGAGGTGTCTTTCCTATGCCGCGTGTTGACAGAGGATTCAATTTTGGTGGGAGAGTGTTAGGTACACTTTTCCTTGTCTTACTATAACTCCTCCCGTTACGAGGGTTGAGCGCTCTCCTCCCGTTTCGAGGGTTGAGTGCCGTCGTAAGTCTCGAAATCAACCAGATTTTCTACTCGAATGTCGAGAGGCTTTGCGGGTCATTCCTCAGTCCACTGATCTTTTTCCGCATCGGAGGTACATGTATCGTCTTTTAGTGGAGGGGGTCAAGCCGAAGGACCCTCTACGTGATCGGCTCGGTTTGTCGGCGGCCGATTAGTGCTCTTTTTGATCTTAGGCACCAGCGGCTAATTACCTCAGCAACCTTGAGTTTTCGCTTATCTGGCGATTGATTCGGAACGGGTTATCTCTCAATGACATGGTCTTCAGATGGGACGAGGCGGCTTTGCCTTCTACAATTGTTTTCAGGTGCACGCTTTCTGGGACCATGTCGGCAAGTTGATGGCTCGTATTGCTCCCGATCAGCTCGTGTCCATTGATATCGCGTACGCATGTATTCTGAGGTGAAACAGATGGTGTTTCTCGTGTTGCTGGTCGTAGCTCGAATAGTAATCTGAACGACGCGGAAGGAGGGAATCTTGCGATATGAACGTTATTGTTATCAGCATCTGATTAGATTCTTTGAGCATTAGCTCTGATAGAAAGCGTTTGATATCGACAGATTTCAGCAGAAGGTGGGTAACTGCAGCAAGTCTGTTTCGCGTGAATGAGGCAAGTCTTGATTTTCTTTTTTAAGTCTGTTTCGGCACAACGGGGCAGTGTTCTGCAAACCCTCCCCTGGTGCAGTTAGAGTTCTTTTGTGTACCTAGTTAATGTGAGAAAATGTTATTCCTAGCCTGTTCCCGGCTTTCTCTTTTGTTACGATCTAAGTCGAGAGTCCCAACCTCCCTAGTTTGTTTTCGGCTCCATTTTTCATCTTGACTTGGTCAGTCTTTGATTTTCCCATTCCATTATTTATTTTATCCTTTCCTTTTCCCTTAGTGAGTGTGCTACTTCATTTCGCCGTGGGGCGGAAAACAGCAGCCACTCCTGATTTTCTGGTGTGGACGGGTCTTAGTAACATCTGTTTATTTTGTTTTAATATTTTGTTATATTTTAGTTTGCTTTAGGTTATTAATTCCCTCCCTCGCTCATTTTCATATCATTATATTTTAAATATATTTTATAAAAATTATTGTATATGAATAAATTTTTATCTCATGGGTTTGTTACCCCCTTTGGTATATGTAGGAGTGTAAGGTGACGGATGAATTTTTGTGGTAAATAGAGAAATCGTTAAGAGTGGTTGGGTCGTGAATGTGATTAGCTAGGTTTAAGATAGTTACTGAAAGACCACCCTTTATCCATCCCTCTCTTCGGCCATGTGCTACATTTTTGTATTTTTGCAAAATGAATATTCCACCACAGATTAGAGGTCCTTTTCATGATCAGTAGCGAGGTTTTGTCAGCGTCGGCAGATTTCTTATCATCGCTGATGAAAATCAGAAAAGGCGTAGAACCTAGAATAGAGCCTTGAGGGACACCCGCGTTCGTATGATAGTATATGGAAACATGCCCATTCAATATTACCTTCATTGTGCGATTTGAAAGGAACGATTGTATTAGGTCACACAAGCGTCCAGTTATACCATAACCCTGTAACTCTTTGCGTAGAATGACAACATGCCAGACTGTGTCAAATGCTTTAGAGGTATGTAGTGCAACAGCTCGAGCTTCTTTGTTCTTATCGAGAGCCTGGTTTATATACTCTGTGATGGTCATTAACATATCAGCAGTAGACCTGGTGAACCCATACTGTTTATCGGAGAAGAGGCCGTGGGCTGTGAGGTGTTGAACCACTTCAGCATTGATAATAGTCTCGAACACTTTACCAAAAATCGGTAGGAGGTTGATATGGCGATAATTAGAGAGATCTGAGGGTTTTCCAGTGTTCTTAAAGATAGGAACCAGAGAGGAAGCCTTCCAGCAGACAGGGAAGCAAGAACTAGAGAAGCAGTGTTTGTAGAGTTTGAAGAGGACAGAGGAGAGTTCAGGGGCACATTTCTTAAGGACAATGATTGAGATTCTGTCACCTCCGCTCGGCTTATGGGGGGCAATCTTTGAAATGTTAGAGACTAGCGAGGGGGTAATGTGAACGTCAATCAGTTGATTTTTATGGAATAAAGTGATAGAGGTCACAATATTTTCCATATGACATTTTTCACTTAGTAATTACAACTAAAATCAATAACGTTGCTTCTTTTCTTTTTATATGCTTAATATTTTAGTGTTTGAAAAATATTTCTTTACAAATTCTATAAAAGCTTCATGAATTTTTGTGCGTATGTCTTTCAGTAATTACGGTAAAAGAACGAATTTCTATGCTAGATTGCTTTGTTTGGCAAACTTAATATACAGAGAGAGTTTTTTGGGTTTTTTTAATTAGCAATTTTGACCAGTACTCGAGTCACATAATTTTCACGCAAGAATTAATATTCAATTTGCTTAAATGGATCTTTAAATATAATTTATGCTTGGGTCTAATACATAGAAAATAAAAACATTCAATGTAACTATATTGATAATATTCTTAGGCAGTTTTAAATAATTTAGTACTCTTTTTGTTTAATTTTTTGTGGGGGTTGCTTAAGACACTTTAACATTAATAGTGAATTTACTCAAATTTGAGTATATCTGCTTATAAAAAGAAACGTGTAGTTTTCTTATAATTTGCATTCATCTTACGTGGTTGTTAATTAATGATATAGTTGTTAATTAGCTACCTGATTTTACTTTCACATAAATATCTTACCAGGTTTGTTGCATGAATGCTTGGTAAATTTCATATTTAAAATTCTATTCTTGATTTCAAACATTTTCAAAATATCTAATAATTTCAATTTTGGATCACAACAAGAACAATATTAGGTTGAATAAATACGTAAATAAAAGAGAGGAATTAAAATAAGTACTGAAACAGACAATGCTCTTAATGCAAAAAATCACTTCCGGGGTCTCCTTTTATCTCAAGTGAATTAATGTCTGGCTCTTCCGTATATTACAGCAACCGAAAATCAAATCCAAAACCATATAGAGACTATATTTGACACTCAGACTAAATGTGGTCCCCAGTGTGAAGAAATTAGCATCATTCTGGATATGAGAAGATCAAATGTTACGTTTTGTAAGAGCGTGCTTACTGCTCCCCGACAAAGCTTGAAAAATTTGCTCATCTTGGCTTCTGATGAAAACGATTGTTTCAAGTAAGTTATAGTAACTGCAAAGAATGCACATTAGAAGAGGTACTCAGCACTAGCAATCTGGTAATAGAATCCTAACATTTAGAATTTGTGTAACATGGAAATTTGGCACGGTAAAAGCACTTTGAGAAATCATAGATTTTTAAAAAATATTTTTCAAGAGCAGTATAGAGGTGAAAAGGTCAAATGATATTTCTATTTTTATTTTTGACTTTCAATATAAAATATTCTCAACGCGACCCATTTATCCTAAATATGACCTAATGATTAAATAGCAGAATTTTTTTTTTTTGGGGGGGGGGGGGTCTTAGGTAGATACTTTATCAGCACTATCTCGTACATAGATATGTGTGAATGAGTACAAATATAAAAATAATCGACTAAACGTTCCCAAGCAGACCTAAGTCGGCTAGCCGATCTCCGTTGCAGGGCCATTTGTGTTTTTTCAACGATTACAGGAGTTAACTGCGGTTTATACTGCAATTAAGCTAAGCAGACGTTAGTTACAGTTTCAGGGAGAGAGAACAAGAGAGAGAGATAATAATTTGGTGTGATCACCAGTTTGAACAAGGCTAGTTCGCTCAAATAATGACTTTCTGCTAGAACAACCATCAACAGCTCCCGAAAAGCTCGTGACCACTATCATCACCTGCGTTCAGCAGATATAAAGATAGAACGGGGCGTTAGACAAGGATAAGTTTTTTCACCGGATCTTTTCAACATGTACAGCGAGACTATTCTGAGGACTCGAGAAGTTATGCCAGGATTCGTCATCGGAGGCCACAATCTGAACAACACAAGGTACGCAGATGATACAGTGCTGATAGCAAACACGGAAAAGGAACTACAAAACCCTCTACAAAAGGTAGCCGAAGAAAGTGGAATGAAAAGACTACAAATAAACTACAAGAAAACTTATAAATAAACTACAAGTATGCTTATAATCAAAAAGAAGAGCCCAAAATGCCAACCACAGGTGAGAGATACTAAAATCAAGCATGTCCAAAAATTTAAATACCTGGGAATCTTCTAACAGAAGACGGAAAGTGTGACACAGAGATCTAAAGGTAAATTAGCATGGCGAATGACATATTCCAGAAGCGGAGTAGAGAATTAAGAGACAGGAAACTTTCACTAGAAACAAAGACGTGGGTACTGGATTGCTATGTGATGTCAGTTCTTCAATATGGCGGTGAATGCTGGATAATCTCATCAAAGATGAAGGAAAAACTTGAAGCAACTGAAATATAGTTCTACAGAAGGATACTGCACATATCATGGATCGATCACGTGAACAATAATGAAGTTTTGGAAAGGATGGAAACGAAAAGGAAATTAATAGTGAGCATCAGAAAACGACAGTTAAAGTTCCTGGGACATATAATGAGGAAGGAAGGTTTAGAGAATCGGATACTCACAGGGCAGATAGAGAGAAAGAGAAACAGGGTAAAGCAGCGTGTAACATACTTGATGGGCCTGAGCAGTTGGATGGCAGAGCGAAGTTTGAGTGGGGTAACAGAAGAAAGCGTGCTAAGAACCACCAGCGATAGGGAGACGTGGAAGGCCATGATCGCCAACGTCCTGAAAGAACATGGCACATAGAAGAAAAAGAAGAACAAGAAGAACAACAACATATATTACTCGAGGCATAGACACATAGCAATTTCTTGATTACAAGTGGTTGAAATAATAATTGCCCAATCAATCTGAGTACGTATCTCTCTCTCTTTCTCTCTCTCTCTTTTTATCTATATATATATATATATATATTGTTAAATATAAGAGACAGTAAATGTTTATTATGTTTAATTATGAGCCGCTCTAAACATAATAGACATTCATTGTCTGTTGTATTTAACAATATATTTCTAGATAATTATCTGCTTTATATATATATATATATATATATATATATATATGTTACTTGTTTGACAATTACCTCTAATGGGTACTCGTATTTGAGTGGATAATCTTCTGTGATCGAGTGGTAAGACATGTTAAATCGTTTGCTGGTTTTTCCCGGGTATATGAGAGTCGCCGGTTTGAATCCTGCCGGAAGATAGATATTATCCTAACAAGATTTCTCGAATATTCAGGCCGGTGGATATATGTAAACCTACTGCTTAATTACAGAAAAACAAAGTTTCTACTTAAATGTGCGTATCCATTAAAAATAATGTTCAAACAAATAAATTTAAACAAATATGCCGTTAATACCATTTCGTAATATATATATATATATATATATATATATATATATATATATATATATATTGATTGATTGAAAAAGTAACTTCCTATTTTATGTATGATCGACTCTCCAGTCTAACTAAAATTTTACAATACGGTAAAGTCCATCTTACATAAAATACTTGTTTGTTTTCAATCGCCCTATATATAAGCTATATCCAAACAAGGTTTTTTACATTTAACCTACAAAATATGTCGACTTCATCTTTATAGCATTTTCCAATTTTCGAATAAGGTGTTATTTATCGGGAGCAAAATTGTGGATAACGCGTTCGTAGTTCATGATTTTTCTGTTTTGTTCAAGTATTTTTTAGTGTTTCAGTCATTATCACGAATTGAGTGTCGTCAGTGTCGTAGAGAAGATTTAGTTGGCGGCATAATAACATTTATTTCGTGTGCTGGAATTGGAATCAGTGTAAAGTGTAAAATTCAACCGAATCTGTCCCTAATCGCTATATTGAATGGTCAGTAACGCAAAGGCCGAGTTTAAGTAGACATTAATACTCATTCAACTTCTCAAACCGTCTCCTTCTTGCCTCGGTAGTAGGATATGATTGTCTCGAATCGCCCTCATCAGGTCTGTACCACGATTCGAATGCCTTCTTAAGTTTTCATTTACAAGGTCAAAGATGTCGTTCATCTTAAGGTAAAAGGTGAAAGGCCTTCAAATTTATGCAAGTTACTAAATTAGTTATATTTATTATCATCAGGAACGTTAATTAAACTAATAAATAAAATAAAATAGAATAAAATACTTTTCCTACGAGGAGGACTAATACTTTTAATATTTCCCGTGGCTTAACATTTACATATACATAGACACTCATCCGCAAATACGTATACACATAAAAATAGACGCACATATACGAATACACATACTCACATGTATATGTGCATACACATACCCGTGTATACAAATATTCAGATGTTCATCCAAGTATGTTAGTATGTATGTATGTATGTATATCGTACAAATCAGTCCAGAATATTTAGCCTGTATTTAATACTATTTTCCAACTGTTGCTATTATGAATTTTACAAATTCAACATGAATACTTAATGGAGATACTTTACTTAAGATCAGAGAGGTTATGGGAATTAACTCCTCGCTCGGTAGAATGACATACACAACAGGTGTCACCTGGCTGTCATCCGACGATTGTTAGCATAAACGGCATAAAGAGATAGAATTCCTCGGAACTAATTCTTCGCCCGGAATGGATCGACAGGTGTTACTGGACCATTATCTAGCGACTGTTCGCATCAAACAAAAAATAACTCTCCGGACAATGAATGTCAAAACGTTGAACAACTGTGTCCAATTGTAAAATGTAAAACAAGAGATTAGTAGGTTAAATGTCAACATTTTAGATGTATGTGAAAATAGTTGGCCAAACAACTGAGATTTTGTCAGTGACAACTACAGAATTACATATACAGGCAGAGAGAAAACTGAAAAAGAAGTTGGACTGATACTGGATTAAGACATGGAGAAATGCATGTTGGGATACTGCCAGTTATCTGAAATAATTCTTGCAGTTAAACTGAAATGAAAGCCCTTGAGCATAGTCGTGTATACACCGAGAACACAAAGTACAGAATAAGAAATCAAATCTTTCTACTCCATGCTGGACAACATCAAAGCTCAATGTAAATCGCAAGAAGTTATAATTATTTTTGAGAAACTGAATGTCATCGTAAGTAAAGAGAGAGAAGTGGGAATAACTGGCAAATTCGGATTAGAAACCCGCAACGAACGCAGAGAAAAATGGGTTCAGTGGTGCTCGGCCAATAACCAACTAATAGTCAACACCTGGTTCCAAGAACAGCGAAGATAAATATGGACATGGAAAAACCCAGGAGAAGAAACTAAAAAACAAAATCGACTACATGAACAAGAGATTCAGGAATGCAGTCGTTTACTAAAAGATTTGCCTAAATGCCGACTGCGGAAACGCCCACCTCTCTATGTAAATTAAGAATGAAACAACGAAAACTGAAGAAGCCTAACACAGCATCCAAATTGCAATACAACAGACTCGTGAACGACCCGAACCTGAAAAAAAATATATATACAGTGTAAAAAGAAGATACAAGGGACAAAATGGAAGCAAAAACTCGAAATGGGACACACTAAGAGAAGCTTTAGCGACATCAGCAAACGACATCCTCTCAAAGGGAAATAGACTTAAAAAGAAAAACGAGTGGGTCACACATAAGATTCTCGATATGATGCAAAGATGACAGAAAGCAATACCAAGATATGGAACAAAATACAGAAAATGACACAAGGAAGTAAGGAACAAATGTAGACAGGCTAAACAAAAATGGCTTAACAAAAAATTTAGTATCACAAATGCGGGAGATGCATAAAAAATAAGAGAATTAATAGGACAAAAGACATGCTCATCAACAAGATGCATAAGATCCAAGTCAGAACGCTCATATTAGAGAAAGGAAAAATAGTTCAGCGCTGGGACGAATATATCGGAGTTCTCTTCCACAACGAAAAAGAACAACCGGCAATACACAGAAATACCGACGGACCGGAAATATTAAAAACAGAAGTGAAAGTTGCACTGGCCAAATTAAAAAGAAACAAAGCGACAGGGCTAGATGGAATTGTAACAGAGATGCTGGCAGCCTTGGAAGATTTCGGCATAGACAAGATTACAGTAATAATAAATAAAATCTACAACAGCGGCGATATAACAAAAAACCTAAGCAAATCTATTTTCCTATCACTATCTAAGCAAACGAATGTGAACTCCACCGAACAATCAGCTTAATGAGCCACATAACAAAACCGATGATTTTTCTAATGAAACTTTTCCTATTTCACTGAAACAGACGTTAAACACTTCTATATTCCTTCTTCTCTTTCTTTCTTTTTCTCACTGAAAACAAGTAGAGTTTCTGATACGCCTTTTCCATTTTTATGAGGTATCGACAGGGCGTAACAGTCGTGCTAACTAAGAGTGGGGCAAGTTATAATAAGAAGAAATAATTTTCAATACAATTTCCAAACTTTTTAAATTAAATTCAATTATTAACGATTTTTTCGTACACCGTATAGAACATTATCAATGCAAATAAATCCTGAAAATAATTTTTAAAATAAACAAAAAAATATATGAACAAATAAATATGAAACAAATAAAAATAAAAACAAAATAAAAAGAGAATTATCATTTGCCTTTCCTTTTTACTTCGGGTGATGGAAATGAACGAAAGAAAACAAACGAAGTTTTTTTTAAGTTTTGCCGATTTTTACACGGAGAGGTTTTTTGTGGTTTTGGCAGTGGTGGGATAAAATAAATCAAATAAAGTCAAAGAAAACAATGCCTGATTTTAATACTATCGACAGCTTTAGTTTTAATAGTAATATTGGTATGTACTTGTTATCTTAGCAAATGTGAGCAGTGACAGTAATCATAGATATAGTTGCAATATTTATTATCTTTGTCTATAGCAATAAATTGTTCGCATTTTTTATGTCGGCTCGTTTGATCACATATAATTGTACTGTTTCACTCATCAATGCTTTTCATCATTGCATTAAATACAGTTTTTTGTTTGTATTTAATTTATTTAACATCGTTTTTCTTTTCTTCTCTCTCTTTTTTCTTCTTTTTCTTATCCGAGCAGCTTAAAAACGAAAGTCAGAGATTCGCGACTGAAAGGTAAAAGAGGAGAGTATATTTTTTCACTGAACGGATTGTCAGAAACCGACTATAATTATTGGATTTCATATAAGGTGAATGGAGTAAAAGATACAGGTATGTATGAGATATATAGGCGCATCTTATTTGAAATTGTGGGCACGGCCTATTCATCTTTTTAAATTCCTTTCTTTCCATGTCATAAAAGATACAGGTATGTATGAGATATATAGGCGCAGCTTATTTGAAATTGTGGTCACGGCCTATTCATCTTTTTAAATTCCTTTCTTTCCATGTCATAAAAGAATGTATATAACATATATACTGTAGATGTTTATTACGCTTAGGTAAACAAAGCACAAAGTCAATAGTATATACTACAGATATTTATTTAGCTTAGGTTAACAATCTTGAATATGACATATGGTTTATTATTCTAGTCAAATAAAATTTATTCTAATCTTATTTATTTTACAATGGTTTCTCATGGCCTATTACACCTGACAGAGAAGCCAACGGTGATTAACGAAGTATTTCTTCTGGAGTGAAAACATGCTAATGAACTTCGATAGGGAATGTTATGTCTTCAATATACTTAATGCTTTAAATTTTCTTATTGCATTTATTACTTTTAACATTCATCTGATTATTATGTTATCCAAATTAAACTTCTTGCGCTAATTCTATGTCCCCACCCATAATGTTTGATGTTCTTTTATTCTGCCTTTCTGATAGTTTTTCGCGTCGCCTTTTTCTTTTTTCTAGAACCTAAATTCCTCTCACAAATGTATTTTCTTATTGTTTATGAAGTTCAGAAGATTTTGTCAATTTGGTTTTGTTTTTGTTTTTCTGTAAATATAGCAATATAATCTGATTTGTCTATTTTTTCCTATTTCTAGAGTTGAATAATTTTCAACCCCAAAATGGTGACCTTATCATAATCGACTACACTGACTGGAAAACAATTATAAATAAGATAGCTACTATAAAATAGATGTCATTTTTGCCATTCATCAAATAAATCATATCCCAGTGCGACTCGTCTTATTATTCTTTACAAACACAAATTAAAAACAAAACCATAAAAGAACTTACAACGCTTCCGATTTAGATGAATTAATTTTTGTCGATATATTCTATGTGCGTTATGTGTGCACTCTGTCAGATTATATTATATAAATAAATGTCTTCACAATATAATTACTATTAAAAAACCAATAATGGTCAAATCTTAAGGATATACTCCAATTTATATAATAAATATATATTTTCAGCCAATAATGTCTATTTTATAAGAAATATTTACAAAAACGTGTTTGGTTGTATGAGCCTTTATGCTACTCGAGAGATATTCATTATATATATATATATATATATATATATATATATATATATATATATATATAACCCTGATTTAGCACTCTGGAAGAATGGTAGACTTTGAAAAACAGTAGCTACTTTAACATATACGCATCGTTCATTCAGCAATGAATAAGAGCACTCTCAGCTATTGGGCGTGTATAATGATAATATACACGCTAAAAAGTCTGCCTCCTTCTACCGAGCGCCTATAGCTCAAAGGTAGAATCGCCGACTGACGCCAATTCGGTCGGGTGTCAATCCTGGGTTAAAAAGCAATCGGAGTTTAACCGTACTGATGAGCTGTGATACAGCGAAACAGATCTTTCTGCGGATGAGTATATATATATATATATATATATATATATATATATGTAGTTATATTTATATTTTAACTTCAAATATATAGAGTTTGTTATTGGTTGTCTGAAATTATAAAGTCAAAAACTAAGATATTGAAAAGTTATTGAGTTGTGGGAACACTGAGTTGAAAATAATAAAAATGGTTAAAAGAAATTATAAAACAATTTAAAAAATTATTGACGAAGTAAACCAAAAAAAATTGGTCTTAAGAATATCACAAAAAAGATATAAGAAAAATAATAAAAATAAGTAAATTGATCATTAAGAATCTTGTGTTGCGAACAAAAACAGAGAAAACACGCAGAATAATGAGAACATTGTTTAAAAATCTTACAACAACCAACTTACCAACTTTAAGTAGACTGCAATTTTGGTGAAGTAGTAAATGAAAATTGATTTCTCAACAGTAATTATTACTAATGAAAATACAGAAAATATTGAATGAATCCGATGGCTGAAATCGAAGTTCAGTCAATCAACACAACTTAAAAGGCAAAAGAAGATTGATATAGAATTGTAGGCAGTAAGATAATTATAGGTTCTTTAAAACCTATAATTAAAGGTTCTTTAAAAGTTAAAGACACTAAGATACATTCAGAGAATTATTGTATTTGTGCACAGGTTACAAGTAAAAACTTTAAGGCAAATAGTAAATCCACTCAATAAAGTCATAACGGACGAGACGAAACGCGTAAAAAAAATTATATATATGTGTGTGTGTGTGTGTGTGTGTGTGTGTGTGTGTGTGTGTGTGTGTGTGTGTGTGTGTGTGTGTGTGTGTGTCTAGAAACGTTGGAATATTTATAATATATAAAAAATTAATTTCTCTATTTCTTGGCTTAGGGGGTTAGCGACTCCGACTGATACCAAATCTGTCGAGTTTCGATCCCGGCAAGTTGCTGTTTAGCCAAGCTGATGAGCTGTGATATAGCGAAACAGGCTTGTATGTGGATTACGAACTATATATATATACTTAAATTGATTTGTTTGAACATTATTTTTAAACAGCTACTCGTATTTGAGTGGAGAGTCTGTTTTTTTTGTTTTGTTTTTTATATATATATATAATTAAACAGTACATTTTTAAAATATCCACCGGTCTAAATGTTCGACAAATCTTGTTTGGAAAATATCTATCTTCTGGCAGGATTTGAACCTGCATATTCCCATATACCCGGAAAAAGTCGCCAATTCAAACTCTATTCAAACTACTCTTCTAAAATCAAATCTGGCATAAGGTTTCTATTTAAGAGCATTAAGAATTTGAAGCCCAATATATTTATCCAATGAAGAAATATACATCGAAAAGACATTGAAAATAACTACAATATTCATATTCCTTGATTCACAACTAAAAAATAAAGGCACATAAAATACATATGCACAAAAAAACTTTATCCCCAACAATAAATTAAACAATAATAGCTACGTAATACTACCTGCCAACTCTATAACATCCATTATCCAGAACAACTTATCTCATTTAAATAACATCCAAAAAGTCACAACCACTTTGAAAACTATTACAGATATAATCAGATGTAAAAAAAAATAAAAGTACAGTGGAGAAACATGCAGAAAATTAAAACGACGTATCTATGAGCATAGTGTTCTTTTCCTCAGATTATATCAAAGTATACATTTCCATACATTTAGGTACCTCCACTCATTTTCGATACTTAAATTGAAATTGAAATTTTAAAAATAAATAAGTTATCTTCAATCATTAAAATTAGCTTTAATTGAAAGCCAAGCTATTAAATTTAATAATTCTAGTAAGCAAAACATACTGGTGTATTTTTAACCGAAATTATGTTGATTGAAATCTAAAATTTTGAAATTTTACAAAAAATTCTTTTAAGTACACCGCCATTTTTGATTGATTGGCACATTACGTAAACAGTAGCCACATTTCTGTTTTAAAAATCTTGCAAAAATAAAGTATACTTCGCTGACATGTTATTTAAGTCAATTTTTAAAATTAAAACTTACCTTTATCTGTTTTCAATCAATTAATGATTGCTTACTGCCAGAAATTTACAATAAAAAAAATGAATTACTGTAGCCCTGTTTTATGTCACTCATTCGTGGCAATGACAGATCCTGTTATCAAGATCGCAATGTATGGTAACCAATCGTGCCAAAATTTCTATATCTTTTTTTCTTTTTTTTTTATTTATCATAAATTAGTTAATGCACCTACGGTCACAATTAATTAAAAAATTGAGGAATTGAAAAAAAAATAATACTTACTTTAAATGTTGAAGGAATTACTTGCAAAACAGGCAGTTAAATTTTAGAAACATAGAGAATGAAAGAATGAAAATACGTTCTTCCATGGTTTCCAATGTAAGGGAACTTATAAAATCAATTTGACCCATATGGAACATCGTACTTTATAAATTTGAACATATTTACACAAATAATTTTTTTTTAATATATGGGTTGAAAAATTTTTATTAATTTTTAATTTTTTTTTGATAGACAGTATAATCATCAATTCTTAACTAATAAAAAAAATCATACAGTTCTTTTAAAAGATTTTAAAAATATTTTTAAAACTTTATGAATTATTATAATAAAAAAATGAAAACAACTCTCATAAAATTTTATTAGTAATCGAAAATTTTATTTTCTTCAGACTATAATGTCCTTAATTTTTATTATTTATTCCAGCAATTAAAAGCTTATCAAATTAAATTATATCAAAGTTTTATAGCATTTTTTATATTTCTCTTCGGATCAGATTTTCGGATGGTGCTGGATAAATTTAAATAAAGAAAATAAATTATTTATATTTCCCGATGAGTTCTGAGTTTAACTAATAAAAAAAGTAAATCGCAGAAAATTAAAATTTATTAAAATTTCATGAATTTACGTGAAGTGGGGGTAACAGAGTTAAAAAAAATTTTTTTTCTTCAATATTCAAAAAAAATAATAATTTCAAAAATAATTTTATTCATTTGTGAATGAATACTGAAAGTTTCATTAATATCCGACAATTATCTGATTTTTGCAAGAATTTCCAAATTAATGTGTTTGTCGCCGAAAAAATGAGTTACGTAAGAAAAAAAAAGAGTTACGTACTCGATTGTAAACAATCGTAAGATTTTCTTCGATTTTCTGCAACGCTAATTCAAGTCAAAACAAAATTTTCTGCCAAAATTTCGAACATATTAAAAGGGATTAAAAGATTTTATAAAATAAATAAAAATTACTTTGATCTTTCCTCTTCATAATATTATAAACATTTTGATAGAAAAAAGTTTGTTTTATTAAGTTTTGAACATTTTTAAATCATATTATACTGGATTGTTTGGTATGCAATGAAGGTACCTAATATATATATATATATATATATATATATATATATATATATATATATATATATATATACCCACAAGGTGCGATGGGTAAGTTGTTGCTATTTAATATTTTTTTGCATGTATTTTTTATTTACTTTTTTATAATCATTTCACCCTAAGCAAGACAGAACTGTCACTGGTGCGCAGGGGGTTACATAAGAGGTGAACGGAACGACTGGATTAGGTCAAACAAGCGTCTAGTTATACCATAGCTCTGTAGCTTGTGCAGAGGGCCAGCATGCCAGACTCTGTCAAATGCTTCGGAGATATCTAGTGCAACAGCTCGAGCTTCGCCGTTCTTATCAAGAGCTTGGTATGTATACCCTGTGATGATCGTTAGCATATCAGCAGTAGACTTGGCGAAGTAGAAACCCTACTGATGTTGAACCACTTCAGCATTGATAATAGCCTTGAACACTTTACCAAAAATCGGTAGAAGACAGATCGTGCGATAATTAGAGGGGTCTGAGGGTTCCCCAATGTTCTTAAATGCAGGAACCACAGAGGAGGACTTCCAGCAGGCAGGAAAGCAAGAAGCAGAGAGACAGCAGTTGTAGAGTTTCGTTTGTTTTTGATTTTATCGCCTGTACAAAATAGTAGATTCAGTGGGGCACCGTTTGTGGGGGACTTTGGAAAGCGTTGAATGAGTCTAATGGTGATCATGGAGAGGTTTTGAGTAATTACTAGTGATGGCCACGTTATGTCTCCAACCGTCTTCCAACGGGGCTTCAGATTTAACACTGAGGGCTACATCAAGTTCATTGAGGAGGTAGTGCTGCTCTAGGTCAAGACTCTATGTTTGGCAACAGGACTCTGCACCATGCAACACAAGTAGGAGAACCCAATCATTGCTGTCAGACAATTTCTGCGACCATATCACACTTTACATCCGGCCATCTAACTCCTCAGACAGCAACCCCTTTGTTTATTATGTGTAGGGCGAAGTTGAGCGAGAGACTAACAAAATTTTTTTCTGACACCAAAGATAAACTGAAGGTAAGGATTACGGTGGCATTCACCAACTTAAAGGAAACCGCCCAGAAGAGTTGCTGGAGGTTCTGAAGTTGTCTAGAGACTGTGGTCGAAGCCAATGGCGATTTTATTGAATAAATTCACGCTTTAATATTCCAAAATATTTTTGCGTCAGTCAGTCAGTTAAGTGCCATACGTGATACACGCTTGGGCGATCATGTCTCGAAAGAGATATAACTGATTGGGCAGAAGATTATCCCGCAGTAGGTTCCCATTACTTTTTGCGGTAGACTGGCTGCCACCCAATCTGTCTTGTTATTCAACCCATAACTGGAGGGGAGAGACGGATTAATATATATTCTAAGGGTATGTGCGCGTAAGTGAATGCAAGGAATTCAACTGGAATCCGAACTCGGATCCCCAATTTCTCGTTCCCAGCCGATATCCACTGCACCACAATCTTATCTTATCTTATCTTATTGTATTGTGTAATTTTGGTAAATATGAAAATAATAAAATGAAAATATCGATGATGTTTTCATTTTTGCGTAATTTGGACGACAATTTATCCATCTCACACTGTATACATTGCCCAAAATCAATAAACGCTTTCAAGAAATAATAATCTGACGCAAGAGTTGCTATTCTAAAGTAAAACCTGTTTGACACGTGAATAATATTATTTTAAGTGATGTGAAAACTATTATTATTTTATGATGGAAATCAACAAATTAGACTGTGTTTCCTTTGTCTTGCATTCAGCATAGACTGGGAGCAAAAAGATTACTTGACGGAAGGATAATTATGACATAGTTACTTAATCAGCAGCATTGCTATAATATTAAAGTACTGTGGAAGTGACTTAGTATGGCCTGATTAACTTTATAGTTCCTAACCAACCGCTTGATTTTTTTTAGTTTTTAAAGCAATATTAATTTGGAGTAGATGGCAAATTAATTGCTTGAGTAATTCAATTTAAAAGAATTTCCATGTATAAAATATACTCCATCATACCAAAGCTTTGAGGAATTAACTCAGAATTTGTTTGTTAATTCCATGGCGAATGTTTAGATCCTTTTACAATTTATGTGCGTTGTGGTGAATTGGATATCGGCTCGGAATAAAAAATCAGAAGATTCCGAATTCCAGTTGAATTGGTTGCATTAACTTCTGCTCAAATAACCTCGCGAAAGGTTTTCATCCATCTCTTCTCCTTCCAGCTATGGTTTCAATAGCAGGACAGATTGGATTCTATAGCCTTCTGTTTAGTCAGTCATGGATCAAAAGAGACAGGGCACCTCGAGGTGGTCTAATGGTTAGCAAGCTTGTCTCGATAGAATCATTGTACTTAAGTTGTGCGTTCGACCCTCACTGGGTGTCCCTTTCTTTCGGCCTTGTGCCACATCTAAGCTACGCTTAGAAAATCACCATGTATCAAAAGAGACACGATCGCCTAAACGTGTTTCCTGTATGTCACTTAACTGACTGATATTTAATCTTAAAAAATGAGTAAAACCTTATTTCATTCAATAAATTGAATTTGAATATCTGGTTTGCTGTGCACAAAAATACGTATGTTAAATACATGTGAGTAGAATTATGATATATAATGCGATTTTGATTTTAGTAAATAATTCATTAATGCTAACCGCTTCACAACTAGCATCGGTCTATGACAATAAAGAAAATAATAAATTTTTTCATTGTATTATTATTATTATTATTATTATTATTATTATTATTATTATTATTCTACATTCTCTAAGTCACAGCATTTCGTCTCTTTTCTTCATGTCGGAAATATGTACTATGTCTTGGATCTTATTAATGTTTACCTTGCCGCAAGTAGCCATGCATATAACCAATGATTTCATTTTTTATGCTAGTCGTTTTCTATATAGCCATTTCCAGGTCATTTCACCTGCAATTGATTCTCTGCATCTAATTCGAATTAATAAAATAAATAAATACATATTTTCACTTTTTACGTATAAGAATATTATTCACGTTCATTTATAATTCATTCCAAGTAGGATTTCTTTCGATTCAAGCTTTGTAAAAAGTGTCTCTATAAAATCAGAATTTGTTTTACAAATACCATCGAATCAACATACTGTCAACAATTTTTCATCGATTTCCCAACAGATGCCTTCATAAAATCCTTCATAGTTTTAAGCAAGTGAAGGAGGTTTCTGAATATTGCTGTTAATTTCTCCAAAATAACGTTGCTCACATTCACCTCATATACTATTAAGAATTTTTCTGTTCTTTAGGCAAGTCCAATGTTACATAATGACGAGAGTTCTGCCGAGGACCATAGTAGTAGTAATCGCATTAGTAGGTATAGGCTCAGAACAAGGGCGAAGAAGACTAAACGATCCCCACAGATAGGGGCGTATGATATAATCGCAGCACTCCGATTCAACCGTGACGTCAATCCTCCTACTGCCTCTTAGAATCCAAGATTCCACTCATAATAAAACGAATACTAAAAAGAATTTCGTAGATACTGTTTTATGAGGTAGCAACATGAAGTGCGTTTTCGACACACGCTCCTTCATGATGATTCTAGGAATCCCCGAGGGATTGAGGGCAAGTACATTTCAGGGTCACCTTTAAAATTATTTCGGAAAAAAAGGAAACCTTCTGACACCGGACACGGCACATGGGATCCATTTCGTTACCAATGTGTATGCAAATAAAATTCCCTTAAAAGGATGCAAGTTATTTATGGAAGTTCTCAACTCATGTGGTGCGTGCAACTTTCGTCGAAAATGCAAATAAATAAATAAATAAAAACACAAACGATTTCAATATTCCGCTGAGAATAGTATGCACGGGCCTTTCTGGGCGAAACATGAAGTCGGTTTTATTATAAGACACATTTTAATCTTAGCCAGATTGAGCTTTAGACTTTATGTAGAATTTCCATTCAGTATATTCTGGAAATTTAGGAATATCGCACTAATCTATATATTTGGCTAGGATAGAAAACGCTATATTATTTACAGTCGGAAACATTGGTTTAACCATAAGAAAGAATATATGGCAAAATTTGAACGACTTTTGTCTGGTAATTTTCTTGGAATAATTACTAAAGCGTTCTTCTCTTCTGAAATATAAAGGATAAAAGAGGCAAGCTCAAATCTCGGCTGTAAGTTTCTTCCCAGTTCATGATGCTCGCTAAATCGACAAACAACCTGAGCACTGTGATGAAAACAACAAAAGAAAAACTTAACAAAATGAATAATTTTTTTAATCCGTTACGAATTTATAAATGCTACAGGAAAAAAAAAATATCGAAATGTTCACCGATATCATGAAAGAGAAAAAGTATTCTCTTTCAGCTGCCTTCCTGCTTTTGTTTGGCCGACTGTAAAAGGTCGATTCAAAAACTCTAAATTTTGAATAGGAACCTCACCTCATTTTCAACATCTAACTTTTAAACTGAATTTTTAAAAATGAAAAAGTTTTGAAACTTTTATTTTAGTTTTAATTGAAAGCTAAATGATTAAATTTACTATTTCCAGTAAGCAAAATACTCTAGTCTGATTTATTTCAAACAGAAATTATATTGATTGGAATATATAAAAGTTTGAGATTTGTTTTCAATTTTTGAATTTTGTCGACACATTTTAAAACCGAGAATTAAGTTTTGTTTACAAACAAAACTTAATTCTCGGTTTTAAAAATCTTGCCAAAATATAATATACATCTGTGACACATTATTTTTGGAAAATTAGCAAAATTTATGTTAAATTAATCTGATTTACACAAATATTACTTAGCGCGATTTTTAGAATAAAACTATTTCTTAATCACAGATTTGAACTTCCGCCGTATATCAAAATGTGTTGACATGTGCGTAATAAGAGATAAGATAAAAGTGTATGGCGTTCATAAGTGACAAAACTGCACAAATTTTTGGTGGGTAAGGGAGGAAGGTCTGACCTTTTAAACTACACATAGAAATTACCATAAAAAAACTTCAAATACACAATACATTTAATTATTTTAAAAATACGAATTTGTATTAAATTTATCAATTTTCGATAGGCAATATAATTTTCAATTATTAACTTAAAAATCTAACCGCAACAAATCCTTAAAGTACTACTAAAATGTTTTTGAAACTTTATAAATTATTATAATTAAAAAAATGAAAACAATTCTTTTAAAATTTCATTAGTGATCGAAATTTTCTTTTCTTTAGACTATAATGTCTTTAATTTTTATTATTTATTCAAGCAATTAAATGTTTATCAAATTAAATAATATCAGAGTTTTATTGCATTTTTTATTTTACTATTCGGAGCAGATTTTCGGATACAGAGGCCAAATTTTAAAAAAATAGTTATTTATATTTCCCAATGAGTCTTACGTTTAACTAATGAAACCATAGACCTCAACAAAGTAAAATTTATAAAATTTGATGTATTTACGTAGAGGGTGGGTTAAAAAAATATTTTTACCAAGATTTTTAAACAATAATAACTTCGAAAATAATTTCATTCATTTATGAATGAGTACTGAAAATTTCATTAAAATCCGAGAATTATTTTATTTTTACGAGAATTTTCAAATTATTGTGTTTGTCACCGGGGAAAAAGTGGGTGATGTAATCATTACGTATTCCATTGTAAACAGTCGTAACGTTTTGGTTACCCGCTAACTCAAATCAAAACAAGATTTTCTACAAAAATTTCGAACGTGATAAAAGAGATTTAAAAAATGTTTTAAATAAATAAAAAGTACTTTGATCTTTCCTCTTAATAATAATATAACCATTTTGATGGAAAAATTTCGCTTTTATTATGTTTGGGGCCTTATTTATTCATACTGTGCTGTTTTTGTTTTGTTTTTGTTTTTTTGTTTTTTGTTTTTTTGGCGATTTAGTAGAGGTACCGAGAATATATCGAAAAACACTTGCGTGCCGATGATTTAACAACCAACCAGAGTGCGCATGCTTCAACAGACACTCTCCTTGATGAGCTTGCTTACTGTGTTGCATTCATAAACGAACAAAGTTGAAATTTGAATCGTGGGCATTCGTCTGCGGAAAGTATTCGATTAAGAAGGCTTTCAGGAATAATCCGTTGAGCGACGCCTAGATAATGTTTTGGTACTGCCATTTCAGACTTGACCGTGAATCAGTTGAAAGCGATCCACATTCTTGAAAGCCTTTAACAAGCAGAACATTTGATATTACTTTAGAAATTGAAATTACATTGTACAGAATGTATCCAATCGCTTCGAATATTGACTGCCCATTTTTTATGTCACGTTAAAAAAAAATCCTATCACCAAGACCTTTCAACTTACCTACATCCAGATGACTGTACCAATATACAATGATGCTCATTAAACGAGCTGAGAGTGGGAAAATGACATTTTTATTTGTTTAACGCACTTGATAGACAACGTTCTTATTTCCAATCGACCTCGACCAACATATTTTTGGATGGAACGAGTGTAGGCTAGGAGCTGTGATTTATGACTTCTAATCAAACTGAAAAGAAAGCAGTGTTCAGATTTCATATGAGACATTTGGAGCCCTTCGAGAAGAAGGCGACACTCTTCGCTTTTCCTGTTTCCAAACTCTAGTAGCCATTCAGTCTCGCTGTTGAAGTACATGAATAAACCAGATTCTAAAACTAACGTTGTCCATAATTTTTCTACAACAGAGACACTTTCTTTAGATCATGCCACTACGATCACCCAATCAGGTGCTTGTTCAAAGCGCAACGCTATACGACTTCTAAAGCAAAAATAGCCATTCAAAAGAAGGTTTCAGACTGTGGGCGGGATTAGGGAGAACGAAACAAGGTAGCTGATGGCGGCCATAAAAGTTGACATGGCAGGGTGTTTTATAAATTGAAAGAGACACCAGTATAAACATGTGATATCTCAAAGGGAGTATCTGAAAACAGTCTGACTACAAAACGTTTGCATCTAATCCACATTTAAATGTCTTTTGGTTCCGACGTTAAAAGCGGCACTATGCATCAATTTTCTCCGCTGACAATACACTTCTCCGCGTTTATTTTGTAAAAGATAAAATTACTATTTGAGAAAAAAATTAGATAAACAGTTTAACAAAGAAAGATAGAAAAAAAAAGAATAAAAAAGAAAAAAATGGTGGGTAAGATAAGTGAAGGCTAAAAGAAGAAATGATATAACAGAAAATAACGAAAGAAAAAAAAAAAGAAAAGGGAAAGAAAAGAAGAAATATGTTAAAAAAGAGAGAAGTGATTGATAATAAATAAGAAAATGAAGAAAAAACGAAAACAAATTATTACATATTTTATTAAAATAAGGAAATTCAACACAAAACTAGGACTGCAACTTCTGAGCGCTTTTTCATGTTTTATATCTAATTAGAATCAACGTAGTTAATAATGAAATAATCTCCGTCTGATGGCAAATATCTATTCAAATCTGTAATACAAAAATAAATCAAATTAGGCAATATAAATACTATTATGGACAACATTTTAATTTTATGGTTTGTTGCATTAGTTTTACATTGCTACAAAATTAAGGTCGAAAAACTTAGTTCTAGATTATTTAAGGAAGGGGGCTGTGGTATGATCCATTTCCCCCATTAATGGATATGCCCTGAAGAAATATATTCAGGAGAACTCTGCTTGTATTCAGAGTTTATTATAGCTTGCCTTTAAGCTAATACGAATTGTCTATAACAATTCTACTACAAGGGCCTTCATTAATTTAACAATACTGCTATTGCAAAAATAAGAAAGGGTCGCGGGACAAATTTATTAAATTTTGTGCGAAAATTTATTCAATAGGAACGTTTTTCCAAGAACCGTAGAAAGATATTTGAGAAATTGAAACCATTGGTCTATACGTTTTAACAAACCATGCTTAAAGGGACATTTGCTTCTTAATTACATTCACTATATATATAATATCACACTAAATTTTATATTAATAAGTAATAGAAAAACATAAAAATAAGTGAGGGATAAAAATTATACATATAGTCACCCACAAACAGATCTGTTTTGCTGTATAACAGCTCATCAGTACGGTTACGGTTAGTACTTTTATGAGATGAAGCCAGTTGTAAAACACTGGAGATGAGAAATGATAACCACTAATTGGTCAATATGAGTGTTTTTTGATAATCAAGAAATAAAAACAACAACGCACTTACCAACATATCTCTGCGTGCTATTTAGATAGATTACCCATTCATTTTGTAGTGTATTCGCGATTCCGTCAACTGAATTCAAAATTTCATTACCGGGGTGTTTGAAATTAGGATTACTTTTCTTCGTAGTAATTCTATAACAGCAAAATACAACAAAGCAATGATCGAAATGAAATTATGAATTATTTTTTTGATGCGCATCAGTCAATATACTATAATAAATCGTTATTATGCAAAATTAAAATAAAGAGTAATAATAATAAAAAGGCATTCTTAATATGACCGTTCTTTCGGCGTATAGGCATATTTCTTGGTCTTTTACTAAATTATATATATATATATATATATATATATATATATATATATATATATATATATTATATCGGGGCCTATTAAATATATCAGGCCTGTAAAAGCAAAAGGTAGGAGATGAAATAAATGCACAAATGAATCATTCTTCAGCAAAGATGAAATATAAAAAATAGGTTATATATACATACATATATATACGAAATCCATTACGAAATGGATTAAATCCAACATATTTTTAATTTATTTGTTTAAACATTATTTTTAATTGATACTCGTAGTTGAGGAGATGTTCTGCTTTTTTTATAGATATATAATCAAGCAATATATTTATTTACATCTACTAATCTGAATAATGGAGAAATCTTGTTAGGAAAATATTCGTCCTCCGTCAGGATTCGAACCTGCGTGCCTAAGGAAAACCGTCATTAGATTTTATGTGTCTTAGACTGCTCGACCACGTAGGATCTCCCAATCAGACAAATCCTGAGTAGGAAAGATGTGTATTCATAAGCACTAATTATCTTCTTGATATCATCAGTTTTCAAGTAAGCACCTATGTAGATGACACTACCATTTACTCCCGTCTCAATAGAAAATCTGCCAAGGGTGACAAAGTAAACCTGGTTGCTACTCTTAAAACGAGCCTCTAAGCAGTGGTTAACTGGGGCAAGAAATGGATTGTAAATTTTAATGCCTCTAAAACAAAACTGCTCTCCTTTAACCACCAGTAAACAAACTTTCCTGCCGGCTATCAGCATGGCTGATGCTAGTCTCCTGGAGAGCAACACGCTGCTCCTCCTTGACCTCACTTTTTCAATCGACCTGAAGTAGAACGACTGCATCGAATCAATAGCTGCATCTACTGCTAGAAAAGTTGGGTCTCTGTGTCGAGCCAGGAAGTATTTCTCGTCAGAATCCATGGTGCACATTTGTAAATCTACCATACATGCATTAAATATTGTTGCTTTAACTGGTCGGGTGCTCCTTCTATTCCTCTCGGGGTTCTTGACAAAATCCAAAGAAAGATCTGCAATGTAATTGATCCTGACTTGGCATCTCGACTTCACTCACTTTCTCACCGACGTGATGTGGCCTCCCTCTATCTTGTCTACAAATATTTTCACGGTAATTGCTCTGGTGAGCTTTTTTTTTCTCCTGGTGCTCTGTCCACATAAATTTAAGTGTCCTACTAGATTGGCATCTAGGTCCCACCCTTTCCTTTGTTTTTTCTACAGATATTTTCATGGCAACTACTCTGATGAGCTTTTTTCCCTGATGCTCAGACCACATGAATTTAAGCGTGCTACTAGATTGGCATCTAGATTCCAGTCTTTTACCGTTAAAATAGTTGAATGTAACTTCCTCTTCTACTCTAACAGTTTCTTTTCTTGCAGTTCCCGCCCGTGGAACTTCTTTTCGTTTATTTGCTTTCCTGATAACTACGATCTGTAAAAAATTAAATTCAACGTCAAATGACTATCTATTTCTATCTTCTTGAATCCTGTTCATTTTTTATCTTTTCCTCAATACCCACTGTACCCAGTCTTTTCTCTTACTGTTACTCCCCCCACTTCGCATTAGTGGTGGTCTCATCTTTCTTGGGGTAAAATAATTACGAAACAAACCCTAAGAAGTTCCTATAATCGATCCTGATCTGGCATATCGGTTTCAGTCACTTTCCCACCGCCGTAACGTTTGCTTCTCTTTGTCTTTTGTGTAAATGTTTACACGGCAATTGTTTCGATGAGCTTTCCTGTCATATAAGACCTCCTTTTCATTTAATATTATTGCATTGTATTGTATTGTAGAGCTAATCTACGTTCAAGTACTGACAGTCTCCGATAGCAGAGTAAACATTCGATATTTTTTAGCCTTATAAACAATCATGCGCGATAATTTTCTCTACTGGTTAAATATCTACAACTTTCACATAAAACAAAAGGATGACCGAGATGGTGGTATTGTCAAGATGTAAGATTGAACTAAAAGGTATACTTACTTGAGACAGTTATAATAGTGTGAAGCCAATATGAGTAAGTTTTTCACATTTTGTCTTGGTTCCACGTTGTGAGCTTTGCAGTGGCTAATGTTACTCACGCGAACATCAAATGTAACATTTACGTTTCCACAGATGTTATTACAAAAAGGTACTGAAGAAAAAACAAAAGCAAAAATGCAACTGATTGTAGTGTAAATAATGAGACAGTTTTTATTTTATGTTTTCCTTTCCTACTTATGTTTTAGGAACGAGACTTCAAGTCAATTATCAGGGTTTCCACGACTTAAACCAAGTCCATAGCTACTAACACTGGCTATTATGTATCGTAGTTTATTAGTATTTTTCAACATTCACTAACATAAACAAATTTTTATATAAGTATTTATTCTGATAATCAGAAGTCAGTGTCCTGTCTACAATTTAGCAATACTTTCCTGATCTCGTTACTATAATATTACAATTACAAATATGCAATTCTGCGACGGTTTTCTGCCAAACACGTTATCGTTGTTGATGACATCTGAGTAATTCCACGCTTGATCGGAAAATTTGCGACAAATGCACTGAGCATAAAATCCCCACCTCTCTCATACACACGTGAGCGTTCATGGATTTCCACAACTTCTTATCTTTTGTAACACTTACCAATGTTTTTTAAAACAATTCTCATATAGTTAAATTTGTATTTTCTTGATTTTCCCTATCCAATTCGAATATCGAATCTTGGTTTGTTCCGATTGTTGACGCTTATGCATTCTGTCATATTATAATTGATGGTTAGTCCTTTCTTCCTGCTTTCCTTTACTTAGATTTCTAAGAACATCTGTCGTTTTCCTTCTGTGTTTGCCATCAATAAAATATCATCTGTGTATCTTATGTTGATACGACTGTGTCTACCTATAATAAATCCTGGTAGGACCTTTAATTATCTTAGGATTCCCTCCCTGTATAAGTTAAATAAATCCGATGAAAAGACACATCCTTATCTTAAACCCCCTTATATTTGTGTGTACTTAGTCTATGTTCTCTCTGTACATAGGTGATTTGCTCCAAGGATATATTCTGGGTTAGTCTGATATCATTCCCGAAGTGTTCCTAGCAGTTCAAATAAATCTTTGTGTCGTACCTCATCAAATACTTTTGCGTAGACTATGACATAGGTATGCGTTCTTCTGCATTTGTACTGACTTTTTTTATTTCATTCTAATAATAAATCTTGCAATTCTTTTTACAGTTTCTTTAACGAAACCACATTGCTCTTTTCAGATTTCCGGTTTAAGTCGACAATGAACCGAATCTGGATGATAAACTTAGCTATTCGACTCATTAAGCTGATTGTCCGATGGAGATCGCATTTATTTACATTGAACTTCTGAGAGAGCTCTACGAAAATAGACAGCCTAAGGTCTTCTGATATGCCGTCATTGACACACACACACACACACACACACACACACACACACACACACACACACACACACACACACATAATACACAAATATTACTCTGACGCAAAATAAATAGATGCTCTTCACGAGAAAAGTACTTACCTGTTGGTTGCCCTGGAAATGGTGGTTGCAGCGGGGGCTGCAGCGGGTTCTGCAGCGGTGGCTGCAGCGGGTTCTGCAGCGGTGGCTGCGGCGGCTTCTGCAGCGGTGGCTGCAGCGGTGGCTGAAGCGGCGATAAAGGCCATAGCGGCTGCAGCGGCGATAGAGGCTGCAGTGGCGGAAATTGATCATTTAAATGCGAAGAACCAGGAATGGGAAAGAATGGCCCAACATTTCCTGGTATTGTGGGGGGGTCTAGTTGTGGATGATAATTCGCTGCAATGAGTAAAAAAAATTTTTTAATAATTTTCCTGCATTTTGTACATAGACTGCTATATAATGTCACAAGTGAAACAATTTTCTTTTAAATATACACTGGCATGCAAGAATCTTGGGAAAACTACATAAAAGTATTAAAGATTTTAATGTATACATTAAGTTTAATATTGTGGTCTTTGAGATTCAGAAAACAAGTTACTTCACTTTTATTAATGATATATGGTGGATGATAGAGACATGACTGTCTGGGCAGAAGATTTTTCCGCAGTAGGTTTCCATTACTTTCAGTGGTAGACTGGTTACCAACCAAGGCTATAGTACCCAGTTTATCCTGCTATTTAACCCATAGCTGGAGAGAGATTAATACCCTCCCTGAGGGTATTTGCGCATAAGTAAATGCAACGAATTAATTCAACTGGAATTCGAACTCGGCTCTCTGATTTTTTACAATGCACATCCACATAGTGATGCTGAAAAAGGCCAAGCAAGATACTTAACCCATGACAAAAAAGTTCACCCGTCAGCTCTTTGCTTTTAATTCTAAAAAGAATATACTTTGCAAAAAAGGATCTTTTTATCAGTAGTACAGAAAGTACATAAAAATACAAAAAAAAAAGTGTCAAAGTATGTAGTTAGTAATTAGTGTTGCTGCTGTTATAGATAAGATATTAACATTTAATAAATTGCTGGATTGTAATGTTAATGTATATATGTGTTATTTTATTTCATTGCAATTTATTTATTTTTGGAATAAAGGCTATCTAATACCTCTAAAGTGTTTTTAAGTTGAAATTTTTTTAACTGTAAGTTTTAAATTATCAACCTTTCTAACTTTTGCGCTATCTGGCATAGAGTTGATATAAAAACAAGTATAAATCGTAAATAATTTGTGAAAATTTCAGATTTTTAGGATTTTTTAATTTATGCTAATTTTTCTTAAAACAGTAGGTTCGATTTATAGTTCCTATGCATTTTCCAAAATGAAAACAGTAAATTCGGAATATTTCAGTCTCATCAACGAAAAAAATAATAGTCTAAATATTAGAGGAAATCAAATGGGTTGAATCGCAGGACAGACTGGGTCTTATAGCCTTGGTTGGCCACTAGTCTACCGCAGAAAGAAATGGGAAGACTAGTCGGTCATGAACTGAAAGATCGCCTCAGCTGTCAGTTAAGTGCCATACGTGATATACGCTTTGGGCGATCATGTCTCGAAAGAGACATGACTGACTGGGCAGAAGATTATCCCGCAGTAGATGCCATTGCTTTCTGCGGAAAGTTGCCAGCCATAGCTATAGAACCCAATCTGTCCTATCATTTAACCC
Source organism: Ascarosepion bandense (assembly GCA_037127315.1). NCBI lineage: Eukaryota > Metazoa > Mollusca > Cephalopoda > Sepiida > Sepiidae > Ascarosepion > Ascarosepion bandense. Next base: position 2,071,836 of record JBBBDQ010000183.1, read on the forward strand.
ATAACTGGAGGGAAGAGATGGATTAATACCTTTCCCAAGGGTAATTGTGCGTAATGCAAGGAATTCAACTTCTGGTACATTTACTAATTTAATACGTGAAAGAGTTTTAATGAATACTGTATTCGAATTTTGCAAAGTAATGAGAAAGAAAAAATGCAAGGAAGAACGGATAAGAAGTTATATAAGAATTGAAGAGGGTTAAAAACAATAATAGAAAGAATTATCTTTCATTGGAGAAAATATAGCAGACATTAATTCTCAGACATATTTTGTAGAGAAAAAGAATTAGCATCTGCTCGAAAAGTAATTTATCTTTCGTTCACCTTACCCAGAACTTAATACAAAAAAAATGTACTTACGGAAAAGTTGGTTAGCTGGCGGAAGAACATTTTGTGTTGGTGGGAGAGTAAAGTGCCCCTCGAGCCAGTGGTAAAGAACTGGATTAATTCTATTATCTTCAAGATACTTCAGGAGATTGTTATAAGGAATGACATTTTTTCTAAAGCGTTCGCTTATCTACAACAACAAAAATAAGAAAAAATATAACAACATAAAAGTTACTGTTATCATCGTTCTAAACATAAATATTTTAATTCAACAATATTGGATTGTGAAATACTCATCAGATTTTGGAATTTTAAAAATTACAGTACATGAAAAGATTTGTCTTTCCTAAAGTATTTTTAGGAATATATATATATATATATATATATATATATATATATATATCCAACAATATTTTATTGCTATAAATGTGGATACACGTGTTAGAATAGACATTCTGGATTTTTTTTTCATTTAATGTCCTACTGTCTCGACACAGAAAATCTTCTGTGTCTAGATCGATGGACATTAATTGAAAGTTTGAAAAATGAGTTGTTTAACCATTTGGTTAAATTTTGGGAAGTCGTTTGGACCGATATATTTTCAGCGGCTTTTGCATGTGTACCATGTAATAATCCAGAAAAATTGATCAATCTATTCCCCGGTTAAGTTACCCTATTTTTGTGTAATATTTCACATGCCTCTCAAAGAGACATGCCTATAAAATATCAGTTAGTTAAGTGCCATACTGGAAACACGCTTAGGCGACCGTGTCCCTTTCGATATATGACTGACTAGGCAAAAGATTTTGTCGCTGTAAGATTGGCGGCCACCTAAGAATGTAGAACCCAATCCGTCCCGTTATTCAATCTATAGCTTGAGGGTATTTGCGCGTAGGTGAATACAATGAATTCAACTAGAATTCGAACTCAGCTCTTCTGATTTCTCATTCCGAGCCAATATATATTACATCACAACGCACATCCTATTAAATATCTTCTTCATGTGCCGTGTCCCTTCGTGAGGTAGGCGATCATAGACTTCTACTTACCCCTGTCCTTTGTCGCTCCTAATATTTTTCCTCTTGATATATCTCCCAAACCTCGATCCGCCATCCATTTGCTCAAGCCTATCAAATAGGTCTTGCGCTGCTTTTCCCTGTCTCTCGTTCCTTCTATCCGTCCCGTGAATATTAGATTCTCCTGGCCCTCTTTCCTCATTACGTGTTCCAGGAACCTCAGCTAATCCTTCCTGATGTTTAGTATGAGTTTTCTTCTTCTTTTCATTCTCTCTAACACCTCAACATTGCTCACATGCTCGGTCTATGATATCCTCAGCATCCTTTTGTAAAACCACATTTCTGCTGCCTCTCCTTCATCCTTGAAGATATCGTGCAACATTCGCTGACATAATGAAGGAAAGATATCACACAGTAGTCTGGCACTCTTTTCTTTGTTTCCAATGATATTTTCCTGTCTCTCAGTACTCTGGTTAGCTTTTGAAATACATATTGAATCATGCCAATGCGTCTTTGAATCTCAGTGTCGCACTTTCCATCCTCCGTAAGTACACGTCTCAGGTATTCAAACTTCTTTAGTATTTTTTTTTTTTAGTTTCTCTGACCTGTAGTTGGCATTTTGGGTTCTTCTTCTAATGACCATACATTTTTCTTAAAGTTTTTGCTCAGTCGTTTCTTCTCACTTTCTCTTGCTACATTCTGTAAGAGGTTCTGCATTCCCATTTCCGTATCTGCTATCAACACTGTGTCATCCGCGTATCATATATTGTTGAGATTGTAGCCGCCAATGACAAATCCTGGCAAGGATTTTATTTCTCAGAATTGTTTCGCTGTATAAGTTGAAAAAATATTAAATTTAAAGAACGAATTTTCTATCAATTTTTTTCTTTCTTTGGGAAATTCTGATTCGCATTTTGGATGTGCGCGTAGTACCGTGGTTTGTTTTGTTCCCGATTCACATTGATCATATTAAATATTTAAATAAAAAGAATTACAAGAAATATATTTAAAAAACTACACTGAAGATGACTTTCTCATTTAACCATTTCTAGAAATATTACTTTTTACGAATATTACTTTTTTTAATGAATATGAAAAATTTAAACAACCTTGTTTTATTGATTTTAATTATTTATAGAAAATATTTACCAGAATAATATAAGGAAAAGGAAAATAAGAGCTTTATGTAAATCGGTTTATAATAAATAACAGATATTATATTAACAGTTCTAAACTTTGCAGATTTACGGCCATATCAGGTTGAAACACTAGTTCTTGTGCAAGACCGAAGTTAATCAGATTCGAATCTGGTTAGTACCTAGATGGGTGACCGTTTTAGAATAGTAGGTGATGTAAGCTTGGATGTGTGGATAGTGTAATGGATAATGGTTCGGAATTGTTAATCGGAGAGCCCAGTTCCAATTCCAGTCAGGTTCGTTATATTCACTTACGCGCAAATAACCTTGAGGGAGGCATGAATCCACCCCTTCTCTCCCCATCTGAGTATTAATTAGTATGCATTGTACCAGTAAATTATTATTATCTCCCCAAAAATTCTTAAATCTAAAAATATTTTCTGGTTTTAAATGGCCTGAAAAAGGTTGATAAACCGTAAAAAACAAAGCACTCAATCAACTCCGCATGTGTGCAATGCTTTCGAGTGCTACTTTAATAGTTCTTTATTAAGCGGGTATACCATAGATTCTTCATAGATTAAACTTTCTACACGAGTCTTGAAAGATTACAGGACGGCAGATACTCAGATAGATGAAATAAATTACAGTCTTAAATTTGTACTTACAAAGTATGTTAAATTTGTACTTACAAGATAGAAGAGATTTTGAACGTCCTTGTGATGTGTGTACCAGTTGTTTATTTGATTTAACCAGTTTCTGTTTTTAAAATTCGTTGCATTTTTTATTTGATCGATTACAGATTTTAAATGGTTGAAATTTGTTACGGATAACCGTTGCCATTCGGGCCACTTTACCAAAATGACCAGAGATCTTACAGGATCTAGCGGTCCATATGTCAGAAAACCTGAAATAAATAAATGAATCCTCGGTCAACAAGTAGAATCGACTATAACATCCAGGGGTGTGACTAGTTAGGTTATTATATGATTATTGAGAATACAATTATAAAAGAAAGTGTCGCTGTAGGGTTAAAACGCAATAACCAAGCAGAGCAAGAAATAATACCAATTTGAACAAGGGAACGTAGCCCAGTCAGTTTCCTATGAGAAAATAAATCACACTTAATATATGTTGTGGATTCCGGGTGAAGAACCGCACAAAATAATAAATAACAAAAATAGATATGGAGATAGAAAATGTAAGTTATATTGAACAAGATATATAAACTGGAACGCGGGTTAGTCAATTCAGGAATACTATTAGTAGAAATAAATATATACAGTCTTGAAGTGAAATAGTATGTCCGGGTAACTTATTTATTCTAGCTGAGTGGAGCTCAGGGCAACTGGAACTACAACTGTGATTCCAGATCCAACTCCAACTAAAGAACTGCTTACAACTCTATATTTAGTTGTCCCTCCCAGTAAGGGCAACATGTGGCACATGGTCAGTTATGACTGGGATTTCCGGGCTATATGGCCCAGCCAAAAAATGTCTGTCTATTTTTGCCCAGTCGTGCTTCTACCCTTCGGCGGAACCACGACTGGGTTATTGCTCTCTGCTTGGAAGCAGAGAGCGCCCTCTAACCGAAGGCAGAGAGCTGACAGTGTCATAGTCGTAACAGCAGAGGCAAATGCCAAGTGCTTACAACTCTGGTGTTCTCTCTATAGGCAGGATTATATGTACACTCAGACGAGTTCATTATTATGTATAAAAGGGCGATCCCACAACAATATACATATATTTATAATGTTAGTACCTACACTGATTCACTGAAAAAACAGTATAGCCTGATGTTAAAAGACCCCAAATTTAATAAAAACAAAGTTTTATCGTCAAAATGTTTATGCTAGTTATTATTAAGAAGAAAGATCAAAGTATTTTTTAATTCTTTCTAAAAAAAAATATTACACAGCTCATTTTTTTTGCCGGTGAAAAACATTAATTTGGAAATTCTTTTTTGTTTTGATTCGGTAGTAATTTGTCGAATACAGATTTTATTTTTCTCGCAAACATCACCTCCGCCGGTGACAGTCCTGATGGTGTGTTATTATTTGGGGGAATCCTATAAACCTGTAGAAACTGATGCAGTGCTTTCTCTGTAGGTATCACGTATGCCTTTTTCAACGCTCTTCTAAAGGTGTCAACAAATCTCTCAGCTTGTCCATTCGAACATGGGTGATACGGTGGGGTTTTTATGTGGTTAACTTGGGACATCTGACAGAACTCCTGAAAGTTTGTGGGCGTGAATTGTGTTCCGTTGTCTGTTACCAGACAATTCACTACCACGAACCTTGCGAACAGTTCATGTAGGCAGTTAATAGTGTTTTCTGTCGTTGAATTCTTATAGCGAAAAACTTCTGGCCACTTGCTGTAGCTGTCTACTGTGATTAGATAATAAAATCCGTCTAGGGGTCGCACATAATCTACGTGGATCCTCGACCATTGGTCGATCAGTTTTCGGCCAAGTTTTTTATATCATTGGCAGCTAGGGCGCAACTCTTACATTTTTCTACCATTTGCATAATATCTTCATCCATATTCTTCCAATATACCTAGCTTCTCATTAAAACCTTCATACGATTTTTCCAGGATGTCCCATATGAAAACCCTTTAATATTCTTTCCTGCAGTATCTTAGGTATTACTCATTGTACATTAATACGTTGTACATTAATACATTGTCGCGTTAATACGTTGTTGCAAAGCGAAAAACTGTCGGAGAGACTACTGTCTCTTTCTTTTATTTTTTCCTTCGTACTGGTAACGAAGTCGTCCCTTTCTGCCTCGTTCTTAATTTCTAATAACGTCACTGGCAGCTCTCGTACTGTGTTTCCAAGTTCTGTCATCATCTCGCCTTCTGATTGTATTGCAGCTATTACTGAGTCTTCCAGTGGCTCTTTATTATTTGGCACTAATGTTGACAACCCGTCTGCGTGTCTAATCTTGTTGGAAGGAAGGTATTTCAATTTGAAGTCGTAGTTAAGTAATATGGTTCCCCATCGTAGTAGCCTGTTTGCTGTATATGTTGGTAAGATTTTCCTCGAGTCGAAGATTGTCAACAACGGTTTATGATCAGTCTGCAGAGTGAAATGTCTTACATAAATGTACCTGTAAAATCCGGTTACAGCAAATATGATCCCTAGAGCCTCTTTCTCGACCTGTGAATAGTTTTTTCTCCGCTAGCAATAGTGCTCTAGAAGAGTGTGTGATAGGTCTTTTCTTTCCATCTGACATTTTGTGTAGTAGGCACTCACTATTAGTAGATCTAAATTTGGATCATAGTGTGTCAAAAACAAGTCTGACGTTAATGTTTTAATAATTTCTTCAAATGCCTCTTGGCATTGTGCTGTCCAATTCCATTCTTTCTCTTTTTTAGTAATTAATTTAATGTAGCAAGTAATTGATGCATATTGGCGATGAATTCCTGGTAATAATTTAGCAATCCAAGAAAACTTTGTAGTTCCGCGATATTTCTCGGTGCCGGCATATTTTTTATTGCTGCCGCTCTTCCAGAAAAAGTCGCACTTTTGTTCTTTCACTTTTAATCCATAGCTTTGGATTCGCATAAACACTTGCTGAATGTGTTTCAAATCTTGTTCTATGCTGTCGGTCTTTATTAGTATGTCGTCTAAATATGCTATGGCGAATTCTGATCCAGCTAACATTGTATCCATCGTTTGTTGGAAAATCGCTGGTGCTACTTTAATTCCGAAAGCCAGCCTTTAAAATCTATACAATCCCTTGTGTGTGTTAATGCATAGTAGCTTAGAGGTCTCCTCATCCACTGGCACCTGTAAATAGGCCTCGCTTAGATCAATTTTTGAAAAGTATTTACCGCTGTTTAATCTTGTGAACACTTCCTATATGCTGGGAAGCGGGTAGTGGTAATCCTTTATTGCATTGTTAAGACTGGTTGAAAAATCCCCACAAACACAAATTTCACCTGTTTTTTTCTTAAAATAGACGGTCGGCGCAGCCCACTGGCTCAATTCAACTTTTGATAATATCTCGGTTTCAACAAGCCTGTCCAGTTCCTTGTCAATTTTTCCTCTTGATGCGAAGAGAACATTTCGTTTCTTTTTTAATATTGGTTGTGCGCTATCTTTCAGTTCTTTTTTTTTTTTTTTTTTTTGGCTGCTACCTTTTTACATCTGCCAAGTCCTGGTGAAAATACGTCGGGGAACTTTTCTTTCAATTTCTCTTTTAATTTTTCTGCTTCTGTTGATTCACTTTCCACTTTCTGGCAGAAGGTATTAATAGATAAGTCCCATAAGTCAAATCTTTGCATTCAGTCGGCACCGAAAAGTTTCTCTGTATTTTTTTAAACGTTCATTTTAAGTTTTTTCGTTTTTCCGTTGAATGATACATTCTTAATTACCTCTCGTTCGAATTTTATTCTTTTACTCGTTAACAAACTTGCGATTTTGTTTGTACGTAGCATGGTGGGCTTATTTAGTTTTCTCCATGTTTGGAAACTGATGATAGCTAAATCGAAGCCTGAATCTCGCTGTAATTTGATTCTTTTATTTAGAATTTCTACTACTACGTATTTTCTTATGTTTACTTCGTCCTCATGTTCCGTTCTGGCAGCTCTTAATCTGCTTCTGTTTTCAGTTGTAGTTCTGCAATGAGAACTTTTGTGTCCCATTCTGTTACATGCTGGACAGGTCTTATACCGATACACGCAGTCTTTATACCAGTGAAGAGCTCCACATCTATAACACGGACTAGAAAGAGATTTCTTTTTGAATTCATAATTGTTTTGATTTTTTGTTTGGGCAGAGTAAAAATGTGTATTTCTGTTTTTATTTTTCTTTGAGGAGGATAAAAAAAATGTCTTTTTGCTTATTTTGCGTACATGTGCAATGCCTGATTCTTCTATGACACTTAAGTCTTTCTTGACACTTAAACACCTCTGACAATCTTCTGCTAGCTTCTGTAATGTTAGTTCCGGCTCGTTTTGCAATTTTGTCAGTATTCTCTTTCTCATTTCGGAGTATTTTGTTGAGACTAGTCTCTGGACAAAGATTAAACATTTGAAATTGTCTGAAGAGAATTCCGATAGTTTGAAATCATCGCAATGTTTATTTACAGTTGATGCAAACGTGCTGTAATCTTCATCGTCTTTTTTTTCTTTTTTTTTTTCTTTTTTTTTTTTTGTTAGGTCCGGTTGAAAAATTCTGTTAAGCACTTCACTGCTTCTCCGAGGGTTAATTCGTTAGTCTTTTAGGGCAATATATGATCAACGAACTTTGTATGTTCGGCAGTCTCCAGTTTTCTTAATAATAACGTCAATTTCTTGGTGTCTGACCATGTCTCGCAGTCGATTTTAAAAAAATCCTCGTACTTCCTAAAGTAGACTTCGAACGTCTTATCCTCGTCAGGAGCGTATGTGAAATTTTCAATACTGTTCCATATAGCGTTCTGAGACTTTTTTCCGCTGTTCTGTCCTTTTTTGGAATTCGAATTGTTGTTTTTTTTAACAGTTCAACAATTGCAGCTTGGTAATCCATTTTTCACATATTTCTGTGAGGAGGGAAAAAGAAAAACGGTTTTTTTTTTTACGTAGTTGTGCAGGGAGATATTTCCTTTAACGTTGTCGCCACTTCGTATGATGGCTGCGGTTCAAAAACGGAAATTCTTTGAATATCCTCGTCGCTTTTTGTCGTTGCGACTGGTGTTGAAAAAATTCCTTTGTCGCCGTGTAATTTTTTGAGTATCTGGTCGTTATTTATCGTGGGACGATGTTTTTCTTTTTTTAAAACTCTGCGTGGATTTTTTTAGTGTTCGTCGCCGTTTGTCGCTGTTTTTCTTTTTTAATATCTCTCCGCGTGAATTTGTTCGATTCTTCGTTGCCATTTTTCGTGGAGCCGGTTAAGAGTCCAGCAAGAAATAATACAACAACAATTAAAATAGGAAATAATGATGTATAATATATATAATATATATTATTTTTATATGTAAACGCATCCTCTTAACATATATATATATATATATATATATATATATATATATATATATATATATATATATATATATATATATATATATATATATATGTTACGAGGATGCGTTTACATATAAAAATAATATTAATAATGTATAAAAAGTTATCGTAATGTATTCTATTGAGTCCTACGTGTTCTTCCAAAAAAGTTTTAATTCATGAATTAGTCGTTAAAATAAGGAAATTAGAAATAGAACGTCTGGAAGGTACTAGAATGATCGAGAATGTTCCAGTAAAATCAAGAGAATTCGAAAAGTTCTAGAAATATGCAAATTAGGTGTTAGCCCCTATAAAAATAGGTTTTGGGCAGAGAACAGTCAGTTGTTACCATGGTTTGCTGATGTTATCAACTCCGGTTGTGATTCAAGGATTTATATCCAGCCGAAAGAATCTATAAGAAGTTGCCGACCAACTAACACCTGAAAGAGAACCTTATGGAACTATATGGGTAAATACATATTTTTGACTCTTTCATTGATCATACTTACAATTATTCTTTATATACTCATTTTAGGATTTCCAAAACGTATAGCACTTAACTTCTTCGCCAACTTAACTGGGTAAAGATATTTGACACCTTGCCTTCCCTTTCTCTCCTCGTAACACTTGCCAGCAGTAAATTCTATGTTTCTTGTTTTGAATGCAACAAAAATTGTATATTTGTAAATATTTTATTTGGTGTGTTTTGTAAATTAAATATTTGTCTGTGATTTTATCTCTGAGTTTTGGTCAATCATTTTTTTTTCTTTTGTTGCACTTAACCCGTAACAAATATTAAACACAGAAAAATACAAATACTTGGAACTCTGTTAGTAGAATGATAAATACGGATTAGGTAGTAATACTAGAACTGGGACACGCAATGGTAGTTACGGTAGCAGTCTTGGCTATCTCACTCTGTCTGTCTCTGCCTATCTCTGCTTATCGCTCTTCTGCTATCTCTCCTATCACCTCTTGTGAGGGGAAGTATATGTAGTTGTAGGAAGAGTTCAATCCGCTGAATGGGTGATGCCATCATGACAATTAGTTAAATGCAGGATTCCTTGGGGAATGTAAATCCCCTATTTTTTCTAACAGTTGCTCCTTTTCAAAAAATCTGCTTAGAATAGGGTAAACAAAAATGCAATAAATCTATGCCATTTTTTATTTAGATAAACTCTTAATTGTTTTCATAAACAATATATATTAAGGATATCTGAAGAGAAAATTATTTTCAATGAATAATGAGTTTTTACAAGAATTGTCTTTTTAATTATAACAATTTATAAAGTTTCAAAAATCTTTTAAGCTTTCTTCCAATCATCGTCCCTGTTAGGTTATTAAGCTAATAAGTAAAGACTATATTTACTAATCGAAAATTGAAAAGGTTAATATGAATCTTAAAACATTTTGTGTGCAGATATGTGTTTCTTTTCTGGTAGGCCATGAGTACCATATTATTAAAAGATCAGGTGTTTCAAGGGTTGCAGGAAAAACATTATATAATTTTTTCCGCAGGGTACAATTCTTTCATTTCGCTTCTTTGTTTCGTGTGTACACTTTAACACTTCAACCTAGTTTTCTCATATTTTGAATTAATTGTGAATGTACATACCTCCATTAATTCGTAATACCTAAGGTTTCAAAAAATTGAAAAAGCTTTCATTTTTTATTCTTTATAAATTGAATTGACTGAAAACTAAATGAATTTACAAAACCCTCATAAACATTTTTCTGCTGCGCATAATAATGTTTATGGTATTGGCTCATAATTAAACAAAATAATAGTGTAAACAGTTATGTAGTTAACAATAAAATGTAAAGTACTATAAAACGTTAAGAAATAAGATAAAACATTTAACTTTTTCAATCTCAATCGAATATATATCAGAAGAAAATTTACCATGTCATAAACATCATGATAACGATTATTATTAATAAAGAATAATATGAAAAATAGGTATTAAAAATACAAACTAATGAGTACCATAACATTTAATAAATTATTGAGTTACCTCTGTCATGTTATATAAATTCGTTCTCTGTTATTAAATTTTAAAATTAATTTAAAGAAAGGTATATATTTTTTAAATTTTATTTTTCAGAAAGCATCTTCAAACGTTATAAAGCTAAATTAGCTAAAATTCAATAAAATAATAGATAATTACTAAAGATATGTTAATTTTTAAAAATTTCTAGGTAGTTAAAACTCAGAAACGAAACGTTGACTTAGGTTTCATATTTTTTATCAATTCTTTTCCACCATACTTAGCCAGACATGTGAAGTCTGTCATCAATAACTTCGCAGGTCAGAAAGAGTATTTTGTTTACCGGAAATAATTAATCTAATTAATCAGATTTTTAAGTAAAGCTAAAATTAAAACTTCAAGAAATTTTTCATTCATTAAAATTTTTCATTTATTAAAATTTTTCATTCATTAAAATTCACTGAAATGAAAATGAGTGGAGGTACCTAAAATGGGTGCATAAATTGTGTTAATTTCATTGCATTACTATTACAAAATGGTTATAAATTGCTATAGTAATTATGTTGAACAAAAACATGATTAAGGTATTCCGTTTTCCCAAAGCCTGAGCGAGAACAGTAGCTAAAGGCAATACCAAGAGACAACACCCCTGACAACCCAAACACTGTTGTTTGTGAAAGTCATTTTCGCTCTAGTTATGCAATTGTGCATGTTAAGAGAAAATACGACCTAAAGATCATTCATCAATATTCAATTTGCCATTAAGTCTATTACCAGTTTTCTAGTCGGAAAAACAAAAACAATTGTACATTTTGACAAACTGTGTTTGCCAATATTGACCATTATGATTTGATGTCAGCATTTTGGTTTAAACAGTTGGGAATCATCATTAGGTTTTTGCGGAGTTCGTTTTCATCTGGAATCAGAATATGTAAGCAGATAACAAAATTCAAAACTACTAAATGCCCACTTCTTACATTTTCAACATGAGTGAACAATTGCCACAACTGTTGCTTCACAGAATTTTTTTCTCTCTCTGTTATTAAAACTCCTTTTGCTTGTTGCATTTTCTATCTACAATCAGACAACGCTCAGTTTTCTGCTAGGACTCGGGTAGCTAAGAGAAACACCTCAACGCCAATTATAACTTTTAATCCCAAAGCATTATGGTTGCTTCATTTAAAGTAATGTTATTTGGAGTGCCTGTTGAGTAAACGTTAAAGGAAATTTAATATATTTTAAACACTTATCTTAAATGATTTTAATATGCTCACGACATGATTCATAGCAATAAGATACATACAGGTATGAATTCATATCTCCCTCAGCTATAGGTAAAATAGCAGAACTGGCTGGGTCTTATAGCCTTGGGTGGCAAATAGTCTAGTAGATACTTTTATACTTACTTGACACAGGAGTTAACGGTGATCTGATAGGCTGTTTTCCCAGAGCGACGCCTTTTCACTGCACTCTGGTTGTGTTAATCTTTGCGATCGCACCAAATGTGGGCGATTCAGGTGCGATATCACTAAGTTTGGGGTCTGCATTCGTGCTCACCCAATATAATTTTCATCTAAAAATTCCCCAGACATCCTAACTCGTTGTGAAACTAACCTCAACTCTGCATTTTTCAGGATTAAACATATAGGTTGTGATATTTATTTAAAAGTATGGTATATTCAAATGTGAGTAAATTGTACGCGCGCGCGCACACACACACACACACACACACAGATAGATAGATAGATAGATAGATAGATAGATAGATAGATAGATAGATAGATAGATAGAATTTTAACTGAATTATTCTGAGGACTTTTCCTCGTTTGATTCAAGAAACATCCGGGTTAACCACTAGATATCAACAATGATGACAGGTTACTTATTAAGAGCTTCTTTTTTTATAATCATTTCGCCCCAAGTAAGGCAGAACCGGCACTGGTGTGCAGGGGGTTACAGTGAGAGAAAAAAACAAGGTACGGGGGTCTGTCGAAGAAAAAATGAGAGATTGCTGTGAATCAAGTAGCTAAAAGATGATACTTGACTTTGCATTTAAACTTCTGGGGATTGGAAAAACGAGAGAAAAGAAACCGTTAGAGTTTAATTATTTCGACAGTAAAAGTGTGGGACCTAGATGCCAATCTAGTAGCACAAATAAATACATGTGGTCAGGGGAAAAATCTCGTCAGCTGCCATGAAAATAGAGAGGAGAAAAAAGAGAGAAGGAAGTTTTGGGCTAGATCAGTTAATTCATCACTGGCTGGAGCCATTTAAAGTCGAAGTCAATATTTATTTTTATTATTAATGATAAGCATTTACTTTGTTCTGGAAGAAATGAATATTAGCCAGCTATTTTTGAGTCTATAAGCATTTATATAGTATGTGGTAGCCACTCCACCATGAGGGGATTTACCATTTTGAGGTGGATGCACTGTGTATTCTAGGCCCAGACGTCAAGACATTCATTAAGACCCATACATTAAGAATTAATTCAAAACAATTCTACTTTAATCTAGTTCCAAAGTATAAATACAAAATGTAATCTTACCTGAACCTTGCTGGGGTAGCGAGGGTAGCAGGCGTGACACTGTAATAAATAAAATACATAATGATAAAATTTTGTTTTTGTTTTTGTTTTATTTAATTCTGAAATAGAACTTCCTTTTTTTACTTTAACATGGACAAAATTTAACTTTTTCGATCTCAATCGAATACTTGTCAGAAGAAAATTTGTGCTAATAATGACAACTACACTCCTGATCAAAAATTTAAGACCACTTAAAAATCTTTAAAAAGAAATTTGTTTTTTTTTACAGATAAATTTTAAACTCCTACCACTTAAGGTTACCAATACTACAGGGGCCCGACAATATTTTTCGGACACTTTAGTATTCGACTTTCCGAGTACCATAGAGTGGCGAAATTCCTTCAATAGAATAGCATAAACATATAAAGACAATATCTGTAATAAAAATGGAAGAAAATCGATTAGGTAAGGAAAAATATTTATTTTTCATCATTTTTTACAAAACACACGCGACATTATTTTTCGAACATCGTTGAAAAACTGTTAATAGTCTGTAATATCACCTTTCTTCTCAATAACTTTTATCAATCTCCCTTCATAATGATCAAACATATGCACAATAACATCTCTACGTGTTTCTATTAGTTGTTTTTTGGCATCTAGTATCCGTTCCCATAGTTGAGCCTCTTTCGTTATTTCAGGTCCATCATAGACAAGTTGCGCAAGCATTTCCCAAACATTTTCTATTAAATTTAGATCTGGGCTTTTTGCAGGCCATTCCAAAGTAGTCATATTCACTTTAGCCATCCATTCTTTCATGAGTTTTGACACATGGATGCTGCAATTGTCTTGCTGTAGAACGACATCATTCCCTATCTCTCTTCTTATCCTTGGTAGGGCTTTCTCGTCCAGCAACTGTTTGTAGCTTTCGCTGTTCTGTCGTCCTTTCAGTCACTCCAACCATATATTTCTATTAGCAAAGATCATACCCCAAACCATAACTCCTCCTCCTCCCATCTGTCGTTTGTTCAGTACAGAAGGCTCACCCCTTCTCGACCAAGTACACCATCCATCGGGCCCATCAAACTTGAAACGCTTCTCATCAATAAATATAACCTTCTTAAAGTTAACATGCTTTGTTAACCACCTTTTAGCACACTCCAGTCTTGCTCCTTTGTGTTTCTTTGTTAGTGTAAATTTTTTCTTAGCCTTTGCATACCAATCCTATGCAGCGTTCTTTGTACTGTTCGGACGTTTACATCCAATTCACATTTCTCCTTCACTTTTCTTGCTGTAACTTTTTCTCCAGATGTCAAAAGCCGTGTCACAGTCCTCTTCATTCTCCTTTCAGTCCTCTTGCCAATTGATCTTTTCCGTCCTCTCTTCTTTTTCCACTCGGAGTTTGTCTTCAGCATGTATTCGACCGTTGATTTCGACAGCTTCAAATCCATGGCGATCCTTCTGATGCTGAGGCCATCATCCCGCTTCCTCCGTGCCAAACAAACGACTTCTTTTGAATGCATTTTACCTCTTTAAACTTAATTGTTTTGCCAGTAAAATAGAACAGATAATTGATTTTAATGATGACAGCTAAGTGTACAAGCAGAAAATTTGCATACAGCAGCATATACATGAACTTAGCTCTTAATAAAATAGGATTTTTTGTCATGTCCGAAAAATAGTGTCGCGCAAGTTTTTGCAAAAATCACAAAAAACTAAAATTATCAAAGCCAAACTAAAAAAATGATTACACTAGTAGTGGATTTTCACTCCTCAACTACGTACTTACAATCTCAAAAGATTTTGCCACTAGTAACCACGTTGAAGTACTTTTTTCAAAGTGTCCGAAAAATATTGTCGGACCCCTGTACAATCTAAAAGGTTGTGGAAACAAAAAGCTACATTCTAAACATTTTATTTAGCAATTTACATTTTTATAAAATGAGGCGATTTACGCATGATCAAAATTATAAGACCAGGGGTATAAATTGTTAGATCTATGGTAATTCCAATGTTTTTAGTTCAGTTAGAGATTAGCAATCACTGCATAAAGGTGTTACCATGCCTAAAGCAAGCAAACTAACCAAAGTTGAGCGTTATCGAAGGTTTGTCACAGCGGGCAATCGCAGTTAAGGTAAATCACAGTAAAACTGTGATTTGCAACTTTCTAAAGAACAGTGAGAATTATGGAAAAGCAAAATCCTCTGGTAGGCCCCAAAAAGTTTCTCCTGCATTGAGTAAGAGAATAAGACGGGTTGTTATGAAAGAGGCGGGACTTTCTTTCTCGACCTGTGAATAGTTTTTTCTCCGCTGGCAATAGTGCTCTAGAAGCGTGTGTGATAGGTCTTTTCTTTCCATCTGACATTTTGTGTAGTAGGCACTCACTATTAGTAGATCTAAATTTGGATCATAGTGTGTCAAAAACAAGTCTGACGTTAATGTTTTAATAATTTCTTCAAATGCCTCTTGGCATTGTGCTGTCCAATTCCATTCTTTCTCTTTTTTAGTAATTAATTTAATGTAGCAAGTAATTGATGCATATTGGCGATGAATTCCTGGTAACAATTTAGCAATCCAAGAAAACTTTGTAGTTCCGCGATATTTCTCGGTGCCGGCATATTTTTTATTGCTGCCGCTCTTCCAGAAAAAGTCGCACTTTTGTTCTTTCACTTTTAATCCATAGCTTTGGATTCGCATAAACACTTGCTGAATGTGTTTCAAATCTTGTTCTATGCTGTCGGTCTTTATTAGTATGTCGTCTAAATATGCTATGGCGAATTCTGATCCAGCTAACATTGTATCCATCGTTTGTTGGAAAATCGCTGGTGCTACTTTAATTCCGAAAGCCAGCCTTTAAAATCTATACAATCCCTTGTGTGTGTTAATGCATAGTAGCTTAGAGGTCTCCTCATCCACTGGCACCTGTAAATAGGCCTCGCTTAGATCAATTTTTGAAAAGTATTTACCGCTGTTTAATCTTGTGAACACTTCCTATATGCTGGGAAGCGGGTAGTGGTAATCCTTTATTGCATTGTTAAGACTGGTTGAAAAATCCCCACAAACACAAATTTCACCTGTTTTTTTCTTAAAATAGACGGTCGGCGCAGCCCACTGGCTCAATTCAACTTTTGATAATATCTCGGTTTCAACAAGCCTGTCCAGTTCCTTATCAATCTTTCCTCTTGATGCGGAAGAGAACATTTCGTTTCTTTTTTAATATTGGTTGTGCGCTATCTTTCAGTTCTTTTTTTTTTTTTTTTTTTTTGGCTGCTACCTTTTTACATCTGCCAAGTCCTGGTGAAAATACGTCGGGGAACTTTTCTTTCAATTTCTCTTTTAATTTTTCTGCTTCTGTTGATTCACTTTCCACTTTCTGGCAGAAGGTATTAATAGATAAGTCCCATAAGTCAAATCTTTGCATTCAGTCGGCACCGAAAAGTTTCTCTGTATTTTTTTAAACGATCATTTTAAGTTTTTTCGTTTTTCCGTTGAATGATACATTCTTAATTACCTCTCGTTCGAATTTTATTCTTTTACTCGTTAACCAAACTTGCGATTTTGTTTGTACGTAGCATGGTGGGCTTATTTAGTTTTCTCCATGTTTGGAAACTGATGATAGTTAAATCGAAGCCTGAATCTAGCTGTAATTTGATTCTTTTATTTAGAATTTCTACTACTACGTATTTTCTTATGTTTACTTCGTCCTCATGTTCCGTTCTGGCAGCTCTTAATCTGCTTCTGTTTTCAGTTGTAGTTCTGCAATGAGAACTTTTGTGTCCCATTCTGTTACATGCTGGACAGGTCTTATACCGATACACGCAGTCTTTATACCAGTGAAGAGCTCCACATCTATAACACGGACTAGAAAGAGATTTCTTTTTGAATTCATAATTGTTTTGATTTTTTGTTTGGGCAGAGTAAAAATGTGTATTTCTGTTTTTATTTTTCTTTGAGGAGGATAAAAAAAATGTCTTTTTGCTTATTTTGCGTACATGTGCAATGCCTGATTCTTCTATGACACTTAAGTCTTTCTTGACACTTAAACACCTCTGACAATCTTCTGCTAGCTTCTGTAATGTTAGTTCCGGCTCGTTTTGCAATTTTGTCAGTATTCTCTTTCTCATTTCGGAGTATTTTGTTGAGACTAGTCTCTGGACAAAGATTAAACATTTGAAATTGTCTGAAGAGAATTCCGATAGTTTGAAATCATCGCAATGTTTATTTACAGTTGATGCAAACGTGCTGTAATCTTCATCGTCTTTTTTTTCATTTTTTTTTTCTTTTTTGTTTTTTTTTTTTGTTAGGTCCGGTTGAAAAATTCTGTTAAGCACTTCACTGCTTCTCCGAGGGTTAATTCGTTAGTCTTTTAGGGCAATATATGATCAACGAACTTTGTATGTTCGGCAGTCTCCAGTTTTCTTAATAATAACGTCAATTTCTTGGTGTCTGACCATGTCTCGCAGTCGATTTTTAAAAAAATCCTCGTACTTCCTAAAGTAGTCTTCGAACGTCTTATCCTCGTCAGGAGCGTATGTGAAATTTTCAATACTGTTCCATATTGCGTTCTGAGACGTTTTTCCGCTGTTCTGTTCTTTTTTAGGAATTCGAATTGTTGTTTTTTTTTAACAGTTCAACAATTGCAGTTTGGCAATCCATTTTTCACATATTTCTGTGAGGAGGGAAAAAGAAAAACGTTTTTTTATTTTACGTAGTTGTGCAGGGAGATATTTCCTTTAACCTTGTCGCCACTTCGTATGATGGCTGCGGTTCAAAAACGGAAATTCTTTGAATATCCTCGTCGCTTTTTGTCGTTGCGACTGGTGTTGAAAAAATTCCTTTGTCGCCGTGTAATTTTTTGAGTATCTGGTCGTTATTTATCGTGGGACGATGTTTTTTCTTTTTTTAAAACTCTGCGTGGATTTTTTTAGTGTTCGTCGCCGTTTGTCGTGTAGGACGCTGTTTTTCTTTTTTAATATCTCTCCGCGTGAATTTGTTCGATTCTTCGTTGCCACTTGTCGTGGAGCCGGTTAAGAGTCCAGCAAGAAATAATACAACAACAACTAAAATAGGAAATAATGATATATAATATATATAATATATATTATTTTTATATGTAAACGCATCCTCGTAACACATATATATATATATATATTATATATATATATATGTTACGAGGATGCGTTTACATATAAAAATAATATTAATAATGTATAAAAAGTTATCGTAATGTATTCTATTGAGTCCTAAGTGTTCTTCCAAAAAAGTTTTAATTCATGAATTAGTCGTTAAAATAAGGAAATTAGAAATAGAACGTCTGGAAGGTACTAGAATGATCGAGAATGTTCCAGTAAAATCAAGAGAATTCGAAAAGTTCTAGAAATATGCAAATTAGGTGTTAGCCCCTATAAAAATAGGTTTTGGGCAGAGAACAGTCAGTTGTTACCATGGTTTGCTGATGTTATCAACTCCGGTTGTGATTCAAGGATTTATATCCAGCCGAAAGAATCTATAAGAAGTTGCCGACCAACTAACACCTGAAAGAGAACCTTATGGAACTATATGGGTAAATACATATTTTTGACTCTTTCATTGATCATACTTACAATTATTCTTTATATACTCATTTTAGGATTTCCAAAACGTATAGCACTTAACTTCTTCGCCAACTTAACTGGGTAAAGATATTTGACACCTTGCCTTCCCCTTCTCTCCTCGAAACACTTGCCAGTAGTAAATTCTATGTTTCTTGTTTTGAATGCAACAAAAATTGTATATTTGTAAATATTTTATTTGGTGTGTTTTGTAAATTAAATATTTGTCTGTGATTTTATCTCTGAGTTTTGGTCAATCATTTTTTTTTCCTTTTGTTGCACTTAACACGTAACAAATATTAAACACAGCAAAATACAAATACTTGGAACTCTGTTAGTAGAATGATAAATACGGATTAGGTAGTAATACTAGAACTGGGACACGCAATGGTAGTTACGGTAGCAGTCTTGGCTCTCTCACTCTGTCTGTCTCTGCCAATCTCTGCTTATCGCTCTTCTGCTATCTCTCCTATCACCTCTTGTGAGGGGAAGTATATGTAGTTGTAGGAAGAGTTCAATCCGCTGAATGGGTGATGCCATCATGACAATTAGTTAAATGCAGGATTCCTTGGGAATGTAAATCCCCTATTTTTTCTAACAGTTGCTCCTTTTCAAAAAATCTGCTTAGAATAGGGTAAACAAAAATGCAATAAATCTATGCCATTTTTTATTTAGATAAACTCTTAATTGTTTTCATAAACAATATATATTAAGGATATCTGAAGAGAAAATTATTTTCAATGAATAATGAGTTTTTACAAGAATTGTCTTTTAATTATAACAATTTATAAAGTTTCAAAAATCTTTTAAGCTTTCTTCCAATCATCGTCCCTGTTAGGTTATTAAGCTAATAAGTAAAGACTATATTTACTAATCGAAAATTGAAAAGGTTAATATGAATCTTAAAACATTTTGTGTGCAGATATGTGTTTCTTTTCTGGTAGGCCATGAGTACCATATTATTAAAAGATCAGGTGTTTCAAGGGTTGCAGGAAAAACATTATATAATTTTTTCCGCAGGGTACAATTCTTTCATTTCGCTTCTTTGTTTCGTGTGTACACTTTAACACTTCAACCTAGTTTTCTCATATTTTGAATTAATTGTGAATGTACATACCTCCATTAATTCGTGATACCTAAGGTTTCAAAAAATTGAAAAAGCTTTCATTTTTTATTCTTTATAAATTGAATTGACTGAAAACTAAATGAATTTACAAAACCCTCATAAACATTTTTCTGCTGCGCATAATAATGTTTATGGTATTGGCTCATAATTAAACAAAATAATAGTGTAAACAGTTATGTAGTTAACAATAAAATGTAAAGTACTATAAAACGTTAAGAAATAAGATAAAACATTTAACTTTTTCAATCTCAATCGAATAATTTCAGAAGAAAATTTACCATGTCATAAACATCATGATAACGATTATTATTAATAAAGAATAATATGAAAAATAAGTATTAAAAATACAAACTAATGAGTACCATAACATTTAATAAATTATTGAGTTACCTCTGTCATGTTATATAAATTCGTTCTCTGTTATTAAATTTTAAAATTAATTTAAAGAAAGGTATATATTTTTTAAATTTTCTTTTCAGAAAGCATCTTTAAACGTTATAAAGCTAAACTAGCTAAAATTCAATAAAATAATAGATAATTACTAAAGATATGTTAATTTTTAAAAATTTCTAGGTAGTTAAAACTCAGAAACGAAACGTTGACTTAGGTTTCATATTTTTATCAATTCTTTTCCACCATAGAAAAGTCTGTGAAGTCTGTCATCAATAACTTCGCAGGTCAGAAAGAGTATTTTGTTTACCGGAAATAATTAATCTAATTAATCAGATTTTTAAGTAAAGCTAAAATTAAAACTTCAAGAAATTTTTCATTCATTAAAATTTTTCATTTATTAAAATTTTTCATTCATTAAAATTCACTGAAATGAAAATGAGTGGAGGTACCTAAAATGGGTGCATAAATTGTGTTAATTTCATTGCATTACTATTACAAAATGGTTATAAATTGCTATAGTAATTATGTTGAACAAAAACATGATTAAGGTATTCCGTTTTCCCAAAGCCTGAGCGAGAACAGTAGCTAAAGGCAATACCAAGAGACAACACCCCTGACAACCCAAACACTGTTGTTTGTGAAAGTCATTTTCGCTCTAGTTATGCAATTGTGCATGTTAAGAGAAAATACGACCTAAAGATCATTCATCAATATTCAATTTGCCATTAAGTCTATTACCAGTTTTCTAGTCGGAAAAACAAAAACAATTGTACATTTTGACAAACTGTGTTTGCCAATATTGACCATTATGATTTGATGTCAGCATTTTGGTTTAAATAGTCGGGAATTATCATTAGGTTTTTGCGGAGTTCGTTTTCATCTGGAATCAGAATATGTAAGCAGATAACAAAATTCAAAACTACTAAATGCCCACTTCTTACATTTTCAACATGAGTGAACAATTGCCACAACTGTTGCTTCACAGAATTTTTTTCTCTCTCTGTTATTAAAACTCCTTTTGCTTGTTGCATTTTCTATCTACAATCAGACAACGCTCAGTTTTCTGCTAGGACTCGGGTAGCTAAGATAAACACCTCAACGCCAATTATAACTTTTAATCCCAAAGCATTATGGTTGCTTCATTTAAAGTAATGTTATTTGGAGTGCCTGTTGAGTAAACGTTAAAGGAAATTTAATATATTTTAAACACTTATCTTAAATGATTTTAATATGCTCACGACATGATTCATAGCAATAAGATACATACAGGTATGAATTCATATCTCCCTCAGCTATAGGTAAAATAGCAGAACTGGCTGGGTCTTATAGCCTTGGGTGGCAAATAGTCTAGTAGATACTTTTATACTTACTTGACACAGGAGTTAACGGTGATCTGATAGGCTGTTTTCCCAGAGCGACGCCTTTTCACTGCACTCTGGTTGTGTTAATCTTTGCGATCGCACCAAATGTGGGCGATTCAGGTGCGATATCACTAAGTTTGGGGTCTGCATTCGTGCTCACCCAATATAATTTTCATCTAAAAATTCCCCAGACATCCTAACTCTGTGAAACTAACCTCAACTCTGCATTTTTCAGGATTAAACATATAGGTTGTGATATTTATTTAAAAGTATGGTATATTCAAATGTGAGTAAATTGTACGCGCGTGCGCACACACCCACACACACACACAGATAGATAGATAGATAGATAGATAGATAGATAGAT